>WFMF01000056.1:160685-314949 GCA_011033025.1 Beroe forskalii | reverse complement strand
TTTGAGATGACACAGGAGGATTGGTTTTTAAGTAATGCTGACAATTCTCATTTTCTTTTTTAGGATACTGAAACACTGCATGCTTCTCATCTGAAAATAAGGACTCTAATACCAAATTGCAAAAAGTACTCTACAAATATGAATAGGTACAATTAATTACACATTGAACAAAATAATAAGAAGAAACAGATAAGAATCAAGGAAATTTTCATTATAGGAAATAAATTTGTCTTACCCATCACAGATGGGTCATATTTCTGGTAGATGTTAGTCCTCGATCCATGGGGAGGTATATTGTGTGATGTATTCGTGGCAAGGTATCTGTTTGACTTGGAGGATGAACCACTTAACATTCCTAATAAATATCAAGTTAAGGACACAAGAATTGTAAGTCTTGTGACCATTATGGTCCATTGATTCCAGTCCAAATGGATTCAATCAAAGCTGCTGGGATTATATATTTTGTTTCACTAATTTCTTGTTATATGATATCAAACAACTTACATCATTTTGAAAAAAAATCATTTGCAGGTCAATTTTGCAAGAAAATATCAGCAATGTTCTCAGAACTCAATTATCTACAAACTTCCACTTCTTACAGCTAACTTGATCTTCCAGCCTCTTATGACATATTAAAATAGCTTCTATTTTAGGACAAATGTGTTATGATAAACTTGGCAAAATTTATTAATTAATTAATAAATTTATTGATTCAAATCTAGGACTTCCATTTTATGACAAATATGCTTATGATACACTTGGCAACAAGAATTGCGCCTGCTGGCACATTTCTTGTCCATTGTTCCCGTATGCAGGCGCTTAATTTCCCTCCCCCAGCTAGAGGTATATGATCACGATCGACGAAAATGCGTAACGCGAACGAGTGATCGTATCACTGAGAGCAGTGTGCCAGTGTGAGTGTTTGGTTCAGAGCTCAGTAGTTCATGGGAAAGCCGCTTAATTTTCTCGGAGCTACAAGCTGGAGTGGGCGGCGCAAACGCTTGGCCCTCTGCTGAAACAGAATAGTTAGACTGTTAGAGGGAAACTATTTTTGTGGAAAACTTTTCAATATTTATCATGATCTTTGCTTCGATTCTCAATTAACATTTCTTGGACGCTCTACATAATTATTTCAACTGACAACTGAAATCGTTATTCGTGTGGCTTGTTTGACTTAAACAGCGCCGCGCACGAACTTACACCAACAATCTCACACCTGCGCAAGCGTTTGCGCGCGCGCGTTGTGCGCGCGCAAATGTAAGAGTTGCTAGGAGACTCGACTGCATGACGAATTTACACCACTTTTATGACGAATTTACGCCACTTCCATTTTCCGGGCACTTTCCAGAAATTACAGTAGTTGTATTGCAAAGCTGGACCTGAGATAAACATATCGTATTTCTCACCTTCCCAAACCACGATCTCTGCCAACCCTCTCATTTGCCTTTTTGTATTCACAAAAAGGTCAATGGGGAGGGAAAAAATGATTCAAATGAGTGAATATTAATTTCCTCATAAGATGAGAGGTAGGTGGTACCCCCACTACATAATATATCAACTGAATACAATCTAAAAGCCAAATAGATGATATTAGATAAATATTTTTCCATAAAGTGACATGATTGAGAAAATTATTTCATAACACACAATGATCTTAAAAAACTGTATCAATTGTATACCAAATTTAGATATGAAACCTTTCCTGCACTCATTGATCATGTTTTACCACCTTGTTAACAGTTCCATTACAAATTTATGGTTCTGAAGCCCCTTAATTGGGGCTCACATTACAAGCATGTTAGATTAATTAATTAATTTTCTCTCTGTCAGCTCATCACCTAGTTCCCATTCTGCTCCTTTCTCATATGACATGTCAGGAGACAAATAAACAGCTGTGTACCTGTCACTGTCTCTGAGTTTTTGAGCCTTTGACAGGATCTGAGAAACAACAAGTCAGCTAGACATTGTTACCAGTTGCTTTTACGATTCTGCAAACATCCATCGTTGGCTTCTTTCCAATTTCTCCATGACAACTCCCACCTTCTCCTAGAGCTCTTTTTGTGTTCTTCAACAATTCCAAACACCATAACATTAAAGGTCATCTCGTTCTACAACCTTATAGGTCATCTTGTTCTACAACCTTTTTGACAACAGACACAACCATTGCAGGAATGAAGGGCGAATGTTGTTCTCAACCTCTTGTCCTGCCAATACAACTGAGCTGTAACTCTTGAAGTCTTCATTGACAAGACCGTTTGTACCTAAAAGAAAATATGACGGGATGTGAGTTGTGACAGCTCACAGTCTGTTCATCTTTACATTTCAGCAACTGCTTTTGGAGTTGCACCACATACTCCTGAGACTCAATGGGCTTCTGTTGCAACACCACCATCACACTAGCACCCTAATCTGAAAATATTGTGCACATGCAGTATGGCAGTATGCACACATGTGAATCGGATAATATATGTGGACAAATGCTTCACCATTCACACAACAATGTAGCATTGCATTCCCAGCGAACACTGTGCACTCGTTGGGGCGATTTTTGCGCTACTCGGCGCCAAACCAACATATGACAAATTATATACCGTTGGAAAGGTCTTGTTCTCCCTAACACAGCGCAACTATTTTCAAGTGAATCCGATGTTTCTATCAGAAGTTATGGCCGATTTGCTGATTTTCGTAAAAATTGCGCCGCGCGCGATCAAAATATTGTGTCGAGCTGAAATAACTTTGCAGACCTTGTTTTACGGAACGCTCTGATTGGTCAGAACGATATGTCACGTGACGATCACGTGATCTTTACCAAGGTGAGCTTGGCGGATCACGTGACCAGGCCACTGTAGCACAGTTTAGAGTTCCAATTTCCGGAGTTGTCGAAATATTTTATTGAGTGATGGACAGCTCAACTTGCAGATGAAGCCTGTGCTTCTGCTAAAGATCTAAAGCATTGAAATTGGATCGACAAGAATTAGAATCAAACTCTGACGTTAGAAATATAATTTATTTGTAATATTACTATCAGGTAACTATGAATAATTCCCGTAAAAACAAAACACTGAAACAGCGGGGGGCCTACGGAAGAAATCCCGTGGGCCTGATCTCGGCAATCTCCTGCAGTAATTACTAATTCAATCATATGACCACATTGTTCGAATTCGAGATTTCAATTTTGTGACTGTTAATGCTTTTTCATTTGGACCACTGTCAAGTCTGTCACATGTAAGCATGTTGATGTATAATGCCAGGATTTCCAACAATGGCAGCGGTAGAGTGGAGTCAGGCAGTACCTATGAGAGCTTTGGCCTTTGCGTTCCTTCTCGGATTATCCTCGCTTAACCATTTGGCTTCAGCTGCAGTCGCCACTTCAGTAGCATGCCTCGCACTTGAAGGGAAGCTGCCCTAAGCCCTTCCACTGTCAGAGATCGTGTCGCAGAGCTTCAGAGCAACGGCTGAAATCCTGAAGGCGAATGGGTATTGGTACAAAAATTCAAAATTAGAAAATTCTATCCTGGCGCTTAACCAACAGTAGCTATGGGTGACATGCAGGAATTAAATAATAGATGAAAGTGTTTAAGGGGTCACAAGATCAGTCCTCAATATTTTCAAATGATGCTTCATAATCATGTTTAATGGATTCGATAAAATACGACCACAAAACTTAGTTCAGTATTAGTATATATCACTGATCTAGTATTTGTGTCCGATGGATCGATATTCGATTTAGTAGGTACACGTGATCCGTACGTTATTTTAAACACCATCGCATAATTTTCAATTTTGCCGATCATGAACATCGATGTTCATTTGAGCATTTGACTCAAAAAGGAGAAACGAATTTTAAACCTTCACTTACAGTTGACAGCAACTTTTTAGCGGGAAATCACTGGATATATGTGCGGTGATGTGTAGTAGCAACTGCTCATGAGCGGGCTCACTTTCCCTGAAATGAGAGATATTTTGACGCTACCTTATACCTGCAACCATGTGGCGATAAGGCCAAGGCGAGAGTAAAATGGCATCGCCATTATAATTATATAGGGTATAGGCATCAGAGGAATATGTTTATTACATCGGAATTTAAGAATTGTAACAGCTGGGAACAAAACAGCATGTACTAAACAACAAATAGATGGCGTATTGGAAAGTCACGCAGAGAAACGGCCGAAAGAACGCAAGAAAGATATGTACCTTATACTGTTTCAGAAATTTCTTAAATTATATTTAAGTTCCCTAAACTTTGATAATGATCAACTCTCACTTTTAGCCACCGTGGTAATGAAGCGAAAGGTATAAAAGTATGAAGAAGAAAATAAAAATTCGTTTAAGCGCGATATTTAAGCGCGAATATAAGCGCGCTTAAACGAACGCGACCATTTTCAAAAGAAAGTTTTCAAAGGCTCGAAAATGACAGAATTTTAACTTTTAAATGTTTAGTTCCACCTATCTATACATCCTTACCCTACATAAACAATTTCATTTACCTATCCTCTAACTCACTTATCATGCGTTGATCATCATTATCAGCAGGAGATCCAGGCCCCATGAATCCAGGATCATCAGCTCATTAGCAATGGGAATCAGCACCAGACAGTCATCTCATGGTGAAATGTTGCCAGACTCGGTTTCCTGAAATTGTTTGTACGTTTTCCCCAAAGCTTCCTTCCGTTATAAATATTGATCTACAAAGCCCTAGCTGAAGTCCGAGATTAATGTCAAGAAAGGGTATAAATACTTGGAACTTATAGTTATATTTCAGTTTCATGAACCAAAGGTCCTGGACTATGATTATGTACCTACCAATATTGTTTGGTTTGGGCTTTTTGGTAAAGTGCTACGCAATAACTCAAACTCGTAGAGCAGGTGTAGAGATCTTCATCTTCATTAATTTCACGTAGAGATTCATAATTGCTCCTATAAAGAAATTTAAGACTTCATTCAGGTACTCAGGTATAACCTAGTTCATTGCCTCTATAGGTATGATTTTATTGGTAGGTACCTTTAATAGGTACCTACCAATAATATAAGAGTCACATGTTTGAGATTCGAATCAAATATTTCATCGGGGGTCCTGTATCGTATGCTCTGAATAATAATAATAATAATAATAATAATATCAATTTTTTACAGCACTCATTCTAAAAATATCCTTTCTTCCCGTATAAAAAGAGGCAAATTCCATGTGCTGAGGGCAGACATCAAGTCATAAGCATTTCTAACACAAGTAATTACTTAAATTTACTCAGTCAATCCAACAGTATGTAACCATTTAACATATATATATGTTCGGAAGCTATCAAGCATCAAGCAAAACGGTAACATGCCTAGCCTACCGATAAATGGTCAATAGTAATAGTATCATTAGGTGTCATGAATTAAGAAATCTATACTTATGCGATAGGGATGTTTTCGATTAATTGTTGCCTGCAATGCAACAAAATAGGCCATAATCTTCTGAATTGAAGCAACAGTGAACGGCAGGTCTCAAAGAAAGAAAAAGCCTAAAATTATGAATGCGACTATCAGCAATTCAACTGCTGAACTGCAGAGGATTTGGTAATGTGACCGCACTGAACAGCTAATGAAACACTCAAACTACACGCGAGTCACGTGATCAGGAGCAGAGCAAGCACTGACAGATGCTGCCTTTGAACACTTGATGACGTGATCCTCTCTGGTTCCTCATTGGAGTGGAGACAGCGGAGATGATGACGTCATCGAATTGTCCCTAATTCGACCAATCACAAAGCGACGCGAGCGTTGAAATAGTGACGAACACAGAGTTCTATCCAACGCGATTTTTTAAACTCATAATTCGCTAATGTGCCGCGCAGTGCACTTAAGAGCTCGGAGCGTCAGAGCACCACATTCAGGGTCAGCAAACAAGTAGATGCAAAAATTTTCAGCCAAATACGAAATATTGAATTAATGAAGATAATTCACGCTTTCAGCACGTCATATTCTCGGGAGTTCGGAAAATATTTTTTATATTCCTCGGAGAGGATGAGGAGGAGTAATTGCGCGTAGCAGTAATACCAGGCACGGATCGATTACGGAGCGTGGAGTTGAAAAAAGGTAGGTGTTTTTGCAGATCTCTTTTGCTTTAACAATTCAGACTTTAAAAACTGAGCGTGCGGAAAACAATATTTTGCAATGTGAACTCATTTTTCAATAACATCGCGACCAAGATATTTTTGCAACAACTTGAGCTTTGACTTTGAGCGCGCGCCACAGATGCAGTTAACTGCAAATGGGCTGCCGCTGACAAGTGACAGCTGACTGCAGTACTCTGTCCTGCAGGTGGGTATATGAGTTTTGGTCATGATGCAGTCATGCCAAGCTTCAAATTAAGATTCATATTAATGAGAATATTTTAATCAATTCTGCGTTGGCGCCGCTAAAATCATCTTTTGGCCGAAGGCGTAGGGGTCAGACAACGTCTGACAAGATTTCAACGCGCGCAAATAACTTTGCGACGAATTGAACCAGGCCAGGCAGTACTCAGTAGCCACGTATGTTCTTTTCTCCGTACGTTGTGGCTCTGTAGAATTTAATTCATTTCTCTCGCTTTACATTGACTTGTGTTGTAGTTGTACGTTGCAACGATGTTTAAACAAGTATGGTGATCCGTGATTGCTGTCAATGTGTCATGATTTTATTTGTGTCACTGTCAAGTGTTATTCAATAGAAACATCGCCAGGTATCGCGTTCAGAGTCAACAATTAAATCGATATATCATGGTGTAGGTACGTTATATGTTAGCGGTCAGACTAATGTCATATATTAATGTCAGCACAGATCAAAATAGCATAATGCAAAATCTCAATCTGATTTGGTGTCAATCTGGTGTCAATCTGGTGTCAATCTGATTGGTGTCTGCGGTTATTTTTGCTGGTTTTAGCGGTCAGACTGCTGCCAGTGTTACGTCATGTTATGTAATATGGTGTGTTAATCGGTGTCAGAAGCATTGCATACCGGAGTCCACGATATGTTACCCTGGTGTCAGTGATATGCTATTATGCAAGCGGTGTCAGTATTGGTGTCAATCTAGATCTAGACCAGCTGATTGACATCAGAAATTACTGGTGTCAAAATCAGCGTAATTTTACATTGTTGTCAGCAATTTTGTGTAAATTGAACGTCAGTTTCAGTTTCACATCATCAATGTAGAATGGTGTCATTGTGTCAATCTGATTAATGTTTGCAGAATCTAGAAACAAAAGAAACGTGGTCACATGGATCACAGTCAACGATATTTGTGTCAGTGATGCGATGTGTTGCCAGTCAGAGTGGTGTCACTGTCAGTGTTGCGTCATAATTTCAATATGTTGTCAAACTGGACGGTGTCAATCGGGATGGTGTCAATCTGTAGTGGTGTCAAACTAGATGGTGTCGATATAGATGGTGGCACTCTGGATGGTGTCAATCTGAATGGCGTCAATCTGGAAGGTGTCAATCCGGGTGGTGTCAATCTGGAGAGGAGTCAATATGCTAATCTAGATGGTGTCGATCTGGATGGTGTAAATCTGGATGGTGTCAATCTGGATGGTGTCAATATGAATGGTGTCAGTCTGGATGGTGTTAATCTGGATGGTGTCGATCTGGATGGTGTCAATCTGGATGGTGTCAATCTGCAGAGGACTAGGGGTCAATCCGGATGGTGTCAATCTGGAAGTGGATGGTGTCAATCTGGATGGTGTCAATCAGGGTGGCGTCAATCTGCATGGTGTCAATCTGAATGGTGTCAATTCACAATTTGAATGGTGTCAATTTAAATGGTGTCAATTTGAATGGTGTCAATTTGAATGGTGTCAATTTTAATGGTGTCAATTTGAATGGTGTCAATTTGAATGGTGTCAATTTGAATGGTGTCAATTTGAATGGTGTCAATTTGAATGGTGTCAATCTGAATGGTGTCAATATGGATGGTGTATCGGTGTCGCTCTGGATAGCGTCAATCTTGATGGTGTCGTTTAAGATTAGAAGTAATATTGCATCGCATATCGGTTTCAAATTCAGCCGTGAGTCGCCCGATATTCCATATTTCAATTTTTCGCTTGTTATTCGGCCGTTTATAACAGATTTAGATCGACTAATTTGGTTATTTCACTTGACCCATCGATCAAATCAATTTATACAGCTGTGCATATGTTCATCAGATCATCAGTTTTCGATACATAAATCGATGTTATATGTGAATTGCGCGCGCGTAGCGCGGCTCACATTGAATGATAACGTACATAATCTCCAATTAATTGAGCCTTCCTTGAGCGTTACTTGACGTAACGCGCGAATGACATTTTCATGTACGCCGCGCACCCCAACGAGTGCACAGTGTTCGCTGGGTTGATTCAACATCGTTCTATTCAGTTTTCAATATTTCTATTTGAGTTGTAAATAGAAATAGAAATATTTTGCCAGACGACCAGACGTTGTCTGACAAAAAATATTTAAACAGTTAACTCCATTGCATTTGGTACTATTTCACTTTTACACTGTCAGACGTTGTCTGACCTTTCACCTTTGCTAAACACTTATACCCCTGTTATCGTCGCGCGGCGCGCTTCCTCAGGGAAACGCCGCACGCGTACACACACCTATGCGGACTTAGGACTTGCTAAACACGTATATCCCTGTGTGGCTCGCGGCGTAGGGAAGCGCGCGGCGCGTACACACACCTATGCGGGCTTAGGAAACTTAGGACGCCTGACCCCTTAGACTTTGGCGGGCCGCGTTGTTTGACGTTGCGTTGTCCAATGTCCGCGCGAGGGGGTCAGTTGCTAAACACGTATATCCCTGTCTGCGTTGCGCGGCGCGCGTACGCACACCTATGCGGGCTTAGGAAGGGGGTCAGGCAACGCCTGACAAGGCGCGCGCGCGCGTCCGTTTAAATAATGGTTAGACAACGTCTGATAGTAGGATTTTACTCTAACCTCCGCCGCGCGCCATTTTTTGCTAAACACGTATATCCCTGTCTGCGTTGCGCGGCGCGCTTCCTTCCGTAGGGAAGCGCCGCGCGCGTACACACACCTATGCGGGCTTAGAACATTTTTTCCGCGACCCTCCAAACTTCCGAGTGTGCCATACGCGCCGCGCGCTTCCCCACGGGATATACGTGTTAAGCATTAAGCAACGCTTAACCGTTTGATTCATGTCATTGATTGATTGACCAATTCCATTCCATCACATGATTGATCAACATCCAAATCCCCCTCATATCTAAATTCAGAATTGGCCAGACCTATCCCATCCTTCTTGCTGAAGTTATTTACTTGTATGTGTGCTCTTCAGTTAGATGGGTTTCTCCAATCCTTAGTCTGCAACACTTGGACATTTATGTTATGTTAAGTTATGTTATTTAAAGGACAATGTTGCCTATGCACTATGGAAAAAGTGCATTCAAAAGATAGCAAATACCTAGTAGAAGGGATAGTAAAAAGAGACTACTTTTGTCCAGTGGCCCAAGCTTATACAGTTTTTCCATCAAATGCTTCCAACCCCACAAGGGGTCATCCATAAAGGACTTCTGAAAACATCCACAACCTGAGATACCCCCTCCCCCTGGATGTCCCCATTTTCAATATAAATCTTATGCACCATTACTTTTATACCCTTTTTCTGACTCAATATCCAAAATCTAGGCCAAAATTCTAAAACTTAACTATTTTTAAGTGAAAACTTGTCTAATCGACCAAAATTTTCATAAATGCAGATGTCCACATTTGGCCTAACACCCCCTCCCCTCTTTGGATGGCCCACAGTCGCAAGTCCATATGTCATGAAGCATTAGCTTTCAAGACACCTTATATCCTCTCATTTCCCTGTAAAATGTGATGCTCAGGATTCAGGAGTCTTGGGTGGCCCAGCCTTGTAGTTTTAAACTGTGATGGGAATGACTGGCTGAAATCCATCCATCCCCCTTTTCCACATGCTGATAGGACATCTAAATAACAGGGAAACCTTACAACTGTAGGGTAACACTGATGATTCACAGTTAAATCTCTTCCGCCTCTGATGTCAATCATTGAATTAGAAAATTGATATGCAGTACACCCCGAAAGCTGAGGTAGGTATTGGACTGAAGATGCCTGCACACCACTCATCTTGGTGTGACTCACTAAGATCCTACTGCTCTCCACATTGGATTACCTAAAGGAATCATGTTGGTGTTCAAGTACGGAGTTGGAGAAAAGTCTTGCAGATTGATGTCTTGAAGAAATATTTCTTTTTAATTCAAATATGATATGCAGTACTATTTTTTATGATTGTAGTATACCCATACACCTTTATAGATAAGACATTTGAACTATAACCATCCGACATCCAAGTTAAATTCAAGTTTCTTAAACTTCGATTTGAAGAAGACATTTTCTTGTGCCATAATTACAGTGGTTTGTTATATACTACCAGTTCAGTATGATTTTGTTGCTTGGCACAAAGCAGTATAATCTTCCAAATTTGGGTTTACTTCTATCTGTGATGACTTGTTTTATTGACATGTTCATTCACACATGAAAATGATAAACTTGTAATTTTAACACTGCTGTTGGCTAATAAATAACTTCTTCTGGTAGGATAGATGGCACCAAAGAAGAAAGGAGGTAAGGTGAGTAAAATAATATTTTCATCCCAATTGAATATTTATATGTTTTCACCAGTCAAAAGCAACTCTCCAAAATTATCAATATAGATGCATAATAGCTGGATCCATGAAAGTATGTAGCAATCTATTGCAATTTCGATGAAATTGTTTATTGTAAATTTTGGGGCAAATGGGTACTTCAGCACAAGGCGAAATTGAGCCCAAGGCTTAATTGAGCCCAATTGAGCCCATATATTTGCACACATTTGCACCCATTTGTGCTCTACACTCCTATTAATGGATAGTTGCAAATGAGCACAAAATTTCTGCACATACCAGCCCCATGGGGTTCCAAACGAAAATTAGCACTCATCTGCGCCCATTTAGGTTGGCAGACATTGATCTTGCAATCAGTGCTAATCAGTGCTGATCAGTGCCAATCGGCGATCAATCAGGGATAATCAGCACTGATGGCCAAAATCAGTGCTGAACAATGCTGTTGACTGCGGTTGAGAATTTTAAAATTTCCAATTGGCCCTGATCAGTGCCTATCAGCGATGAATTGGCGGTTATCAGCACCTATCAGTGATGAATCGGCACTGATCAACACTGAATCGGCACAGATCAGCGCTGATTGCAAAGTCAACAGCTGCCTTTAGGCCAAGAGCAGAATTGGGCGCAAAAAATTAAAAAACATAAAAATGGGCGCAAATGACAGTAATGGGCCCAAATGAGCACTCAGTTTTTAATGGCGCAAAAATATTTGCCCTCTTTTGTGCTCAGTTCTGCTGAGCACAAACTTGCACTCAGTAGTAAAAAAGGAACTTTTTCCGATGTCAATTTTGTGCTCATTTGCACTCTGATTGTGGCTCAAGATGGGCACAAATGGGTGATTCTGGGTGCAAATGAGCGCAAAATTTTAAACAAGCTATTTTCAAGGTTTTAAATGGTAATTGAGTGCAAATTGAGTGCAATTGAGTGCAAATGAGTGCAAAGGAGCGGTGACTGAGCGCAAATTTGCACCCAGTTAAGCCTTACCATAAAGCACCCATTTGCCAAATTTTGTATAAAATTACAATGCATGGATCTACATTCTACACAAGTGAACTGGTCTGTTAGTGTAAATTCATGGTTACAAATTAGTAATAATAATAGTAAAATATAAAAAATTTGGAAAAAAACACGATCCCAGCATATAAAAGCAGTGCTCAAAAGATTGCATTGTTCAAAAAGTATAGTAGTCCTCTGACAGTTTGCTTTTGTGGATCCCTGTAAAATCTTAAACCAACTTATCACAGATATCTCTTAACTTGACTTATTCTACTGATTTTCGCTACCCCTTCGACTTACATATAGCTTTTGATTGCTGAGCACATCTTCATTAATCCCTTGTTTGATCAATCCATCTGTACACATATGTCCATATGGTTTATGATATCATTAAACTTCTAGTTATTATAGCAATTACTTCCTTTAGAATGACCCCCATATCACACAACTCCTGGTCATTGTAAATATTAACAATAATGTAAGAATGTATGACTAAATAATCTACAGCGTTTGAATAAGTATTATATAAGTAACGTGATGTCAATTCTCCTCTATCGCAACTAATTACAAACTCCCTCTAATTTCGGAAGTACCTACCCACACAGAACCACCATATAATGAGTTTGTAGTATATTTACGTCACTTAAACTCCTGAAACAATTGTCCAATGACCCCGTACGTACTGATCATTACCTACCCCACCATGTTTCAAATATCTTTGAGACGTGCCCCCATTTATCATTACCCGGGCTGCAATTGAAACCCATTTAAGCACTCCCTTCACCTCCCAATCATCTAATCATCCTATAATGATCATTATACGTATTTCATGCTCTGTGCACTCCCTCTAGGACGAATAACAATCTGGATTCATAGCGTGTTGCCATGGTGATATAAACAATGATAGCTCTCATGTTCCCCTCCTCCTTCTCCTATTGCTCTTATAGTTTCGTTGTTTGCTACGTGTGTCTTGGTTGTATACTTAGCTCTTGATATTATATTATGTTGAGTATGTTACTTAATTTTCTACTGAATTGCTTTTGATAACTATCAGACACTCATACATGAATGAATTGAAAATAATTCTCAATTTTACTGTTGTGACAATCAATTAAGAGGCAGTTAACTTGTTACCTTACTGACAAGTTGATTTTAGAAAATTTTGGATCTGATAGTGGATCATTTGAAAGTTTGATCTATACAATTTGGAAGCAGGCCAACTTTTCAATCACTGCTTTGAATTAAGGAATTAAATCTAGACGATGAAAATATTTGGTCACATGACTGCTGTGACACCAACTGCTCGATCTAAAACAGTAACAGTTTCTTAAGTTTTTACTCAACGTATGTAGCACTTGATATGCACGAATAAGCTGCAAAGTCTCTGCAACTGGTGCATCCCTAAACGGTTCTAATATAGACGTGTGTGAGTGTGTTCTGAAATAGCTGAACTATAGTAAGCATGTAGAAAACATGTGTGTGTAAGTATGTGTGTGGTTTTAACATCTTGCATGATATTCCAGCACACACTCGGTCTGCACCTCTCAGTCGCTCTCCACGCCGTTTTGTGTATGCGTTGTGTAGTAAATTTCTAAATTCCAGCTCGCAGTTGTGTAGTAAATTTCTAAATTCCTGCTCGCAGTTTTGTGTGAACGCTATGATATGTTGATGCAGTACGTGATCTTTTCGAGCGTACGAATTTATGCGTTGTGTAGTAAATTTCTAAATTCCTGCTCGCAGTTTTGTGTATGCGTTGTGTAGTAAATTTCTAAATTCCAGCTCGCAGTTTTGTGTGAACGCTATGATATGTTGATGCAGTACGTGATCTTTTCGAGCGTACGAATTTATGCGTTGTGTAGTAAATTTCTAAATTCCTGCTGGTAGTTTTGCGTATGCGTAGTAATTTTCTAAATTCCTGCTTGTAGTTTTGTGTGAACACTATGATATGTTGATTGTTGAAGCAAAACGTGATCTTTTCAAGCGCAAGCACGAATTTAATGCTTCAATTGATGGTTGAGTGGTGTGGAATGTAGCTCTCATGGTTTAAACGCTCCTATGTTATTACATGCACTTGAAGTAGAACTCTTTTGTTCACTCGCTCACTCACTCACCCATTCACACTCACTCACATTCATTCAACTCACTCACTCACATTCATTCAACTCACATTCATTCAACTCACTCACCCATTCACACTCACTCACTCACATTCATTCAACTCACTCACTCACATTCATTCAACTCACTCACTCACATTCATTCAACTCACTCACTCATATTCATTCAACTCACTCACTCACATTCATTCAACTCACATTCATTCAACTCACTCACTCACTCACATTCATTCAACTCACTCACCCATTCACACTCACTCACATTCATTCAACTCACTCACTCATTCACTCACTCACTCACATTAAAATTATTGTTTAACTCATTCATTCAACTCACTCACATTCATTCAACTCACTCACTCACTCAGTCCCCCACTCACTTTCTCACACCCCACTTTCACCCACTCACTCACCCACACTCACTCAGGGGGGCAAGAAAAAGAAGGGGCCCAAGTTAGACCCGGAAGAGCTAGAAGCAAGGAGAGGTGAGGTTGAGTGAAAATGGCTTAAAAATCCCAAAACTATTTTTTATTTTTAAGTATTTTGTATCTGAGAGTGTGACCTGAGAGTGTGACCTGAGACAGCAGGCTTCAAAGAGAGCTGATTTTGGACCGTTCATGACTTGATAAGTGAGCAATTTCTAACGACGCACCTTCATAAAGATTTAATTGAAAAGTGAACAGTCATTATGAAGACTTCATTTCAACGGCAATCATCTCAATTCTTCCCGATAATCAAGAAGAGTCTCGTCTATTTCTGTGATTCGACCAACATTTGATCTCCATTAGTCCATGGAAAATCTGCAATTCCAATCGATAACACCAATTCATATCTAATTTGCACGGCATCAACAATTCATCCAAGATCCACTAAACCAGGAGACAAAGGCATTATGTCACCAATTTAACAAGTTCAATCATGAGTCCTTAGAGAATCCATGACTCACAAAACAAGTTTCATCATCAGTTTCCAGAGAATCCATGACCCACAAAACAAGTTCAATCATCAGTCCTTAGAGAATCCATGACTCACACCATCCAAAACAAGTTCTTCCATCAGTCCTAAGAGAATCCATGACTCAAGCCATCCAAAACAAGGTCCATCTTCAGTCCTTGGAGAATCCACGTCTCACACCATTCAAAACAAGTTCCATCATAATATGTCCTTAGAAAATCCATGACTCACACCATCCAAGCTCCATCATCAGCTCCCTCATCACTCACACCATCCCTGCTTTTTGTACAACTCGTTATGAACACTTTGCAGTAACTCTCTTGTAGGCCAAAGGTAAAGGGAAAAAAGCAGTTCCTCTCGGTGAAACTCCAGAAGATCTCGAGGAAGAACAGAGATTAGGTAAGAGACAGGTCAATGCCCCTTCAATACCCATTGTGACGTCAAATCTCTGGACTTTGTTTCATGTTCACAGTCAATAGAGAATCTTTCCAATCTCAAACAGATTCTTTCCAATCTCAGTCATCTCTAATTTGCATATAAGCAAATTTGAAGAAACAGAAACCAGACCTCACAAAATAATGATGTATCCGTTGACTATTATTGATCACCGTACAGTACGTTTTTGGGATATAATGGTTGAAATAATAATTTATTGAATTAATTTCCTCACAAGAAGATACGAGTTAATTTTAATCACATGTCGCAACATCAGCGGCAGAAGCAGAAGCAGCACAAAAAGCATTTGAAGCCGAACAGGAAGCGAAACGAAAAGAAAAAGAAGCCATGGAGGAGATGATGAAACAGGTAAAAATCTCTAATTTTTATCCCCAAGTTTATCATATATATTGATGGCGCCAGAGTGACGATACCATGGTTCTCGAATGAAAACTATGATTTTCATAGAATAAATGGTTGCAAGATAATTGGTCTGATTCCCACTTTCTATTAAATATTTTGACAATGATTTTTCAGGAAGCCGAAAGGTTCGAGTTCGAAACTCAGTCTCTGCAAATCACGATCAATGAAAACAAAGCGCAACTAAGAGGTAAAACTACACACTAGCTTAAATCTAACTTTATATAACTTGATTCAACTTATTAGTAATCTTCATCACTTTTTGAGCTGTGCAAACTTCGGCTTCTCCTCACCAGTTACTTTCACAGCTATATATAAGTGAGAAGGCATTATTAAGTTACGGATATTCGTAAGCAGTTCTATATAATCCTATAGTACTCTATAGTCCTCTATAACTGTCCTCTATAAGCACTTCTAGTCCTCTTTCTAATGACTCTAACCCTGTACTATGTGTCTAGTCCCCTTTCTAATGATGCAAACCTGTAAAACCTGCACTGTGTCTCTAGTCCACTTTCTAATGACCTTAACCCTGCACCATGTTTCAGAACAGCGGGAGCAACTGAGAGCACAGAAAGCATGGGATAGGTTCCTTCTGTGCAACGGAACTCCTGACCCCTCCGTACAATCAGAACTCAACACCTTCACCAGTCTCTGTATGGATGAAACCAAAAACAGGTATATTTTATCCTCAACAACTGTCAAAGCTATATTATGTTAGAAAAATCTAGAAAATGATGATTCTACGTTTAAAGACTTACACATGTTTTTAATTTATAGTTCAATAAAAATGATAATTCCATACCAAACTTTAAATGCCGGTTTTCCCTCAGCACGAGTCAAGACGTAGTAGGGTGTCTGGGTGATGTGGAGGAAGCTTTGGATCTCATCAACGAGTTGGAGGAAGTAATGACCCTCGACAAACAGCTCGACATCACAGAGAACCATGCCACTTTCAAACAGGTTTACTTTGCTTTTGTGGAGGAATGGAAACCTGACGGTGTTTAAACTCATAAAATACCATCTAAAAGCCAGATTTCTATTGATTAATCCCATCATTTTCAATGTTCATAAATGTTGCTGGCAAGAACGGATGCAAGGGTTCCCTTACTTGCCGGCCACATTAAAAACCGCTCTTTTCCTCAGGGTATCAACAGTCTCCAAGAGCTAATCGAGGCCAAGGTAGACAACGTCACGTTTAACGTAATGAGGACAGCTGAGAAGTTTGCTGACCCTGACTCCCAGAACTTACTGATTGAGAAGCAGTCCCCTCGAGTCAAGTGAGAACTTATTCAATTCATTCCCTAGTATTCATTCAATGTAAATATTGTTTACAGTCCAATTACAGATCATACCAAATTGTATATCCTACTTTATTATGTCTGACCGGAAGAAAGAGGTTCGAGACCAAAACATTTAGTAAGAATCTAAAAGTTGGCGAGTGTTCCAACTTCTGACCTCTTATTCCCCAGAATGTCTCTGTGGGGTAACCTTGCAAAGAACCCCCGTCAAAAGAGCTTCCAACTGGAAACCGATAAGTTCCAAATGGAAATCCCCAAGAGTTTGGCAAACGCAGACGTAGCAGTCAGACTCATCCACACTTCCTTCGACTTTCTGAGTCCCAAGGTATCTAAATCTTATCTGTATAATCACATTCGTCACAATAGCAATGTCCTGTACGGAGCCCCTCAGTTTCGATTCCTTGTTTAACATGCCGTACAGCAAGGAGCTACACTGAGTTCACCATGGTTAGGCACTTAGACACTCATTAGTACTATGACGAAAGTTGGCTTTATACGCTCTGTCTAATGGAAATGTTTCCTTGCGTTTGACAATTGATGCTCACACAGTACTATTTCATTTCCAATTTGATGTTATATAAGCTAGTCTTTATGTGAGAGACGAGGCGGAAGAACCGACCATCAAGCACAGCTCACCGGACTACGGAATCAATCTAAATCTTATCTGTATAATCACATTCGTCACAATAGCAATGTCCTGTACGGAGCCCCTCAGTTTCGATTCCTTGTTTAACATGCCGTACAGCAAGGATTAGGTGTAGATTCTACAATCCACAGTTGTGTAGTGAGCTGTTATTATGGTTATCGGCATTTTTCAGTAACTTCACCATGGTAGTCGGACATTTGTCAGACACGGACAGTTGTCCGAAACCCAGTACCAAATTTTGCGGACATTTGTTCGAAAATCCCCTTACAATTTCTTCCAATCAGTTAGTTACTGAAGTTAAATTATATTTCTTCATTTCATTTCTGTTTCTCCTCAGTGCAAGACGTTCTTCTCAAAGAAGAAGCCCACCCCAGCCCCCTCCAGAGCTGTGTCAGTAGCTAAAGAGGGAGCACCGGGTGAGCGGTTGGGTACTGCTCAGTCCGGGGACAGGATTCCGGAGGAGAACGAGGCGGCAGCCGAGCAGGCCGAGGTAAGTAAGGGAGGAGGGAAGGGAGCCCATAGATATCCAAAGATAATGATACGATGCTTGTTATGAATTTAACGCAATGCATATTCTTTCTATGCATATTCTTTCAATGCATATTCTTGATAGTACAATGCAAATTGTACATTGTATATATGTGTACTGATGTCGTCACTGTGAAGGATGAACAGGTTGAGAAGGAGCCCCCTGCACCTGAACCAGTAGAAGCAGTCCCTGAGGAACCTCCTAGACCTGCCACTCCCTCAGATGTCGATGAGATAGGTTCGTTACTTGCTGATATCAACTACTGAAAATTAGGGCTTTGCAAACATGAACGAATTCTGGCAATATTATTATATTCATCGCAATAGCAATGGCCTTTTTTACTCGCGTTTTCACTTGCGTTCGGGGGACTATTGGATAATCTCGGAGGTATATTCTGCACACGATATGACCAAAGATTTCAATCCTTGAACAGACAACTATCACTATTCGCTGGAAAATGCTTCAGTGTACCTTGCAGTGTACCTTAGTGGTTGTACAAAGAGTAAAGACTGTGAAACAAACAGCTTGCTCTGAATTGTATCAAAACTGTCGAACATATGCATGAAACATTTTCATCATGTAATGATGTTTTTACAAGCAATTTCCACTATTTTACTCTGTCGCGATTTTAAGTATCTTGCTATACAATTATTATACAGACGACTGGTGTACAGAAGCGTTTAGTTTTAACTGACGAAATAAAAACTGAAAGATAGAATACCAGTTATAGCCTCCGGAGCGAATCCTAAGATCCCAGTGCTATAAGTTACTTATCTTACCCTTACACTGCACACTTTCAGAGGATGAAGACGTTGTTGATTTGCGTGCAATGTCAACAGTTGGTGGTGTCATGTATCTAGACTTGCTGAAGTTACCGCCTCAAGCAAAGAAAGTCGGATCCTGGGTCATTCAAGACAGTAAGTATTCCCCATCATCTTTTTAAGAATATACTTTGCGATTTCTCGCTCACTTGCTTTATAAGAAGTTTATAGTTTAGACGTGATTCATCTGAAACTGAAAGGTGGCTCGACCAACCTGTTTCTATGATCATCTCATCAAAATGAGCCTATAAACTCAAATTTCTAACATCTAAAACCCTTCATCTCCAGTCACAGAAGACGCGTTGGAACGCATCCCTAACCCGACTCCTGAAGAAGAGAAGAAGGAGGAGGAGGAGGAAGCTAAGGAAGGGGAGGAAGGGGGTGAGGCTGCCATCACCCAAATCACCAAGGAACTCACCTGGCCTTTACTCAACATGAGCTTTACCGTGGCAGATAACGTGAGTGGCTGACGACGATAATCACAAGATTTTTCGAGAGCTTCTGATTACAATTCTCTCGTATCAGTTATATCGTTTAAACTTTTGAGTAACGTGAGTGGGGTTTATAGATCAATGAGTTTAATGAGATAGCTGATGCTTTTAATATACGGCAGTTTTCTATGATGCCGATGGCTCTGTTAAGATTATCTCAAATATTTACACTGAATAAACCCATATTTCAGGCGGTATTCACCGAAGAACCCCAGCTTGCTCGATGGGAGGACTCGCAGCAGTGCTGGAGAACTGACGGATTCGAGGAAGTTAATTTCGATGAAACGACTGGAGAAATCAGCTTCAAAACGCAGTTCATTGGCCCAATTTGCACTTTCCAGGTTAGCAATGTGCAGCGAGGGGCGGTCGCACTCAATTTCTTTACTTTTTGTAAAGCGCGGGGACAAATTTACCTTTTTCGTAATTACTTTCGCGCGTTGCTATGGAAAACTGTGCGCGTCAAATCAAAATAGCCCAACAATTTTAATGTTGGGCAATTTTGATTTGACTGTTAAATCAAAATAGCCGCCAATTTGGCAGTATCCAAATTTGATATGCTCCAGTTTCTCTAATTAGCTATTTTAAATTTCGTGGATATTGAATTTCTAGAATGACATGCAGACACGAAATTCATATCGAGCAATTCATGGCCCCAACTCCAAAACGCCACATTTTCCTCCTTCGGGAAAATTACCGCCATTCCTCCCTCAGGACACATACAACAACATGCCCTTCCAATCGTGGGAGATCCGACCCTACGGTCAAGGCTGTGTCCTCTTCACGCTAATCGCTGCTACAGTAGAACTCGAGATCTCGATCAAAGAGAACCTGTGTTGCATGAACTCGCCTGAGGATATGGAACTGGATGGGATCAGGAACAAGTGGTTACCAGCTCACATTCTGATACAGAAACTGGTGGCTGCTGGCATCAACGTGTTCCCAAGCGAAGATGCTGATAAGTACGTCAGCATCTCAACTAAGGTATGTGGTATCATGAATATATCTAACTTTCCTCCAGCTGTATTACTTCAAGTTGTTAATTCATGCTGTGGACCTAGATCATTGACTTAAAATTCAAGGAATTGTGATATGCTCATGCAAATTTTGAAACCCATATTAAAAATAATTTCTCGATCTAATTAAAACTTCCTCCCCAGATTTGTGTTTTTATTTGTGTAATTTGTGCTGCTTTCTCAGGATGAAGAACTAGAGACATGCGTCTACGAGCAGATGGCCCTTTCTTCTTCAGCCTTTGCCTTCTCTTGGAGTAGATGGAATGCGGATTGCGGTAAGTTTTATCAGAATCTAAATAATTTCGGTTTCTGATACCATCTATTGCAACAGAGAAAAGTAACCCTCTCACCAGCTAAATTAAAGGGTCCTTAAATGATTAAAAGGCTTTTTCCAGGAAACATTATAATATGCTGTCCAATGTTCATAAATCTGCATAGAATAGGAAGCCACGATGCTAAACATTTACCCTGGAACGAATAAGTAACTCATATTACCTTTCAAAGGTAACCTTTGACAATTGACAGGTGTAAACCGTCAAATAGTCCGGGCAGCTGAGAACCTCAGTGAAGCACCAGTTGAGGAGGATCAATGGAAGAACTTCAGTTGTGAGCCGCGCAAGAGCTACGCTCTCAAGTGTACTGATGATGACGACGAGATGTCAGATGAGAAGATCGAGGGCACTCAGGTAAGGGATCGTTCACATATTACGTAATCAATTTTTGGTCATTTTCAACTCCCTCCATTTCCCTTTTAATCAAACGTAATCAAAGCCCAATCATCACGGAATTAATCAAAGTTGCTAGTTGTTTAAATCGAGTTTTATCCGAACATCTATTCCATTGACAGAGAATTTAATTTCTCAACCACTCATCAATCTTAACCATTCCTTCACCCCCAGTTCCATCCGGATCTGTTCAACTGTCTGAAAGAGCAAGCCAGTCAGCCAGCTCTGGAAGCCCTCTCCAACACTTCCTACAGCTTCGTCGACACCGTCTCCACTTGGCTATTTGCCACAAAAGTCCTGACTTTCTCATGAGCCAACGATACTTGGCAGCTGAAATATCCTAGCATTGATAAGAGCCAGTACCAACTGGCGTCAGCCTCAAAGCCTAAACTTTCTCCCCTTCCTGCGAAACAGGCTCTGGCAATTTTTCGCGTATAATTGATGTATTGAGTAATAACTGTCATATAGCGGGAGATGGGTATTTATAGTAAATGTTGTTAAACTGGCTGAAGAAAAAGAAGCAATTTTGTGGCGTGAAATCTTATCACAATTGGGAATTCATTTTAAATGATGGTGATATATTTTAAAGTTAACTGCATGTATATTATGTCGTCATTACAACTTCATAACGTCACATAGATAAGCCAGCATAGTTTCATCTCTAACTACCTTCAACCACCTTACTTCTGATCCCACCCAGCTAAGGATAAACTATATGATAAAATACACGTGAACGTTTATACGCAGTTATATCTGAGCTGCAATTAAGTCATTATCAGTAATTAAGTCATTATCAGTTGAAAATTTGTAGCGATCATCATCGACTTGCAGCATGTTAAGGAGTTACATATTTTTAATTGTTTCAAACGAATATCACTGGGTCTTCTAACGGCCGAGCATGAGCGAGGTAGGCGGTGTCACATCATCAGCGCCCCACTCTAAACCCTAATGATGACGTCACTCAAACCCGCCTAGATCTCTCCTGAGCGACCTTTAACGGTCAGAAACATAAACATATATATACTACGCTGTCATGAGTCGGCTATTTCACGAGGTGTTCATGTGTTTCTAGGGAGGGGGTATCCGGTATATCCGTATACCGTTAGTTTTTCAATTTCAAATAGACGCTACCGAATATTTCCTTAAATATTTCATAATGATAATATGTAAAATTTTAAGCTTTTTTAAATCTTAGGAATTCTATTTTTTGCATTTTTGCCCTCGTCTCTAAAAAACGAATTAAGTCAACTTCCGTCTTACACTTCATGATACTGATCTGTAGTAAAACTTGCACTCACATACGCTATAAGGGATATATATGCTGAAAGAACTTAAATACTTTCCATAATTGATTGGAAGGGCACAATTGCTCATTTCTAACATAAACCTAGTCGTTGGTATAGACATTATGCGTTTGTTTTCAGTATTTTTGTGTATCTATTTGTTTCTTTTTTCGATAATATTTTATCAGAGCAGTTTAGTGTTTCAAGGAGTACAGTTTGATTTAAAATAATACAGCTTCAGATTTCTCAATCTGATCATGGATTTTTGAATTGCAGCGCAATCTGAAACTGTCAATTTTATGCGTACACCCTATTTAAATGAAAGAGGGTGTTTCGAGGCCATGTCTTCGATTTGATTGTATTTAATAGTGGATAAAAACAAAAATAATGACTTCTATTCGGTAATTTCAGTTTCATCCTACTTAAACTTTGGGCATTTGAAAAAATATCATGTTTTGTGGATTGATTTGAATATCTAGACGCGTGTATACACTTTTTCTGTAAATAAATTGCAATTATTTGAGATTTGTCAATCCCAATAGTTTCTATTTTCCATTTAAGATACGAAATTGACTTTGAAATTTCTAGCCAACTATCAGTATCAAAATAGGCGGACATTTAAAGTTTGCCCGATTGGGCCAGGCAACTATGGATGGAAAGGGATCAGGCGGCAACGTCTGGCAAGCTATAGCGATGAGCCGCGCGTCATGTGAGACTTGAGAGGAACTCACTGTGCACAACATGATTCAGTTTTGGACCGAAAGTGCTGCGCGCAAATTTTGTCCATTTCACTCATAAAACCATTTGTGACTGTTTAATTGATACCAAAATTTGCATGAATACAGTTTATGACATAAGACAGCGTCATCCAAAAAATGACGAAGATATAGCGGACCGAAACTCAAAGTCGAACTGCCAGTTTCGGTCCGAAACTGACTTTATTTGAATTTCGCGATATCTTCGTCATTTGAAATGAAAATGCTTCAAATTGTCAAAGACACTGTCCAGTGTCCTATGCCATATATCAATATCATTATATCAATGAAAATTTTGGTATCGATGGGCATTTACAAATGGTTTTATGAGTGAAATGGTCATAATTTGCGTGCAGCACTTTTGGTCCGAAACTGATCTATGTTGTGCACAGTTAGGTACGGTTATGTCCAATGTCGCACCCATTCTGCTTGGGATATCTGAGATAAGCATCTCTAAGTCTACTTGCAAGGTATATCTCAGTGAGATAAGAGAGAAAGCTCGTCATGAAAGAATGCCTATCAAGTATCTTGGCTTGGTTTAGCATAGACCGAGGCCGATGGCAGCATTGAGCACTGGAATCATCATTCGATGGTACTGATTGACCATGACTATCCTTGCACGCGTAACTTGGTGGAAGGCTTTCATTTGGGCTTGAAGGCTAACAGGTCTAAACCCACTGTACAAGAATAATACGTGAGACGTTACCAACAAGTCCTAGTCACTAAAGTCCCATTTTTTGGGCTAAAATGGACTCTTTGGGCCAAATCCGTCAAGTATGGGTAAAATAAAACTCACAGATTTTGTGCCAGACCTCTAGAACCAGAGCCTCATTCATAACGAACTGTTTCGAACTGACACTGTGTAGTTTGAATTCATTTCATCTGTCTGATTTTTCGTCTCTTTTAATTTCGACGCTTTAATTTCATTTATTTCATATTTTTTCGCAACTTTTCAGGCTTTATCAGATTTTTTCCATCCGTTATTTGTTAATGCAGGAACTAAAAAAATACCATTGAGTGTTTACCCTTGAGCGTTTACAGAGGATAAAATCTTTTGTCCTTTTTGGATACCCATTGTAAGAAGATACAATCATAATATCAACCCTTCTTCAGAACCTTTTTAAACTGCAAACCGAGATCTAGCTGCGATTTCGAGAGGGCTAAATGGACGGGAAATAGGTCCCAGTAAACGTGGCCGCGTCCAGCAGAGTATCCAGCCCGGTACTCTGCTAACCTGCATATATATTTTATATGCACTATTGCACTGTATATATATTCGTATGTGTCCAACGCCCAGCGTTTATCGAAAATATATAAAGTTAACTTGTGTGCGAGTTAAGGAGCAAAAAGATCAATATTTATAGTTTTGCGAGTGCTTGCAGCAGGAAACGTCGTTTTCAGTTTATGTGTATAAATTGATCGCTAGGTTCTTATGTTTTTACTGTCCGTGCTTCATGATTTTTCATAGGTCTTGTTGAGAGGGGAACTCTTGTAAAGTTACCTATTATCAACGCCTATATTCCCAAAAATAGCGATATCTATTTCTATTTCAATCATAGAAGCATTTAACAGAAATAGGCGGTAATTTAAGTATGTCGAATGCGTCTGGAACTTCGGTATGAATCAAAAATTACTCAATGTTTTGTTCACTTTCAGGGATTCGAAGTTTAAGTAGGTTGCGGTCAATGTCATGGTAATAGCTACTGGTACCATGGTACCTTTTACCATGGTACCTTGTTTTGTTCAGGCATTTAAAGCAGTTTGTGGTCATTATAATAGCTACTGTTACCATTGGTACCTGTTGCCATGGAAACAGCCGGTGCCTGGTTGTGTTCAGACACTTAAATTTAAAATAGGGTGTGGTCATGGAAATAACTACCATAGTACCTGGTACCAGGTACCTGTAACCAGGCACCTGTTACCATGGTAACTGGTACCTGTTACCATGGTACCTGGTACCCAGGGTTTTTTGAGGCATTTAAAGTAGGTTGTGGCCATGGTACGTGGTACATCTTACCATGGTACTTTGTACCTACTGGTACCTGGTATTTGGTCAAGCATTTAAAGTAGGTTGTGGTCATGGTAATAGCTTCTTTTTTAGTTACTGTTTCGTCCGATGAACTATTTTTAGAAAACTAATGAGCTTTTTATCTCTGATGATGCTGTTTTTACTTTCTCATTCATTCAATTAAACCATCGAACTGCAGGAACCCACCGAGGCAGATCATTATTGTTCTTGTTCTGCAATCCGTGGGTGGGCCACATTATATAGGTCAATCAACATGAGTGACGTCAAAGTGAACATTTTCAGGGGTTAATATTGGTCTTTTGACCCTTTGTTGCGTCTAGGGTGTGTCTAGAAGAGAATCTCTATATTTCTGTCAAGCTTGTCTATAGAATATCTACATTTCTATATTTTTGTCAAGCTTGTCTACAATAGAGCTCCATGCTGAGAAGAGTCGGCTTGTCTCCCCACATGGCTGAATATTAGTAGCAGCATTGTCAATGCTGAAATGTTGATAATGGTGAATTGTTCATTCAATGCCGCCTAACTTCCTCTTAACCATGTCAACAAACCATGACATTTCCGAGAAGACACAGAGCGAATATCCTAAAACCAAGCCTTATTATTATATCTCTAATCTGTACGAGTACGATATGGCTTTGACTGACCCCACCCCGCTATGTAAAACTACATGATGCTAGACGACCACGGAAGAACAAAAACATCGACCATTTAGAGATCCTCCGTAATCCACGCGAGCTCTATAATTCCCTGGCTATGAGAATAATTTATCTTCATATATCTGCCGTTTACTGCCCTTAATTTAGTTGGAATGCAGTTTAGAATTTTCTTGACATTCGCCATTATGTAAACGCACTGAAAAGAGCTTCCTGCAGCTACTACTGCTGTGATCAAGCCATGTTTATACGGCCGTTTCGTCACCAGATTTCCTAGCATAAAGCCTCGCCATGACGTCACTTCCTCCTCCCCACCCTCGCATTCCCCTGCACTTGGCAAGGAGTTTCGAGTGCAGTGCTGTCTTTGTTAATTGACCCTGCCGGACTCCCTGTCCGTCAGCCTGAGCTCCTCTAATTCTTTACGTTAATGGGGAAACTATTGTTCGGCATATTCAGAACGAAAACCTCACTAAACTCCCCCCGGCTCCTCCCTCCCTTGATATATATTTATATATATTGTCCGAGGCTCCCAGATGTCCGTGGTAAACGGAGCAGAACCCGGATTTAGGATGAAAGTGACCTCCATGCTCGGATTTAGTCATCGCACGCTGTGACACGGTCGTCTTTTCTCCTTCTTCTCTTCTATTGCTCTTCTGCTGCACGCCGCGCAACGAAATAAGCGGAAGGTTTAGAGCAAGGAAATATTTTTCGTTTATATAGAAGAACAGGGGCACACTTCCATTTAATTTTCTGCTTCCAGTTCCAAATATAATTTTTAATCAACAGATAATTGTTCCTTCTTAAGGCATTTTCCAATTTTCGGTGATAAGACCAGTTGTGCGTTTTTCATCGTTAAATAGTTCTTATCAGTGATGAGGTCATATTTTAATCGGGTGTGCCTCCTATATGTGATGCCTATATGTCAGGTGGTGTCAAACGTCACTGGTACTCTGGTATGAACATTCCGATCATCGGCAATCGGCATGCTTGATTGGGTAATGAGTGGTGTCAGAAAAATCTGTGGCTATATATAAGCCACCGGACAGACAGAAATCATAAACCGGACAGACAGATATATATTTATTTATTTATTTATTTATTTATTTATTTATTTATTTATTTATATATTTATATATGAGGAAGAATTATAAGTAGTAAGATTGAGTATTGGGATTTCAAATAAATTGGTTACTGATCCTGCGCCTCCCATTAGATACATAATGCTCGAGCCATTTGGGGGCAACGTGGGCACAAAATTAGGAATTTCGTGACATAAAATTAAGGATGGGATCCCTAGTCAACCTTCAATTGCCCACATTATCGTGATTACATATCGAGCTCATCATTCTAACATTGTCTCGATCTCTTTATACTCTCTTACAATTCTAACATTTGAGATATTTGGGACCGACATTTTAAGAAAAATATCTTACCCAGATAAAATTGTTAAGTTGTTATTTCCTTAAATCACTATTTCCAAACCTTTACACCTTCCAAACCTGCAAATGACATCTTTCTAATTCTATTGAAGGTATTATCCCTTTAAACCCTGCTTCATCTCAGTCTCAGGGTGACTTTAAACAATCCCTTGAAGTCGAATTATTTTCAAGAGCTAACACTTCCAATTAACTCCAATTTAATATGAAACGTATTTATATGGAACAATAGTTCCAGGGATTGTCAATTTTTAATACTACCCATCTTAACGTATGATGGTGATGTCATGCTGAAATTTTCGTTCATTACATCTTTTTTATTTATTTTTTCTCAAAAAGAACCTAAATTGACCCAAAAATAATCAGTTCAACTTCATCACCAAACCAATCTTAACACTTGATAATTGTGTCACTTCGAACCGCCTAACTAATAATGTGGCATCTTGGGACGAATGCTCCATAATCATAGTTCGCATCTCTCGAATCGTGCTGACCATTGATCCATGCAAAAAATACTCTATGACGGGCCGCACATGAATACTGCAGGGATTGTCTGGTATTGACGCCATAATCACGCCCCAAAGGGGTCAATTGAAGACATCTCAGTATCCGTGCACACTTTGTAAAGGCTCATATATTGACCAGGCCGGGCACACCAAATGTCTGTGGTATCAGCTTACCCATGTTCGGGAGAGGGAGGCTCTGAAAGTTTGACAAGGTCACAATGATTCAGCGACACATCAGCCCCTTGGTATATATTAATGGATAATTTTGTATCATCGGCCGTTAGATTATATTACAAAATTATCGGTAGGGAATATTGTTAATTTTATGTAATTGTTCCTTTGAGGCAATATAAAGCTATAATAGCTAGTCATGGACAACCCAAAATGACTGATAAAGTAATAAATTAATCGTAAGAATTAAGATATATAATTTGCTGTATGATGATCAATTCAATGGCAAAAGATTCCCTTTCAGACAAAATTCAGGCACGCAGCAGCCGCAGTCATATATTGATAAAATCCACCACCTCCCACAGGAATATTTGAAATTCTTGCGAAGGATTGATGCGTTGTGCGTTATATTTGGGGGCAGCTTTGAGCTTTGTTAGCCTTAAAGCACAGCCAATATATTTCAGTTTTCTTAAAATATAAGAGTCTAATATTCTTAGGCTAACGACGAATTTTCTTTTCGACAGTTTCAAGCAACGCATGTTTTATATTTGAAGGAAAATATATTTTAACAGCACCCTATCCCATTCAAGAGCCCCCAATTCTGGGATTTTGTAATTTGGAGATAATAAGTTCTTAACCACTCAAAATCTATAGCCCCTTTCCTCGTCAAGGCTAAGCACCTTATAGTCCTGGGTCCCTGGAATACTGTAGCTAAAGCCCGCTTATGACTAATCGGCAGTTAGACCTGACGTCATTAAAACAGTTTAGAATGTTTAATTGGTGACGTTTCGAACCGTCGTGTTTTCCCGCAAGGTCATTGTTGAAATAAGGACCATGTAACGAGCTGCGCAATAATGCAGTGACTGTAATTGCGAACGCGTCGCTTCAAAAGTTCAAAACGCTTAAAAGTCTCCATCATTTCGTTTTATGTGCTTCATCTTTGCTGTGTGGGGTTGTGACCCCAGCAAATATTTCAGTTTGGGACTTGGGTTGTTGTGGGAAGAAATATGCGAGAGGACAAAAGGAGGAGAAAGGGAAATACTCACATATCCTACCAATACCAGGCACATATTCATAAACTGAAACACCATCGTTCAATTTATGTCTCGAAGGAAGATTTTCATCCCAAAGTCCCATATATCCCCCCAAGAGCCGAACTTTTGAAGAGGACGCCACTTACCGTGACACGGCGTCCTTTACGGAAGCCCTCCAGTAACTCGAGATAAGTCAGGCACCGATATGTCTCCCCAGGAGTGTGCGAGTGTCTGTGTGAGTGTCTGTGTGAGTGTCCGTGTGAATGTCTGTGCGAGTGTTTGTGTGAGTGTCTGTGTGAG
The DNA here is from genome assembly GCA_011033025.1 of Beroe forskalii. Classification (NCBI taxonomy): domain Eukaryota; kingdom Metazoa; phylum Ctenophora; class Nuda; order Beroida; family Beroidae; genus Beroe; species Beroe forskalii. The sequence goes on along the minus strand of WFMF01000056.1, from coordinate 285,698 downwards.
TTTCCGTGTGAATGTCTGTGTGAGTGTTTGTGCGAGTGTCTGTGCGAGTGTCTGTGTGAGTGTTTGTCCGAATAACTGTGTGAGTGTTTGTGTGAGTGTCTCAGTCCGTGTGAGTGTCTGTGCGAGTGTCTGTGTGAATGTCTGTGTGAGTGTTCGTGCGAGTGTTTGCTCGAATGACTGTGCGAATGTCTGTGTGAATGTCTGTGTGAGTGTTTGTCCGAGTGTCTTTGTGAATGTCTGTGTGAGTGTTTGTGCGAATGTCTGTGCGAATGTCTGTGTGAGTGTTTGTGTGAGTGTTTATGTGAGTGTTTGTCCGAGTGTCTGTGCGAATGTTTGTGCGAGTGTTTGTGCGTGTGTGCGGGCGTGCGGGCGTGATCGGCAGTGTTGTTCGAGTGAGTAGTGACAATACAATTACCATCGCAGATTACTATAATTCCACATCTCACCTTTCAACATGAGTCCCTGGATTTGCAACTTTGATAAAGACTGTCATAGTATAGTCTCTATTCTCAATAAAGTATAGTCTCTATTCCCTAAAGTATTGTATCCATTCTCTGAAGTATAGTCTCTATTTTTCCGTAACAGCATCTTTTTTTTTCTTTTTTATATTCAGGGCTTTTCTGTCGTGCAATATCAAACTGACCATCACATCCCCTTTCCAGGGAGTCTTGATCCCAATTCCACAGAGAGTTCCACTGGGAGTGGGATCCATAGGCTATGTTTCGTCTCCTCGACTTCATTAAAACCATAAAATCCACGCTGTATCACGTTTTTTAATCATCCCTGCCGACACTGGTGTCCTGCTTGTTCTCACAAAAACAATAAACCACTCTCCTCCATGGGTACCGTCTGCTCTAAGACAGCTGTATTCTTACTGTGCATTAAGTGACGTGTCTCATGAAGTTGATTAAAAAGAGAATGAGTCAGACTTCACAGCAAAACACGAGGCGCTACTGAAAGGAATAGAACTAACCATTTTATGGCATATACTGTGTTGTATTCCTGTCGACATTAATTCATAGCGCATTGTGCCATGCCGGGTAGTCTGGTTTATTCATTTCTATTCGTGAAGTAAGAAGGTCTGATTAATATAAAGAATGACTTTATGAAACGAAGAGATTCACCGCGAGGCCAAGGAACATTAATAGCCCTCATTGTGTTTTGATTTATTCTAATTAGGAGATAATATATTTCCCTTTTTCTGGACAATACCTCTTTTGTCATCGAATTTCAGGCGAAAAATATCTTTTTGTTCATGAAAAAGCGATTAATAATCCAGCATTATAAATACGGTCACTGATTGCTTTTGCTTTGCTTTTTACATGGGTTTTAGATGGGTTTTACTGTTTAAGATGAGTGAAAATTCTAATTTCTCTCCGGTTTTACTAGTTTTTTTTTCACAAAATGTCCCATTTCCTTTTTTCATGTTTCATCAGCAATAAAAATTTTCCACAGCTTTACTACGGCAGTCTCGAGAAATATCATTTGATAGGCGACGCTGCATTTATAGTTTACCCACAGACTTCATGGCTTGGCCAATCAGCGCTCGGTATCACACAGATACTGCTCGCTGATTGGCTGACTCACAGATCGGTACAGGGACGAAAGAATATTCCGTTAATATAGAAGATACCGACCAGCTGAAAACGATGACGCATCCGTTGACAGTGACGCCCAGGCGTTTTATACACGCCTTCCAGATTTCCGGGAGCAAGTCCAACCCATCACCCATTTTACGAGTCGCAGAAAAAGCGATGGCACTCCAACGTCAACATTTCAGCATCTTATGCCGTGATCAGGCCATTATTCTAGACGACGGTTAATCCAGCACGCCCTTTTGATTATATTTAGGTGCGGTTTGACAACAATGATATGAAATTCAATATATATTTTCCCAAATTATTAACAAGCTCACCGTCCTTACACAACACTATTTGACTGTGATCATGATTTATGATCAGACGTGTTTTACGTCACGTGGTTGGTCACGTGACGTCAGTCTCACGCGTCACGTGACGCATGCTTTTTATGCCGCGTTGCTTGGATACCGCACACACGTGACACTTTTCCGGCCATTGGATTTAGTAAACGTCTGTGACGCTGGTCCTTTCACCGGGCCATTTCAGCCGACCAACTTATATCCGATGCTAATTTGTTAAAGACATAATGAGGTAACCAGGTACAATAATTAGTTAACGCGCGAGACGTTAATTATCTGTTTATGCCTTGAATGTTTTTATTGCAAGACAATTTGTTCATTACATGATATTTTCCTTCGCCAATTTTCAAACCGTGTCGTGAGGAATTATCAGCTGCGAACGAAAACCCGCCCTTTCAGAGTGACGTAACAACCATAGTCGAACATTTCCCATTGACGACGTAACATCGCGTGTTTTCCCCTCACGGGGCATGTAATTTTAGGGGAGTGGCGTTCAGCGTTGCCAGGAGGATCGTGTTTATAATGGGGGAGGCACCGGCTTATCTCCGTATTATTCTCCGGCAGTCACTGCTTTGCGGGGTGGTATTTGGCGTGCGATTCAAGGAGGCTTGTCGGTGCGATAAGCTGATATAACTCTACAAATATTTCCTTGGTTTATATTAGAGATATTTTCAAGTGCCGCTGTATTCTAGCTAGATTAAGTGTTTGAATCTGAATGGCATACTTAAAGGGTGTTAAAGGAATAGATGTAGGGCGATTAATTTATTATACGGTTCAACTCACTTTTTTAGACTTCGATTAGATCCAAATCATAGACCAAAACTAGGTTCGTTCACAATCAGCTTTTCCAATTCTCTTGAGCTTACCTGGGGGATTGTACATGTTTTAAATTTAGTATACTTAGACTGATACTCGTGTAAGTCTATTGAATTTGGATCTCTGGAGCAAGCCAGGGGGAAATGTTGAAGGACTATGACTGATTAATCCGTCTAAATAGTCATTTTCTTTTAAATGCATGCGTGAATTTATCTTTAAAGTTTCGAAAAAACTTATCGCTGTAACTTTATACAATCAAATTTGAGCCAAGGAAATCTTTACGGTCAGAGACCTTTCTTTTGTGACGCACAGAAGAAAAGAAATGAAGTGCTTCGTCCTGGTTTTCTCTCTCCTCGTGCTCACCCAGACAGCTTCACTCAACTCACGAGGTAAGGGGAGACAGGGGGCCAGGGATGGGTTAGAGAAGGACAGGTTTAAAGGGATGTATGAAAAGGGATTGATTTGGAGGGGATCGGTTTGAGAAGGATGAGATGGAAGGGATGGGTTAGGTGGAAGGTATCAATGAGTGATATATTATATGCATACAGGGATGATAAATTCACCTAATATTGGGAGGAAATCCTTTAATTTACAGATTCAAACGATGAATTGTGCATATTCCTCATTTTTGTATTTTATTGTAAGTATTATTTTGTATACTTCCTTTTAAAGCCCTAAGAGGTGCCCCTACACGGGGTTTACAATCAATCAAAAATTTCTCGGTTCCCCAGTGAGCGTTACAATTTATCGCAATCCCAACTCAGTTTAATTTTAAAAGAAACATTAAAATGATAATTTTATCGTTTATACGAATATCATTGATAATTTTATTATCAGTTATAAAAATTAGGAATATTATTTTACAAAATTAATAATTTAGGCAAATTTATAAACACTTAGTCTAGTCTTTCCTTCATGCCCGCGCTCTCGACTCTATAAAACAAATTCGATTATTTGAAGTAATTATTTTAGATCACTCGTATTGCGGGGATTTAAGATCTCAAGATGATGTTCAACCACCATGCAATATATAAGGGAACTGACTATAATCGAAAATTACAAAAACTACTTAAATCGTTGTACCGGGAGCCGAAAATTTGGAGGACTCGCTAAGTTTGGGGACGCCGAATTTCCGTTTCCCGGAGCAATTCGTTGCGTGATCAAACAACGACCAACGTGTAGCGAAAAAACGGGAATCATTTAAAACGGGAATTATGAAATTGATAAATTATGAAATTACAAATTACGAAATTATACCCATCGATCCCACGTCTCCTTAGCCACAAAGCTCAACTCATAAATCCCAAAAAAATCCCATGAGGCTGTGCACGAACAATTCTTTTTGGATTATATTGTGCCATCGACGCAGCAATCAATGCAGCAAATCAAAATTCATGCTACCGATTCGTGGAAAATTTCATCATTCGCAGCAAATTCAATCAATTTGCAGCAAATTTCATTCATTCGCAGCAAATTCTATTTCTGCTGGTTGAACCTTGATTTATCTAAAAAATTCCTTGCTTTCCGACTTTTCGAATACAATTACGATGCAAAAGTTAATATCAGAGATCGTACACATATAACATAATCAACTGAGGGGGTGAGTTCGAGTGAAAGTGGAAAGGGGGATGAGGGTTAAATGTTTTTTAAAAACTCTCAATTGTCCTCAAAATTTAGAGAACGCATTGAAATTTGCATTCTAACACAACTAGGTAAATGTTCGGGACGAAAGGGTAAAAATGGTAACCTAACTCCTAAACCCCTTTTCAGAATCAGAGACCATTGAGGACATGAGGCTACATGAAGATGAGATAAAGGAGGAAGTTGTTATGGCGGAAGAGGAGGAAGCTCGGGTGTACAAAGGATACAACGGAGGTAAGAGACCAGATTTTAAGATATTATAATTTGATGATTTTATGTACTTTAGACGCGTCAGACGAACTTGCAGAAAATATAAAACCCTGCGAAAAAATATAATGAAATATTTTGAAATGTCTTATAGATTTTTATCGATAGAATTATAATATCCTCTAGCTTAACTCAAGATATCAAATTTTTACGAGATACAATTGCACCCTTTTGGACGAACTTTCGCCCAATACGGATGGCATGATAAATTTACCCCTACCGCTCGAAGGATATTGAGCCAATAAATCATAGCTGTAGTTACGAAATTGCTATTTTGGTTTGCCCCATTTTTCATCGTATTTATTTTTCAGGAAACCGTGTTTGGTACGGATAATTGCAGCAGAATGAAAGAAATAACATCATGTCATGTGACGTGTGACGTCATGGTGACGACAAGCTTCGATGGTGACAGTTCCTCTTTTGTATATCGTGATCTAAAAGTCATCGCCCATTTGCTCGGTTAAAACTTACGGGATTAATTCCTTTTGTTTTAAACTGCCTTGAAAAATATCGATTGTATTTTTCTCTCCCGAAGTATTTTCTTGTGATTGAAGAGTTACGAAAAATGTTTTCATTATTCTTTAATCGTGTATATCTGAATGCTATGTTGATAAGGTCATTAATAGATATCAAATGGAGGTTCTGTCACATTTTATGTTTATCATAACTAATTAACTGAAATTGATAGCACCATTTCTACGTGTGAAAGTAGTGTATTATACCAATCAATACAACTTTTAGATTGACTATTATGACTTGAATAACACATGGAATATTTTTCAGTAAGAATTTTGGAGTGAAAATTCTGGATACTATTTTCAGTGGATCTTTCTTAAAAACTGTCTTTTATTTGAGTGAAAATAAGTTTGATTTTTGAATTTGTTTTAATTAGGGAAGGGCACTTGACTTAATCTTAAAAGATTCAACGCCATGAAATTAATTAATTTCTTTCAATTTCCAATGTGATGGACAGTCAAATGGGACAGTCAAATACCCAAATAGGAAGAATTTGAGCGCGCGCGCACTGCGCGTCTCAACCGCGCTTAAGAAACATCAAATCGTAGCGTAAAGAAGACCTTATTACGTAATATTTGCTTCGGGAACTCCAAATATGGAACAGGAATGCGACAAACTGGGTCACTGGTCAGGGTTGGGCGTGTAAGCTTATAGGCAGCAAAACATTGACCGGGGTGCAATTTCAGCTCTGAGGAGTTGTGTCCGGTTGAAATTTTCTCATGAAACCTTGAATTAGGTCTGTTTTTCGAAATAATTTAGATAGCTTCTTTAGGAATTACTGAATTGGTAAGCAGATTCAATGCACTCTCTCTGACACATATCTCACACAGTCCCGTAGCCAGAGCGGGGCCGTGGGGGCTGCGGCCCCTCACGGAACAAACTTGGGTCTATCCTAAAAATGAGTATTCCTGAAAACAAAATTGTTGGTCACATTTTCTCAACCATTTTCTTGATTTTTATTTGCCAAAAAATTTGAAACCCTGAAGAAGTCAATTTTCAATTACTCCACCCCCGGCCCATAAAAACCGCACTTTGATGCAGTCCTATCAAAATGGTGTTCAAAATACAGTGGAGAATAAGTGTGTTTGATCTTTATCCTAACTGGTTTTTGAGGACACACTTCGGGAAATATCACTTATCAGAGCAGAATCATAGACCTGAAGAAGTCAGCACAATTACCAGATACGGTAAAGAAACGAGATGCTGTCCTTATATGGAAATACAGTGGAGAATAATTGCACTTTTTTCAATCAGATCCAGTCATAATTAGGAAATGTCCGGTTTACCAATGTGAAACCGAAATACCAGTTAACTAACGTTTTTAGCGAACCGAAACCGTAACTGGATTTATTGACAAATGGTAATCGGTCGTTTGGCAGTTTAATATACAAAATGTTAGTAGTATGGTGAAAAATTCTGATAAACTTAAGAATTTGGTTATTACCCCCCCCCCCCTTCTTACGTTTATGACCGAGAAAATTCGCAGTTAAATGGTCTAAAAGTCTCTTTTTTGACGTATAAAATCGCCATATAGCTCGTAGGAAATCTGGACATATTAGCAAGGCGCCTGACCCCACTGCAGCAATGATATACACCAATTGCAAGTCCCCTCTAAGTCAAAGTATAACCCGCATTGTACAATAAACGTTGGTTTTTCAGATTTTAATACAGCATATTCGCAGTTTTTTGCTTTTTACGCTAAAATGACCTTTGTAACTAATAAATCGTCATGAAAGGTCTCAAGTCCGACCAATAAAACTAGGGAATATGGCCATTAGGATGACAGATTTCCAATTTTGATATTTTCCCCTCTAATTTGCATTAATTTTCGATTGGCTTGATCATTGACAATTGTTTGTTCCTGGCTTCATATCTTTTCCTTAAGAAATTTGGGGATAAATGCTCACTCTGAATCGGGTATATCTCCCATATAAACGGCTGAGTGACGTCACAGATCTAAACGTCAATTTTTCTGTCTCCTAAACCTAACCTTTATCCTTACGCTAAACCTAACAAATCCTGACCCTAACCAGAACCCTAACCTTAATGCTTAAAGCGCTAGGTGCGCTTAATTATATTTTTTGAGTGACGTCATTGTCATTGATGATGAAGGCTCCTGTTTATATGGGAGACCGACCCGGAATCGGTACGTACAGCGGTATGTACCGTCTAGGCGTCTAGTTGGAATCTTAGTCAGTATATCTTAGTCATCATATCCTATTTTTTACATAGTTAAACACGATGATTTTGCTGATTTTATTTTTCGAGGCATCCAGATTGATGAAATTCATAGATTAAAAAGTTGCCTGATTAAAGTGATGGAGCTGAAACTTTGCAGGCCATTCCTGTAAGACCTAAGGGATTCACGAGTGATATAATAATCTTGAAATTACGCCTTTTTGTAGGTTTATGACCAAACAACTTCACGTTTTTGGGGGTAAAATTACCTTTCTGACACATGAATCGCCATAGAACCATACGGGTCCCGTGTCTGACACCTTAGAGTACCTTAGAGTCTGTTTAGCCGGGATCACAGATGGGCGACGTCAACATGCGAGTCTTCCAAGCCTGCCATTCCGGAACATCTCTGAAAGTCTGAAAAAGGCTGTTGCTGTGTCGGGCAAGCTCTCAAGAAATCTTCCCAGAGCCACTTTGAATGAATTAAGCCCATATTCGAAAAGCTGCGAACCTGCAAACCTGGTTCGAGGGAAATTTTGAAGCGGTGGAAATTTTTGGGGAAAACAGAGGAAATTTTCGGCGGAAAGCTAGCACTTTGAATGAATCAAGTGTTGACTGTTCGTTAACGGATTTAAGAATACTCCAGAAAAGGGCTGCTTTCACTCCAAATGAGTTGTGGTAGTGAGTTGCGACGGATCTTTGGGCTTAAAGTTGAGACTGGGGACAGATACCTTCAAACCTTATCTTAGATTCGTCTTGAAGCTCATGCCAATGTCGTTTGGAGCAGCTCCAGTAGCTATTTTCCATGTGTGGATAATAGTACACTGTGAATTAATCAAGTGTTGACTGTTCGTTAACGGATTTAGGAAGAATATACCAGATAAGGGCTGCTTTCACTCCAAATGAGTTGTGGTAGTGAGTTGCGACGGATCTTTGAGCTTTCGAGTCGAGACTGAGGACATCTAAGCATCTACCATCAAACCTTATCTTAGATTCGTCTTGAAGCTCATGCCAATGTCGTTTGGATTTAGGAAGACTCCCAGTAAAGCTTTTCCCATGTGTGGTATAAATGTGCCCTTTGGGCTTAAAGTTGAGACTGCAGATCTCTGGAGTCGTGACATGGGTTTTAGAATTTAGGGTCTCAATACGGTCCCAGTAGTTTTTCCTTTACAGCTACTGCTTTTCCTTACAAAGTTTCGCTGAATGACCACTGACCCCTTTGAGGCTCTGTCCCTCACCGGACTGAGCCTTCAGTCACAGGGATACACTCAAGCCGTCCCCAGAGGATGTCGCGGAGGTATCCCTCGCTCCAGCCACAGAAGGAGGGGCTCGACCCCGCCGCTGGGTCGGGAACGCCGTCCTGTTCCGACAGGATGGCGACGGGGATGAACGGGACTCCCGTCCCATCCGGGCGCCTGGGAGCTCGGAAGCGCTTGTCTCGGCCAGTTGCTTCCTCTCCTGGGCGCCACCTGGGCCCTCGCTGGCCCATCCCCCTTCTAGTAGTAGACCACTGACCCCACTGCAGTCATGATATCAGCCAGTTCTCGATATTATTTTCTCTAAATCAAAGTATACTTTTTTTGTACCTCATAGACGGTGTTTTTTTTGAGATTGACAATTTATCACTGCATCCGAAATGCTGAAATTAAAAGGTTGATTTTCATCATACCGAATGATCGGATCACTGTTTATAAGTCGCATACTGATACTGATTAATGATGATTATAGTCTCTGCGATAAAATGAAAAAAGCTGATTTTAATAAATAAATCTGATTTAATAAACTGACATCGGCAATATTTTCGGAATTCTACTCCGTCATCGGTTATCTACCTCAAATTTGATTTTTTTTGTTAAGTTTTAAACTTTACAATACTACTTTATACAGTAAAATTCCGAAAATATTCCCGATGTCAGTTTTAAATAAAATCAGATTTATCTATTTAAATCAACTTATTTTGTCGCAGAGACTATAATCATCATTAATCAGTGACTTTCATCAACTTCATTCGGATTGAAATCCAAATCAGATAAATTATATATGTGAATGATTAGCTCCTAAACTCCGAGAGTTATTATTATTGAATAATATTGAATGAGTTGCATAAATTCATATAGCATTAATTACGATAATTTACGCGTCTTTCTAGTCGTAATGCATCATGGGATACCAACTTAACAACTAATGAAGGATTTGAAGAGACTATATAATCTTTAGACACCCAGGCTGGGTACCTTTTATCGAACTGGACTCTCTGTAATCTATTGTTACCAATTATTGCAGGGGGTTAACACCCCGTCTCAAAAGACGTTAAACCTTGCTATTGTAACGTCTGTTGATAGCGGTTACAATTTTATCACTATATATTCGTGTTTTAGCGCAGTAGCAGCTTAGATTATGCTACAATACAATTATTATATTTGAATAGGTATTATAAGCGGTTACATGTCGAAGTGGTGACCGTATACCGCAACTTACATGGTCGAGGCGACAGCCGAGACCGTGTAAGTTGAATAATGGACCATAGCTTCCGACCGTTGAAAATCCGTTCGGAGGGCAGTTTTTTGCCCAAAAAGGAGGGCAAATCAACACAAAAAAGAGGGCAATACCCCACAAAAATAGTGTCGACTTTTTTTTTTTTTTTTTTTGGTCGACGCCCCAAAAATGCAATCCGAGATAGTGCTTATTAGGTGTATTTTCACAATCTTGGGTGTATTTTAGGTGGATTTAGTACAAGTATATTTACAAAATCAATCCGAGATAGTTCTTATTAGGTGTATTTTCAGAGTCAAGAGTGTATCTCAGGAACTTAAGGTGTATTTCAGGTGGAATTAGTAAAAGTATATTTACAAAATCAATCCGAGATAGTTCTTATTAGGTGTATTTTCAGAGTCAAGAGTGTATCTCAGGAACTTAAGGTGTATTTCAGGTGGAATTAGTAAAAGTATATTTACAAAATCAATCCGAGATAGTTCTTATTAGGTGTATTTTCAGAGTCAAGAGTGTATCTCAGGAACTTAAGGTGTATTTTAGGTGGATTTAGTAAAAGTATATTTACTAAATCAATCCGAGATAGTCCTTATTAGGTGTATTTTCAAATTCAAGAGCGTATTTCAGGAACTTAGGGTGTATTTTAGGAGAATTCAGTGTCTGCCAGGTGCAAATTTACAAAAAGTAGATTTCCAAAATCAATCGGAGCTAGTGCTTGTTAGGTATATTCCCGAAATATATGGTCCACCTTTTTTTTTTTTTTTTTTTTTTTTTTTTGCCGCCGCCCAAAAAGACCCATTTTAGGCCATATATGTTAGGTGTATTTTGAGAAAGGTCAAAAAGGAGGGCAAATTGAGCCTAAAAGAGGGCAAAAAAGAGGGCTCGGAGGGCAAGACCCAAAAAGGAGGGCAAAAAGAGGGCATGAGAGGGCGCCCTCTCAAAAAGAGGGCAGTTCGGAAGCTATGTAATGGACGAGGCGTGCCGAGTTCATTATCGAAGGTATACGGTCACAGCTGAGATCATGGAACCGGATTATATCCCGACCGGAAACAGCTGGGACCTACTATTCTCTGACCAAACAACAGTATTTCTTCCCACTCGGGTCTGACGACCCTCGTCGGGATTCAACGATTAAGTAGATTTTTGAGTGCTCCTTTATAAAATCAAATTTCATTTAAAGTCATTTTGCACTGTAATTCAGTGAAGACCATATAATAAGCGGTTACATGTCGAAGTGGTGACCGTATACCGCAACTTACATGGTCGAGGCGACAGCCGAGACTTTGTAAGTTGGATAATGGACGAGGCGTGCCGAGTTCATTATCGAAGGTATACGGTCACAGCTGAGATCATGGAACCGGATTATACCCCGACCGGAAATAGCTTTGGCCGACTATTTTCTGACCAAACAACAGTATTTCTTCCCACTCGGGTCTGACGACCCTTGTCCGGATTCAACGCTTAAGTAGATTTTTGAGTGCTCCTTTATAAAATAAAATTTCATTTTAAGCTTTTTTACACTGTAATTCAGTGGAGACCGTATAACCAAACTTACACGGTCGCTAAAACAAGCTTGGGAGGGGTATAACCAAACTTACACGGTCGCTAAAACAAGCTTGGGAGGGGTATAATGCGATTTACATAATGCCTATATTGGGTAACTGTTAGCAAACAAAAGATATAATGCCCACTTAATTAACTAATTGAGTAGTTGACAAGAAGGGATGATTGTCGGAGTCATAAACTCATAAATTTGGTTTTATGCAGATCGGGTTTTCTAGTAGCGATGCGACCTTTGAGTGCATCCTATGAGTGCTTCCAAATTCTTCCGCAAGTGGTATGTGTAGAATCTTTGATTATCTCTTTGAGGTAATCAAGATACCGGTTGCAAGTGAATGTAATTCTCAATTTCGCACGATCAGTGATGATTACTGTATATCGCTTTCTTTGCGGCTGAAATCGTTTGGAAACGAACGTTTTCAGCGCATACTAACGCTTTAGCTAAGGTTTATATTGAATTTCACAACTTTCTATCATTCGAAATAGCTAAGAGCAGCATACAGAAAAAGAAATGAAGTGCTTCGTCCTGGTTTTCTCTCTCCTCGTGCTCACCCAGACAGCTTCACTCAACTCACGAGGTAAGGGGAAAAAGGCGGCCAGGGAATTAAAAGGTATGCCAATTTCATGCAAAATTTCATGCAAAATGTTGTGATTACCTTCCGACGATGATAGGAAGTGGGATGGAGGGGAGGTGGATGGTACTACAAAATTCAGTATTAAATCCCTGACCATTTTCAGAATCAGAAACCATTGAGAACATGAGCCTACATGAAGATGAGAATATGAATGAAGAAGTTTTTATGGCGGAGGAGGCGCCCAGGGTATATAAACCCTACAACGGAGGTAATCTCAAATTATAGAATACGTTTATAACGGTTCTTGATTCACAAGCTCGTAAGAAATTTGAAATTGTTCAGAACAAGGAATTGATTACATATGAAGTACTGTTATGTAGGTGAGATATTTCATAACTTTTACAAAGAGCACTTTTTAAATAGATTTCACCAAAATTTATTCGGAGATATTCCAGGAAATCGTGTTTGGTACGGACAGTAGCAACAGATTACTGAAACATAGCATCAAGAATCTACGAGAAAATCAAGAGAAAATTTGCAGTGAAAATTCGGGGTATTATTTGACATTTTCCGTGGATACATAATAATCATAACATTCGTTTCAATTGTCTTCAAAATCTGTTCAATTTTTCGGATCCCATCTGCGAAGATGGGCACCAATTCAACATAAGGTTTATATTGAATTTCACAACTTTCTATCATTCGAAATAGCTAAGAGCAGCATACAGAAAAAGAAATGAAGTGCTTCGTCCTGGTTTTCTCTCTCCTCGTGCTCACCCAGACAGCTTCACTCAACTCACGAGGTAAGGGGAAAAAGGCGGCCAGGGAATTAAAAGGTATGCCAATTTCATGCAAAATTTCATGCAAAATGTTGTGATTACCTTCCGACGATGATAGGAAGTGGGATGGAGGGGAGGTGGATGGTACTACAAAATTCAGTATTAAATCCCTGACCATTTTCAGAATCAGAAACCATTGAGAACATGAGCCTACATGAAGATGAGAATATGAATGAAGAAGTTTTTATGGCGGAGGAGGCGCCCAGGGAATATAAACCCTACAACGGAGGTAATCTCAAATTATAGAATACGTTTATAACGGTTCTTGATTCACAAGCTCGTAAGAAATTTGAAATTTCTAAGACAAATATAAAAGTATAAAGTACTGTTATGTAGGTGAGATATTTCATAACTTTTACAAAGAGCACTTTTTAAAATCGAATTCACCAAAGTTTATTTGGAAATATTCCAGGAAATCGTGTTTGGTACGGACAGTAGCAACAGATTACTGAAACATAGCATCAAGAATCTACGAGAAAATCAAGAGAAAATTTGCAGTGAAAATTCGGGGTATTATTATCTGCAAAGATGGGCACCAATTCAACATAAGGACGAAGCAACATGAAAGCTAAGTTCAAACTTTCAAAGAAATTCGTTGGGCTTTGATTACGTTTGATCACGAGGGGGAGGAAGGGGGTTGAAATTGCCAAAAAATGATTACATAATATGTGAACGATCCCTTAGTGATAAGGATAGTTGAATAAATCAAATCACAAACCTCTTCCGTTGCAAATGTGAATGCAGGAGATTGCAAGCTGCAGAGTTTCGCCTGTGGTTCTTTGATACCAAACCCAAGATGAAAGGTCGTGGATGGACTTGTTTCATTCTATACATTGGATAGACTTGTTTCATTCTATACAGTGAAAGGTGACAGGTGCATGTGTTATGATTTCCAACCACAATATAGCAAACTAATTTAATCATCATGACATTAAGTTTCATAGGATTTTCATATTAGATTGTTTCCATCAATCATAAATTCGCAAGGATGACGGCAAAATGGAGCTGGTTTTATCAAGCTTCGGTGGAATCAAAGAAAAGATGGATATTATTTCACAAAATCATAAATAGTTAAATCATAATATTTATAACAAAATATCAGGTTTTTAATCATTATTACACAAATAGTCGTGAAATAATCTCAATTCGCTAACACTTTATTAAAATTGAAAACATTAAATATTCTCCGTGTATAAAATTAGATGACCCGATGGGTCTTCTAGGTCACAGGAAACCCAGCCACAGAAACCAAAACCAAGAAAACCTCAAAATAATACGTCGATTATTTCAGACTTTTTAATTTTTCCGGTTATTAATCATAGTTTTTAAAGAAAAACTAATTAAAGGAAAATTTGAGGCACTTATTTGGGCACATCTCCATTGACATTGACTCAGGCACCATTTATTCGATATACGTAACGATTTTGTTGAAAAGTGTTTTAAAAGCATTTTATTTTCCAAAGGACGAGTGAATAGGATGGGAAAACCGGTTATTATTTTTCACAAGAAGTAGTAGATTATGAATAATAAACGACAAGAACATCACAAGACATGTACCTAATTAGTCATAGTTGACATCATTCACCGTGCAATGATATTTACTGATAATGACGGGACTCTCGACCGCCTATTTATTTGGTTTACAAATCATATTGTCCACACTGCCTATACAGCGCGCGCGAGAAATAGGCGGTTAGGATGACGTCATTATCATATCAGGATGTAGTGAGTTGATGAAGTTCAACCGCCTATTCCTCGTGCGCGGTGTTTAGTATAATCGTGGGTTGTCAGCCGCTGTTCCCTCCGACAGTACATAGTGTGGCTTTAGGCTGCTGGTCATCGTGGTTATACGCCACTACGAACTCTCTGAAATAGAAGGGGGTTAGTTATACATATTAGTTTTATATGTTTATATAAACCTCTGACATTTTCATCGGAGTCTATAATAAATATACGGTAGAGACTTGCCTGATCGGGTTCATATTGGTTTAGACCCTCGCCCTTCAGCTGCTAATCTAAACTGGATACATCCCTCGGGAAGTATCCAAAAATGGACCCGATATGCACGTGTCTATGAAAAAAAAACAATTAAAAAACAATTTCAAAACAATTCTGATTTTATTTAATTTACAGTCCACACATAAGCAAAGTACCATAAATTTTGATGACATGCCAAGTGGCACAAGTTGAGAAAAATTCAAGGAAAAACTCATAAGCCACCAGATACTTCTGTCGTCCCGTGTTCATAAAATGTAGGTATATGTGTAAAACCCCACGTTGGGGTAACCATGAGTCATTAGGGCTTTGAAAGTTTGAAAATCATTAAGTCATAAGTTCCATAAAATTTGGAAGTTCAAACCACAAAATCATGTATTTTATCATTGTGACTGCTAATATTAGCTTACACACAGGTCCATTTGACATTAGCCAATCTGTGAGCCAGTTGACTGCAGACTCGCGCCCCAATTGGTCGATGACATGACAATGTCGTGGTCCCATGAGTAAGCTAGTAAGCCACTGATCATGTTAATGAGATGTTAATAAGCAGCTAAACGAATGCCATTGCATGAAATTAAAAAGAATTCACCATTTACCATCCATCGCCAAGTAAATTAGTGATTTCTGCTATCTAGTGTGGGCAATAATGAGTAAAAGAATGTAAAACCTGAAGTAGAGCACTTTCAAGTGGATTGTATCCCCTGAACTTGTTTTATAATCATATTTAGGTAGAAAACCAGTGCAAGGTAGCAGTCCTCTAACCACCCTTCCATACAGTCATAGCATGTGTAAATGTTCCGGGTCTTTAAAAATGGAACCGAGGATTTCGCGTTTCCGAACGCCCTTCCGAAATTAAAGGTAAATGTTCCGGGTCCTTAAAAATAGTATATTCATATATTTTTGAATGTAAAGTACAATATAATATCATATATTTAAAAGCCCTTAGCAGTGCCTCATGAGGGTTTTCAATCATGAATCAATCAATCAAAAGAATGTAAAACCTGAAGCGAGACAAGGAGAGATCTGGGGTGGGGGTAGCAGTTGAGGCAACGTAATGTGCGCCTGATATCTTAATGTCAGGCGTCTCTTGCGTCAGTTTAGGAAGGTCTTTCCCCAGGTCTTTGCTGTTCCTGTACAGACGGTTATTCAATATATATGCAATCATATTTACACGCAATGATACCTCATTCAATAAGTAGAGCACTTTCAAGTGGATTGTATCCCCTGAACTTGTATTATAATCATATTTAGGAAGAAAACCAGTGCAAGGTAGTAGTCCTCTAACCACCCCTCGATACAGTCATAGCATGTGTGTAAATGTTCCGGGTCCTCAAAAATGGAACCGAGGATTTCGCATTTCCGAAATTTAAGGTAAATGTTCTGGGTCCTTAAAAATGGAACCGAGGATTTCGCCTTTCCGAAATTAAAGGTAAATGTTCCGGGTCCTTAAAATGGAACCGAGGATTTCGCCTTTCCGAAATTAAAGGTAAATGTTCCGGGTCCTTAAAAATGGAACCGAGGATTTCGCCTTTCCGAAATTAAAGGTAAATGTTCCGGGTCCTTAAAAATGGAACCGAGGATTTCGCCTTTCCGAAATTAAAGGTAAATGTTCCGGGTCCTTAAAAATGCAACCGAGGATTTCGCCTTTCCGAAATTAAAGGTAAATGTTCCGGGTACGGGTACTTAAAAATGGAGCCGAGGATTTCGCCTTTCCGAAATTAAAGGTAAATGTTCCGGGTCCTTAAAAATGGAACCGAGGATTTCGCCTTTCCGAAATTAAAGGTAAATGTTCCGGGTCCTTAAAAAAGAAACCGAAGATTTCGCCTATCCGAAATCCAAGGTAAATGTTCCGAGTCCTTAAAAAAGGAACTGAAGATTTCGCCTTTCCGAAATTCAAGGTAGATGTTCCGGGTCCTTAAAAATGGAACCTAGGATTTCGCCTTTCCGAAGTTAAATGTAAATGTTCCGGGTCCTTAAAAATGGAACCTAGGATTTCGCCTTTCCGAAGTTAATGGTAATTGTTCCGGGTCCTTAAAAATGGAACCGAGGATTTCGCCTCTCCGAAATTAAAGGTAGATGTTCCGGGTCCTTAAAAATGGAACCTAGGATTTCGCCTTTCTGAAATTAAAGGTAAATGTTCCGGGTCCTTAAAAATGGAACCGAGGATTTCGCCTTTGCGAAGTTAAAGGTAAATGTTCCGGGTCCTTAAAAATGGAACCGAGGATTTCGCCTTTCCGAAATTCAAGGTAGATGTTCCGGGTCCTTAAAAATGGAACCGAGGATTTTGGGCCTGTTAATACACAGCTCACTCGGCGCTGCTACGCAGCACCTCGTTCGCAAATATCGACATTTGCTAACGCCTCATGCACATTAGTGTACTAATCAACACTCGGCTTCGCCTCGTGTGATTAATACACTTATTGGCACTCGGCTTCGCCTCGTGCAATAAGTGCAACAATACCACTATGCGTCGTTACATTAGCGTATATTAGCGCATTCCCAGCCATGCTCTAAGCGTATATTAATCAATTTGAATTGCAAATGTCGATATTTGCGAACGAGGTGCTGCGTAGCAGCGCCGAGTGAGCTGTGTATTAACAGGCCCAAAATTTTGGCTATCCATATCACTCTTCTTTGGCAAAAAACTTATGAAATTCAGTTCAAGTTGTGATAATTGCTTTAATTAGTCAATTATCTCATTAACTGATAAAACAAATATTGGCGAACCAGGTCTTTGAGTCACACAGGCACACTACACTTGAGTTGAGCCACCATGCCAACCAGAAGAGTCTTTGACTTGCGTTAGAACTCGAAGAGACTTCGGGTGATAGGAAGTCTTCTTCAATAGTGTAGTTCTAGCTATGTGGTCCCGGGCTTACCTCCATTCTGGTGTTATGAAATGGAGTCTCATTAAAGCAGTTTACAACCGGTGCTCAAATTAAATGTACAAAACGTAATTTCGGCTGTAGAAAAATATACTTTTTGAGTTATATTATATTTATACGAGATAATTACTTTAATTGGCCATCAATATAATTAAGCGGTTGGCAGCTGATACTCAAATCAAACGTATAAAACGTAATTTTGGCTCTAGTTAATGATGCCGTTGGATTTAAGTCGCTATCATTTTTACTTTTTGAGTTATACACGATAATTACTTTAATTGGCCAAATATCTCATTAGGCAGTTGACAACCAGTACTCAAATTAAACGTATAAAACGTAATTTTGGCTCGAGTTAATGATATCGTTGGAATGAAGTCGCTGTCATTTTTACTTTCTGAGTTATACACGATAATTACTTTAATTGGCCAATTATCTCATTAAGTCATTAGGCGGTTGAGAACTGGTGCACAAATTAAACGTATAAAACGTAATTTTGGTTCTAGTTAATGATACCGTTGGAATTAAGTCGCTATCATTTTTACTTTCTGAGTTATATTCCATAATTACTTTAATTGGTCATTTATCCCATTAAGGATTTGGCGAAAATAACATGACGCACCTCATTATAAAGTTTCATATGCGTTTTAGATTACGGCTCTATCTTCTATGGTTCTCCCTTGAAGTGTTTCCCGTTTTGTGGTCGTTTTTTGGTCGTCGTCGTACTGTCCATAACACTAATTTTTGGCAAAACGCGCGGGATTTTTTGATAATTTATTGTGAGAAAACGCTAGCGCAGAAAGGAAATTCAATGTACTTTGCAAAAATGTGGTCGAAAAGTTCTGGGCTTCTTGGGATCATTGAGATATTTGCGCTTGTTTGAAACACTTTGATACGAAAAAATCGCAAAAAAAAGCAAAAACGGTAAGGATGATTGTGAGAGAACGGGACCATCCCAGAACTTCATCTTTGGATATGTTGTCGGTCATAGTCCCAAGTTTGCAGATGAATTTCTTCGAAAGTTCGAACAGAGTTCTACTCTCATAGGCTTTTATTTTGCCTTGTCCTCATGTTGAATTGATGCCCATCTTAGCTGAATAGCTGATGGGATTTGATAAATTACATAGATTTTGAAGACAATTGAAACGAATGTTATGATTATTAGGTATCCACGGAAAATATCAAATAATACCCCGAATTTTCACTGCAAATTTTCTCTAGATTTTCTCGTAGTTTCTTGATGCTATGTTTTAGTAATCTGTTGCTACTGTCCGTACCAAACACGATTTCCTGAAAAACAATAATATCTCCGAATAAATTTTGGTGAAATCTATTTAAAAAGTGGTCTTTGTATTAGTTGTGAAATATTTCACCTACTGTACTTCATATCAAATCAATTCCTTGCTCTGAACAATTTTAATTCTTACGAGCTTATGAATCAAGAACCGTAATAAAAGTATACTATAATTTGAGATTACCTCCGTTGTAGCCTTTATAATGCCTCCCTGATGGTTTGTAACTGTCCTCCTTAACAGCATCTTCCCCCATGTCCTCAATGGTCGCTGATTCTGAAATTGTGCATGGATTTAGTACTGAATTCTGTAGTTGGATTATATACGCTAATCTAACTACCCGTAGTGGTATTGTTGCTGTTATTGCACGAGGCATTGCCGAGTGCTCATAACAGCACTAACCACACGAGGCGAAGCCGAGTTTGATCAGAGCACTAATTTCACGAGGAGAAGCCGAGTGCAATAAATGCAACAATACCACTAGGAGAGTTAGATTAGCGCATTATACCACGACACAAAATGGTCACAATATAAGCCAGTGCACATGTAGTAATTCCTTTGCATCAAATCAATTCCAATCACCATAACACATCACCAAATCACATTATCATCTCTGTTTAACATAATGCTACTGACATGTGTGATTTGAACGACATTACTTTTATTCACAAGGGTCTTTAACAACTCAGGTGAAAGTAAGCTTCAACTTAGACTTGTTTTATTTGCCCAAAATACTGCAATAACGCATCAACTTCATACGATTCTATCGAACGAACAATTGGTCGCGAAGGCAATCAATAATGAAATCCGCCACACACACAGAGCGACTCTAGCAACATAACAGATAGCAACAGAAGAGAAATGGTGTCTGCTGATGAGGTAGGCGTTGAACCCTGCTGTAGACTGATCAGAGATCAGGTAACCTGTATCATGCAGTAATGCAAGGGCGGTTGATATGAGACATAGGTCACCTGATCAGCCTATACAGCAGGTGTCACCGCCTACCTCATCAGCAGACACCGTTTCTCTTCTGTTGCTATCTGATATGTTGCTTGTCCTTGCTCTGTGTAATGTGTAGTTTCCGGTTGTGCCTTCGCATTATTGATTGTTCGTTCAATTTTGCTGACAATCGATAGATTGATTATATGAAGTTGATGCGTTATTGCAGTATTTTTGGGCAAATAAAACAAGTTTAAGTTGAAGCTTTAACTTTCACCTTGAGTTGTTAAAGACCTCTTGTCTTGTGACTTGTCAGAAATCATACAAGATTTTTTACAAGAATTTTAAAAATATAATTTGTGATAAAAGCAATGTCGTTCAAATCACACACATGTCAGTAGCATTATGTTAAACAGAGATGATAATGTGATTTGGTGATGTGTTATGGTGATTGGAATTGATTTGATGCAAAGTCATCAACGTAATGATTTGAGGTAGTAGAAGTAAGAATGCAAAAAAGGGGCCACAAACTGAAATAGGTACTTAAAGGAACTTGATGAGATCGGGGATCATAATGTGGGCACGTACAGAGTGCATGGACCAAAGAGCCAACAGAGAGATGCTGAAGATAAATAAGAACTGATGAGAGCTGAAGTAACAGGAGTGATGGTGCAGGAGGAGCAAAGCAACAAGAACTCACGAAGAATGAGAAAAGCAACAAGAACTCACGAAGAATGAGAAAAAGAAGAAATGGATGAAGAAGAAATGATATGAAGTTATTTATTGTTTCTTTGTTTGACACTGGATTTCGCTCTGCTCATTGACATCCTCAGTCAAAATCTAGAAGAAATGCGCGCGCGAGATCGTGACGTGACGTATCACGTCATGATTAGTTAAGTAGTTAGGATTTTCTTCCGAACAGGGGACGCGTCCCCTGTTCTAACTAATCGTGACATGACGCGTGACGTGACGCGTGACGTGACGATTAGTTAGAACAGGGGATGCATGACGTGACGCGTCATTTCACGATTAGTTGGGGTCTGGGGGGGGGGTTCAAGCCATTAAATTTTTTGGAAAACACGTTTCTGAGATAATGATTGGCCCAAAAGGTACACCCCGTGGGCGAACTTTTCGGCCAGGTTTGGTATCCCCAGGCCCACTGGCGCCGCCGCCAAAAGTGCGCCCACAATGGGTGCATTTTTCCAAAAGCGACTTGGACGGGATCCGAGGTGTACACTCGATAGATAATGGTCACCTGAGTTACCAAGCCTATTTTGGCCCATAACTTGGCCAAATATCAATATTTTTGAATGAAACCAACTTTATTCGATTATAAATAGCTTTGGGTTACGTATTCTCTGCAAGTTTGGGATTGATTGCTGAACTTGAAATGACGATTTACGGTCCAAAAAACCTCTAAAAACCCTAAATTGCCATTTTCCCGGTTTGCGGTTTGGCAATAATGGACTTAACATTTTTTTCAAAATCTCAGCTATTTTTCAATATTTTTACATGAAATTTTCAGAATCGCTTCAAAACTAAATTTCGCACTTATGTTATAGAGCTGAATTTTGATTCAGGTCCCCAAAAAATTTCTGGTCCTCGGACCAAAAATGGCAATTTAGGGGTTTTTTGAGGTATTTAATATCGACTTCAAATATTTTTATGGTAACTCAGGTGACCATTATCTATCGATTGCACACCTCAGATCCCATCCACAGCGGCGCCATTGGGACTGGGGGTGCCAAACCCGGCCAAAAAGTTGGCCCACGAGGTGTACCTTTTGGGTCAACCATTATCTCAGAAACTTGTTTTCCAAAAAATTTGGCTAGAACCCCCCCCTCCCTCTAAACAAGAAGTGACATAGACATTCAGTTTCTTACCACAAGAAAGAAGGATATTCTCGCTAGCATAACAATCATCACCAACATCCTCATCAAACGTACACTCGCTCCATTCATTGCTGTCACACTTCACATCATGCAGTCTCCTCCTTATTCCTCCCCATATCACTGATTTGAATTTCCCGTAGTCGCCGCCAAGCATTTTCCATTCCTTCATCTTAGAGAATCCCATCTTTCTGCAGATAGCGTCTGCAGCTAGGTCAGTGAAGCTGTACGGGTAAGCGTCACAGACAGTGCCGCCTTGGTAGATGAGGAGGGATAACTCACTTCCATCGGAGCTGTTTAAATTAAAACTCCGGCGATCATTAGCATAGAACGTTCCATCCACCAACGAGAAGACTTCTGTAATTTCACAACTTTAATTACTAACAATTATCTGAGAGTGCAATATGCCCTTATATTGCACTGTGGTTATCTGCACTGGAGTGATATAATGGAAATTATCGGAGCAAAAAAATATATATAACGATCGTTATATAATAAAAATAATATAACTTTGAAATAAGTAACTGTCAAATGGACTCATTTAAGTCACCGAATTAAGCATTAAATACCTTCACACATTCCGCAAGTCTGCCTACAATACCAGTTCCTGACAGTCCAGTGCCGGGCGCAAAGCTCAGCAGACGTGCTAGTGGCACACGACCCCCTTTCGTCGGTACAGTAAACTGAAACAAATGTTGCTTGAAGAAAATTTCAATTTTGGCTTTTTGGGTTAAAAGGATAGGATTCAAAAAGCCCAGTTATTTAGGAGAGGTTCATTTAATGCACACAATTTTGAATTTTCTTTTGACAACGGAGCAAAATTTTTTCGTTATCGTATCATCAAGGAATGACGAGTACCATTTTCTAGTATGGGTATAACTTCGACGCTTAATAACTCATAATAAACCAAATGAGATAGCAAAATAATTTTTTCTTCTATACCCACATTATCATACTCAGAGAACACGAATAATATGTGGTTTATCCCTCCCAAATACCCTCAGGTATGGCCAAAAGACCATATTATATGGCAAGTGTCTTACATACGAAATGCCCATATATGTTGTTTTGGCCACTCCTGATGATATTCGAGAATTAGTGTTGACCTCATATTCGTGTTCTCTGGGTATGATAATAGGGCGTTTCATAATTACCCGACTAGAGAACTGTATGTTGTTCGGGGTCAAAAGCTATCCTTTAGGACATACAAATTGGCAGAAAAAAGTTTCAGGCGAAAAAATGATTTTAAGCACGTGCACAGGCCACAGCCATTTTTACCTGTAAAAATCGTGATTTTCGGTAAAAAGTTACCCATCTCTTTTTCCACTTGAGTAACATATTTCTAAGCCTTCTCATCGTGTTCCTCAGTCCAGAAAATGGGGGTATAGATCCAAAATTTTTGACCTACGACCTCCAGAAGCTGAGTTATCACCGATTTTCATATGCCCATATATGGGCATCCGCCTATTTTTGCTCGCGTATGCCCATATATGGTAATTATGATAATCTGGGTATACGAGAAAAAAATATGTTGCTATAATGCTATCTCTTTGGTTACTCCTTTGGTTTTAATAAAGTTATTAATAAGCGTCGAAGTGTACCCATATATGGTCATTTACCATATTATGGGCATACGGAAATTGCCCATATCGCAGTCCCTGTGAATGAAAAAGATGCATATTTCTTTGACCTACACCCCCATTTTCATACCTGTAGAAAACAAGGAACTTAACAAGAAGTGCCATATACTTAGGACCCCAACTTATCGTGACATGACGCGTCACGTCACACGTCACCTGTTCTAACTACTTGTGACGTGACGCGTCACGTCACGATCTCGCGCGCGCATTTCCTCTAGATTTTGACTTAAAGGAGCAGAGCGAGATCCAGTATCAAACAAAGAAACAATAAAATAAATAATTTCATATGATTTCTGAAAAGTCACAAGACAAGAGGTCTTTATTAACAATTACTCAAGGTGAAAGTTAAAGCTTCAACTTAGACTTGTTTTATTTGCCCAAAAATACTGCAATAACGCATCAAGCATATTATCAATCTATCGATTGTCAGCAAAATTGAACGAACAATCAATAATGCGAAGGCACAACCGGAAACTACACAGCACACACTACACAGAGCAAGGACAAGCAACATATCAGATAACACTATAACAGCACAAGAGAAATGGTGTCTGCTGATGAGGTAGGCGTTTACCCCTGCTGTAGACTGATCAGAGATCAGGTAACCTGTATCAAGCAATAATGCAAGGGCGGTTGATATGAGATATAGGTCACCTGATCAGCCTACAGCACTACAGCAGGGGTCAACGCTTACCTCATTAACAGACACCATTTCTCCTCTGTTGCTATCTGATATGTTGCTTGTCCTTGCTCTGTGTAGTGTGTACTTTCCGGTTGTGCCTTGGAATTATTGGTTGTTCGTTCAATTTTGCTGACAATCGATAGCTTGATAATAAATGAAGTTGATGCGTTATTGCAGTATTTTTGAGAAAATAAAACAAGTCTGAGTTGAAGCTTTAACGTTCACCTTGAGTTGATAACGACCTCTTGTCAAAAATCATATGAATTTACTTATTGTTTCTTTGTTTGACACTGGATTCCGCTCTGCCCATTGACATCCTCAGTCGAAATCAAGAAGAAATGAGCGCGCGAGGTCGTTAGGATGTTAGGATTTCCTCTCGAACAGGGGACGCGTCCCCTGTTCTAACTAATCGTGACATGACGCGTGACGTGACACGTCACATCACGATTAGTTAGAATAGGAGACGCATGACGTGACGCGTCACATCACGATTAGTTGGGGTCTAACCATCCCTTCCTTACACAAACCCGTCCTTCTTGAACCCATCCCCTCCAAATCAATCCCTTTTTACACATCCCTCCCAAACCCGTCCTTCTTGAACCCATCCCCTCCAAATCAATCCCTTTTTACACATCCCTTCAAACCCGTCCTTCTTGAACCCATCCCCTCCAAATCAATCCCTTTTTACACATCCCTTCCAAACCCGTCCTTCTTGAACCCATCCCCTCCAAATCAATCCCTTTTTACACATCCCTCCCAAACCCGTCCTTCTTATCCCTCCAAATCAATCCCTTTACACATCCCTCCCAAACCCGTCCTTCTTGAACCCATCCCCTCCAAATCAATCCCTTTACACATCCCTTCAAACCCGTCCTTCTTTAACCCATCCCCTCCAAATCAATCCCTTTTTACACATCCCTTCCAAACCCGTCCTTCTTTAACCCATCCCCTCCAAATCAATCCCTTTTTACACATCCCTTCCAAACCCGTCCTTCTTGAACCCACCCCCTCCAAATCAATCCCTTTTTACACATCCCTCCCAAACCCGTCCTTCGAACCCATCCCCCTCCAAATCGTCTTTTTTACATCCTCCAAACCTTTCCATCCCTTGAAAACCTGTCCTTCATCCCCTCCAAATCAATCCCTTTTTACACATCCCTTCCAAACCCGTCCTTCTTGAACCCATCCCCTCCAAATCAATCCCTTTTTACACATCCCTTCCAAACCCGTCCTTCTCCCTGTCTCCCTGTCTCCCCTTACCTGATTGTGAACCTGATTGTGAACCATCTGTCGCTGCCTGGGTGAGCACGAGGAGAGAGGAAACCAGGACGAAGCACTTCATTTCTTTTTCTGTCTGCTGCTTTTGCTATTTCGAATTGAAAAAGTTATGAAATTCAATTTCAAGCGTTTAAATTAGTGCTGAAACCGTTCGTTTCCAAGCGATTTCAGCTGGAAAGAAAGAAATATTGAATCACTGATCAGTGGAAATTGACATGTGCATCAAATCGCACCAGCTGGTATCTTGATTACCTCAAAGAGATAATCAAAGATTCTGCACATACCACTTGCGGAAGAATTTGGAAGCACTCATAGGATGCACCCAAAGGTCGCATCACCACTAGAAAACCCTATCTGCATTTAACCAAATTTTATGAATTTATGACTCTGACAATCATCACTTCTTATCAACAGCTACTCAATTAGTTAATTATGTGGGTATTATATCTTTTGTATGCTAACAGTTACCCAATATACGCATTATGTAAATCACATAATACCTATTCAAATAATTGTATTTCAATCTACAAACTACAGTACTGTAGTTTGGACCGTGCATATCTCAGGGTTAGGAAAGGGCAACATAAAATTGTAGCATAATATAAGCTGCTATTGCGCTTAAATACGAATATGTGATAAAAAAAATATATAACTGCTATCAACAGACGTTACATTAGCGAAGATTTAGCATCTTTTGAGTCCGGGTGTTAACCCCCAGCAATAACTGGTAACAATACGGATAACGTAGAGTCCAGCTCGATAAAAAGCATCCAAATGACATAGCCTGGGTGTCTAAACATTATATAAGCTTTAAAGTCGGAACGCTCATACTTTATGAAGGTTTAATTTCCGAGGACACGTCCGAGGAAATTAAATCATGATTAAATCACGAACGCAGTGAGAGATTTAATCAAAAATAAAACACGACGGAGGAGTGTTTTATTTTTATCATAAAGTATGAGAGTGAGACTTTAAAGATTATAAAAAATCCACGAAAACCACTGGTTCGATCAATCAAGATTATGATAATTTGAGTCAAAAAAGTGAGTTATGGTACCTTATATTCGTCTTCACAAGTATCATTAATGCAGAGATTATTCATTGGTATGCAGCATTGATCTACATAACGGGTGATGACTAATTATCTGGAATTATTTCAATGTATTTTTGTGGACAAATCGAGATCATGGTAGAGCTCAGATGTGGTTATTCTGGACCTATAAAGTCTGCTGATTCAGAATAACATCATGGAAAGATTTGAAAACCCTCTTTTTCCATGCTACTCGCCGATTAGTTTGAGAAGGTACAAAAAAATCTTGCACAAAATCTCAATGACAATAATTATCTCCAAAAGTGTTCATAAAGCCTTACTATGGGATGATTCTGAGCAGGAGGGTCTCAAGAGTGACTGCAGTAAGTAGCATCACTAACTTATCCAGTGGTGACCCTATGGAACCTAAAACGTGTTTAAAATCATCAATTCTAGGATAATGTCACTTTCATACAACTGTGATTTTGGGTTATTGTTAATCCAAAATTCTGCATCCCAATAAATGGAAGTGGTCCAAAGACATGGGTTATGTTTAATGAGGTTCCTGCCATCAAATCTGAGTGTTCAGACCACCCAGGTCCTGTTCTAAGACTTTCTTAAGGCCTGGTCTAGCATAAAAACACATATATTTTTCCAGAAATTTGGCATGATTTTAGATCTAAAATCTAAGAATTTTCTTGATCTTCAACGAAAAATGCATGTAGAGGTCTTCATTAGTGTCTCGGCTAACGAAGTTCATGAATCAACCTAGATGGCAACTGATGGCAATGCTCCTGTAGGCCATATTCCAATCATATGTCAGGGAGCTAATCTTTGAATTTGTGCAAGATTTTTTTGTACCTTCTCAAACTAATCGGCGAGTAGCATGGAAAAATAGGGTTTTCAAATCTTCCCATGATGTTATTCTGAATAGGCAGACTTTATAGGTCCAGAATAACCACATCTGATCTCTACCATGATCTCGATTTGTCCACAAAAATACATTGAAATAATTCCAGATAATTAGTCATCACCCGTTACCACAGTGCACAAGTGATACTTCCTGGATAATTTATGCTGCCTATAAAACACAGTGAATTAGGTACATAAGCTTTAAAGTCGGAACGCTCATACTTTATGGGATTTAATTTACGAGGACGTGTAGTGTCCGAGGAAATTAAATCATGATTAAATCACGAACGCAGTGAGTGATTTAATCAAAAATAAAACACGACGGAGGAGTGTTTTATTTTTACCATAAAGTATGAGAGTGAGACTTTAAAGATTATAAAAAATCCACGAAAACCACTGGCTTGATAAATCAAAATGATGGTAATTCGAGTCAAAAAATGAAGTATGGTAATATTCGGCTCCGCAAGTATGTTTAATGCTGAGATTATTCATTGGTATGCAGCATTGATCTACATACCAGAGTGCACAAGTGATACTTCCTGGATAATTTATGCTGCCTATAAAACACAGTGATTTTAAATATTCACAGGAGATATCAGGATATCATTACAAAGGTCCGACCGGGTTCACTAAGAGTTTTCATTGTACCTATCCGTACATTATGACATATAAAAAATCCACAGGCATATAATAGCCCTCCCGAGCCGTTTTTTATATGTCATAATGTACGGGTAGATATAATGAAAACTTTTAGTGAACCCGGTCGGACCTTTGTAATGATATCCTGATATCTCCTGTGAATATGTAATTCACTGTGTTTTATAGGCAGCATAAATTATCCAGGAAGTATCTCTTGTGCACTGTGGTATGTAGATCAACGCTGCATACCAATGAATAATCTCTGCATTAAACATACTTGTGAAGACGAATATTACCATAATTCACTTTTTTGACTCAAATTATCATAATCTTGATTGATCGAACCAGTGGTTTTCGTGGATTTTTTATAATCTTTAAAGTCTCACTCTCATACTTTATGGTAAAAATAAAACACTCCTCCGTCGTGTTTTATTTTTGATTAAATTTCCTCGGACACTACGTGTCCTCGGAAATTAAACCTTCATAAAGTATGAGCGTTCCGACTTTAAAGCTTATATAAAAACGGCTCGGGAGGGCTATTATATGCCTGTGGATTTTTTATATTATCTCTTCAAATCCTTTATTACTTCATTACTTGGTATCCCATGATGCATTATGACTAGAAAGACGCGTAAATTATAGTAATTACTTAATTAATGCTGCATGAATTTATGCAGCTCATTCAATAACTCTCGGAGTTTAGGAGATAATCATTCACATATGATTTACCCTGACGAGTTGGTCTAGCGTGGTTCCATGCTAGCGAACTGCTTGCGAACCGGTTGCGAACCGGTAGCGGAACGGTTCACAACCGCTTCGCTAGCGTGGTTCCACGCAACGTAGCGTGGCGACCAAGCTACTTAGCGTGCAAGCGGTTCACTGGCGTGGAACCACGCTAGACCAACTCGTCAGGGTATCTGATTTGGATTTCAATCCGAAAAAAGTTGATGAAAATCACTGATTAATGATGATTATAGTCTCTGCGACAAAATAAGCTGATTTTGATAAATAAATCTGATTTAATAAACTGACATCGGGAATATTTTCGGAATTCTACTCCGTCATCAACCTCAAATTTGATTGTATGAAGTAGTGTTGTAAAGTTTAAAAACCACCGTTTATGAGGTACAAAATAGAGTATACTTCGATTTAGAGGAAAAATATCGAGAACTGGCTGATATTATGACTGCAGTGGGGTCAGTGGTCATCTGGCTTATGACCAGATTCCCCATTTTTGGTCAGACGGGGAACGGACATTTCATCTCACGACACTTTATCTCGCAGTATGTCAACTCTACACAAAGGTAAGGGTCTGGGTTAGGGTTAGGGTTTGGGTATGGGTAAGAGTTAGTGTTCCGGTTACGGTTAGGGTTATGGTTACATGGTTAGGGTCAGGACAGGTAGATGAAGTGTCCTGAGATAAAATGTCGTGAGATGAAATGTCCTACACCCATACTTTTCACTGTATCAAAAAACTAAATGGAATTGTGGAATGGTTGCCAACTTTATAGGTTTGCTGAGGACATTATACCACCCACAGCTGTTTGTTTCGACACCTGTATTGTTTCACTTATTTCTATAATAATTTATATTCAACTGTTACTTTTCTCACGTTTGCATTATTTCTGTTACGTATTATTAGGTTTAGATAAAAGGAATAAAGAATCGGCAATTCTGGCACTTCACTATTATATGAAACTGTTAATGGTTGAATTCATCCTTACTACTTTCCTACCTGCCTTTGTGGACATCTGTGCACCCGCGAAAAATATCATTCAATATAGGTACTAATATACGTGATCGTTTCCAGGAATCCAAACTTACAAACATTTCAATTTCGTGACCTGTGCGATTATTCATAAATCAGCGTACGCTTCAACAATAGCAATCATTACATATAAATAATAATATTTCTAAATAATATTTCTAAATAATATTTCTAAATAATATTTCTAAATAATATTTCTAAATAATATTTCTATTGGCCATATTTCACGTTGAAATTTGGGTAAGTTCCCGTTGCCGAAATCGCACTAAAATTTGAACATCGCATGTTTAGAGGTCAAGGGTGCAACTGTCAAAATTTCAGATCGATTGGATTAAATCCGAAAATTACACCCCCATTTGCCAATTTTTATGTCCACGCGGGGTTTTTCGGGGTTGCCCCCCACTGTATATAACGAAAATACAATTTATTTGATAAAATTTGATAAAACTGATTGAAAACCGCTCTGAGGGCACCCCAAAGAGCCATAGAGAATATAATATTAAACAGGAAAAAATAATATATTTATTTGACAAGGGCAAATGATTTTTTCACGGTCTTTATTTCTCAGAAATAGGGCAACCAATTTGTAGCGCACCGCAACGAGGTTGAACACTTGCCAGGCTAATGGGTCCACTGCTGGAGGTCCAATGGTTCTCTAGAACACTAGAAGCCACTTCAAGTTTACCCACATTGTCAATTCTTTCATTTTCGGAAGAATGATATTGATTATTAAGACGGCCCCAAATTGTCAAAAAATGCTTTCAAAGTTTCAAATCTCACAATTTATGAAATTTATTCAATATTTTTTGTAACGAGTTTGTCGGCTCAAGTATTTGGCAAACCTTTTGCATTACCATTTTCGGGTATGGTCGGCAGTTCAATCACTGTAGACTGATCCCATTTGTATAAATAGGTTAAAATGGCCATTTTAGAGCTCATTTAATCCTTGATCTGGTGACCACTAGAAAAATTTTTGTCCACGGAGCCGGCTGAAACCGTTAAAAAATGATTGGATTTTTGTGGGGGGGGGGCCAACCCCCCAAAACCCCCCAAAATTAAGCCCCCTATTGGAAATTTGTTATATCCACCAGGGGGTTTAATTTAACCCCCCAAAATTAAACCCCCTATCGACAGCAAAAAATTAAACCCCCAAAATTAAACCCCTATCGACAGCAGAAATTATTCTAGTATGATTCAAAAAAGCACCAAAATGAAGAAACAAAAAAGTACCATTTGAAAAAGTTGCCAAAAACACGAATAAAAAGGTACCATTTCGAAAAGGCGCAAAAAATCGGACAAAAAATTGGTACCAATTTAGAAGGGTACTTCTGAAAAATCAGAAACTAAAAAGGTACCAATTGAAAATGATGCCAAAAATCAAAAACAAAATTGGTACCATTAAAAAAGGGGCTGAATGCCTGAAACAAAAACGGTACCATTCTGAAAGGATGTTAAAAATCAGAAACAAAATGATACCATTTGAAAAATATGCTGAAAATCAGAAACAAAAATGGTACCATTTCATAAAAGTTCCAAAAAATTATAAACAAAATTGGTACCAAAAACCGGAAACAAAAATGGTACCATTTCTAAAAATCGCCAAAAATCACCACCAAAAATGGTACCATTTTGAAATGGTGCAAAAAATCAGAAACAAAAACGGTACCATTTTGAAAGGATGTTAAAATCAGAAACAAAATGGTACCATTTGAAAAATATGCTGAAAATCAGAAACAAAAATGGTACCATTTCATAAAAGTTCCAAAAATTATAAACAAAAATGGTACCAAAAACCGGAAACAAAATGGTACCATTTCTAAAATCGCCAAAATCACCACCAAAAAATGGTACCATTTTGAAATAGTGCAAAAATCAGTAACAAAAATGGTACCATTTTGAAAGGGTGTTAAAAATCAGAAACAAAAATGGTACCATTTGAAAAAGATGCTGAAAATCAGAAACAAAAATGGTACCATTTCATAAAAGTTCCAAAAATTATAAACAAAATGGTACCAAAACCGGAAAACAAAAATGGTACCATTTCTAAAATCGCCAAAATCACGAACAAAAATGGTACCATTTTGAAATGGTGCAAAAATGAGAAACAAAAATGGTACCATTTTGAAAGGATGTAAAAATCAGAAACAAAACGGTACCATTTGAAAGAGATGCTGAAAATCAGAAACAAAAATGGTACCATTTCATAAAAGTTCCAAAAATTATAAACAAAATGGTACCAAAACCGAAACAAAAATGGTACCATTTATAAAAATCGCCAAAATCACGACCAAAAATGGTACCATTTTGAAATGGTGCAAAAATCAGGAACAAAAAAGGTACCATTTGAGAAAAAATGCCCATTTTTGCACTAAGAATTAAGCCCCCAAACCCCTAAAACCCCCAAAACCCCCCAAAATTAAACCCCCTATTGGCGATTTTCTATATCCACCAAAATTGAGGGGGTTGGCCCCCCCCCTTTTGTCCATGGGGCCGGTTAAAAAAGGCCGGCTAAATAAAGGCCAATAAGGTATACTCTATTTTGTACCTCATAAACGGTGGTTTTTAAACTTTAAAATCAAATTTGAGGTTGATGACGGAGTAGAATTCCGAAAATATTCCCGATGTCAGTTTATTAAATCAGATTTATCTATTAAGATCAGCTTATTTTGTCGCAGAGGCTATAATCATCATTAATCAGTGATTTTCATCAACTTTTTTCGGATTGAAATCCAAATCAGATACCCTGACGAGTTGGTCTAGCGTGGTTCCACGCTAGTGAACCGCTTGCACGCTAAGTAGCTTGGTCGCCACGCTACGTTGCGTGGAACCACGCTAGCGAAGCGGTTGTGAACCGTTCCGCTACCGGTTCGCAACCGGTTCGCAAGCAGTTCGCTAGCGTGGAACCACGCTAGACCAACTCGTCAGGGTAAATCATACCTTATTGGCCTTTATTTAGCCGGTCTTTTTTTTAACCGGCCCTTTTTTTAACCGGCCCTATGGACAAAAATCGAATCAATTTTGAACCTTTTTAGCCGGCCCCTTGGACAAAAAATTTTCTAGTGGTCACCAGACCAAGGATTTTTTGCTCTAAAATGGCCATTTAAACCCATTTATACTTAATAAATTGCACCAAAAGACCCAAATCCCGATCTTATATGATGATTTAGGTCATTATCGTGTTATATAATGACGTTCACGAGAATAAAAGGCAAGTCAAAAAAGTTTCATTTGACCTAAATTGACTGGCCTTTAATTTGACCGGCCCCACTTTAGCCGGCCTTTTTTTTAACCGGCCCTTTGGACAAAAATCTCAAAGTCATTTTTGTCCTTAAGGGCCGGTTAAATAAAGGCCAATAAGGTATGTGAATGATTATCTCCTAAACTCCGAGAGTTATTGAATGAGCTGCATAAATTCATGCAGCATTAATTACTATAATTTACGCGTCTTTCTAGTCATAATGCATCATGGGATACCAAGTAATGAAGTAATAAAGGATTTGAAGAGATTATATAATGTTTAGACACCAAGGCTGTATAACTTGGATGCTTTTTATCGAACTGGACTCTTTGTAATCTATTGTTAACAGTTATTGCTGGGGTTAACACCCGCACTCCAGAAGATGCTAAATCATTACTATTGTAACGTCTGTTGATAGCGGTTATATTTATCACATATTCGTATTTTAGCGCAGTAGCAGCTTATATTATGCTACAATACAATTATTTGAATAGGTATTATGTGATTTACATAATGCGTATATTGGGTAACTGTTAGCATACAAAAGATATAATACCCACATAATTAACTAATTGAGTAGTTGACAAGAAGGGATGATTGCCGGAGTCATAAACTCATAAATTTGGTTTAATGCAGATCGGGTTTTCTAGTTGTGATGCGACCTTTGGGTGCATCCTATGAGTGCTTCCAAATTCTTCCGCAAGTGGTATGTGCAGAATCTTTGATTATCTCTTTGAGGTTATAATGATCCAAGGTGCGATTGAACGGACTTCTCAAGTTCCTATGAAAGACTGAAGTTGCCTAGTATAAGCTCGTCTCATTTCTCTACTTCGGTACGCCCCCTTGGCCGCTCAGCCCAGACCTATAAATTAACAAATTACCTGATATGAAACCAAATTCTCCTTTTACTACACAGTGATAATAATATCGCTTTCTTTCTGGCTAAAATCGCTGCGAAATGAACGTTTTCAGCACTTAGGTATTAACGCTTTACCTAAGTGCTGAATTCATTACCTGAATTCATAACTTTCTTCAATTCAAAATAGCCAAAAGCAGCAAACAGAAAAAGAAATGAAGTGCTTCGTCCTGGTTTTCTCTCTCCTCGTCCTCACCCAGACAGCTTCACTCAACTCACGAGGTGAGAGGAGACAGGGGCCCGAGGGATGGGTTTGGGATGGATGTGGAAAAAGGGATGGGTTTGGGAGGGATGTGGAAAAAGGGATTGAATTGGAGGGGATGGGTTTGGGAGGGATGGGTTAGAGAAGGACAGGTTCGTGTAAGGAAGGGATGGGTTTGGAATGAATGGGTAATGAAGGGATTGGTAAGGAAGGAATGGGCAGAAAAGGGATGGGTTTGGAAGGGATGGGTTAGGAAGGATGGGTATTGAGTTAGGAAGTAGAGAATTGTTCGAGGATTTGATGATTTGTTAGAAGGGGAGGGGTTAGAGGGCTGGAAATGGCTAATAGGGAGAGGTTATGAGGACGAAATACCTGTCGAAGAGTTGTTGCGTCCGTAAATTGTTTCAATTAATCAAATATAATCCTAATCTTACTACTTATAATTCTTCCTCATATATAAATATATAAATAAATATATATATATATATATATCTGTCTGTCCGGTTTATGATTTCTGTCTGTCCGGTGGCTTATATATAGCCACAGATTTTTCTGACACCACTCAGTACCCAATCAAGCATGCCGATTGCTGATGATCGGAATGTTCATACCAGAGTACCAGTGACGTTTGACACCACCTGACATATAGACATCACATAGAGGAGTAGGCACACCCGATTAAAATATGACCTCATCACTGATAAGAACTACAGTACTGCATTATACTGTACCAATTGCTGAAGCGAAAAAATTGTGAACGATGGCCGGAGGCCATGGGTTCTGCTAGTCTACAGAATTCAGTATTAAATCCCTGGCCATTTTCAGAATCAGAGACCATTGAGGACATGGAGCTACATGAAGATGAGATGAATGGAGAAGCTTTTATGGCGGAGGAGGCACCCAGGGTATACAAAGGCTACAACGGAGGTAATCTCAAATTATAGAATACGTACCAAATCACAAGCTCGTAAGAAGTAAATAATTAAAATTGTTCAATGTTCAGACCAAGGAATTGATTAAAGTATGAACTACTGTAGGTGAGATATTTCAGAACTGTTACATAGATTTCACCAAACTTCATTCGGATTGGCATATCAAGATAAGCACAATGTAAGTTGGTTTCATCGTTCCGCATCGATCCAATGGACTGATCAAATGAAAAACTCGTACAATGCACTTTCACGATGACGCCCGCGCAAAACAGCAAGCGCAACTCAGCGCGAGCACTTTTATGCGTTTTTATTTGATCAGTTCATTCGATCGACGCGGAAAGATGCAGTTGCATTAGTCTTTACACATGAAAACGATTTGATCGAGATATTGTTTTTCAGGAAAGCGTGTTTGGTACGGACAGTAGCAACAGATTACTAAAACATAGCATCAAGAAAGCAAGAAACTACGAGAAAATCAAGAGAAAATTTGCAGTGAAAATTCGGGGTATTATTTGAGTATTTGATATTTTCCGTAGATACATAATCATAACATTCGTTTCAATTGTCTTCAAAATCTGTTCAATTTTTCAAATCCCATCTGCGAAGATGGGCACAATTCAACATGAAAGCATATGAGTTCGAACTTTCGAAGAAATTCGTTGGGCTTTGATTACGTTTGATCACGAGGGGGAGGGAGGGGGTTGAAATGGCCAAAAAATGATTACGTAATATGTGAACGATCCCTAAGTGATATAAGGATAGTTGAATAAATCAAATCACAAACCTCTTCCGTTGAAAATGTGAATGCAGGAGATTGCAAGCTGCGGAGCTATGCCTGTGGTTCTTTGTAACCAAACCAAAGATGAAAGGTCGTGGGTAGAATTGCGTCATTCTATACAGTGAAAGGTGACAGGTGCATGTATTATGATTTCCAACCCCAATTATATAGCAAACTAATCTAATCATGATGACATTGAGTTTCTTAGGATTTTCATATTAGATTGCTTCCATCAATTATAAATTCACAAGGATGACGGTGAAAAGTAGCAGATTTTATCAAGCTTCGGTGGAGTCAAAGAAAAGATGGATATTATTTCACAAAATCATAAATAGTTAAATCATAATATTTATAACAAAACATCAGGTTTTTAATCATTATTACACAAATAGTCGTGAAATAATCTCAATTCACTAATACTTTAAAACTGAAAACATTAAATATTCTCCGTGTATAAAATTAGATGACCCGATGGGTCTTCTAGGTCACAGGAAACCCAGCCACAGAAACCAAAACTAAGAATACCTCAAAATAATACGTCGATTATTTCAGACTTTTTAATTTTTCCGGTTATTAATCATAGTTTTTATAGAACAACTAATTAAAGGAAAATTTGAGGCACTTATTTGGGCACATCTCCAAACTGCCTCTCTGTTTAATGATATTGACTAACTCAGGCACCATTTATTCGATATGCGTAACGCTTTTGTTGAAAAGAGTTTTAAAAGCATTTCATTTTCCGAAGGACGAGTTTGCACAAGGATGGGAAAACCGGTTACTATTTTTCACTAGAAGTAGTAGATTATGATAATTAACGACTATAATAATCACAAGACATGTACCTAATTAGTCATTATTGACATCATTCAACACGAAATGATATTTACGGATAATGACGGGACTCTCGACCGCCTATTCATTTGGTCTACAAATCATATTGTCCATAATCGTGGGTTGTCAGCCGCTGTTCCCTCCGACAGTACATAGTGTGGCTTTAGGCTGCTCGTCATCGTGGTTATACGCCACTACGAACTCTCTGAAATAGAAGGGGGTGGTTATACGCCACTACGAACTCTCTGAAATAGGAGGGGGTGGTTATACGCCACTACGAGCTCTCTGAAATAGAAGGAGGTAAGTTATACATAGTTTTATATAACCCTCTGACGTTTTCATCGGTGTAGATATAATAAATATACGGTAGAGACTTGCTTGATCGGGTTCATATTGGTTAAGACCCTCGGCCTCGCCCTTCGGCTGCTAATCTAAACTGGGAAGTATCCAAAAATGGACCCGATATGCACGTGTCTATGGAAAAAAAACAATTAAAAAACAATTTTAAAACAATTCTAATTTTATTCAATTTACAGTCCACACATAAGCGAGGTACCATAAATTTTGACGACATGCCAAGTGGCGCAAGTTGAGAAAAAATTCAAGGAAAAACTCATAAGCCACCAGATGATTCTGTCGCCCGTGTTCATAAAATGTAGGTATATGTGTAAAACCCCACGTTGGGGTACCCATGAGTCATTAGGGCTTTGAAAGTTTGAAAATCATTAAGTCATAAGTTCCACGAAATTTGGAAGTTCAAACCACAAAATCATGTATTTTATCATTGTGACTGCTAATATTAGCTTACACACAGGTCCATTTGACATTAGCCAATCTGTGAGCCAGTTGACTGCTGACTCGCGCCCCGATTGGTCGATGACATGACGATGCCGTGGTCCCATGAGTAAGCTAGTCAGCCACTGATGTTAATGAGATGGTCCGCTGTAAGCAGCTAAACGAATGCCATTGCATGAAATTAAAAAGACTGCACAGTTTACCATCCATCACCGTACTTGAGATGGGGCAAGTACAGGGTGTTTTGAGTCTCGTGTCTAAAAATTAAATCTTTATTGCTGAGTTTATAGAGGAGTAAATGTTTGATTTTCGTTTTGTAAGTGTCAAGGAGGGTCCCTCATTTCATTTTCCAATGTCTTTGGAAAATTAGTGAAATCTACTATCTAGGGTGGGTAATAATGAGTTAATGTAAAACCTGAATCGAGACAAGGAGAGATCTGGGGTAGGGGTAGCAGTTGAGGCAACGTAATGTGCGCCCGATATCTTAATGTCAGGCGTCTCTTGTGTCAGTTTAGGAAGGTCTTTCCCCAGGTCTTTGCTGTTCCTGTACAGACGGTTATTCAATATATATGCAATCATATTTACACGCAATGATACCTCATTCAATAAGTAGAGCACTTTCAAGTGGAATGTATCCCCTGAACTTGTATTATAATCATATTAAGGTAGAAAACCAGTGCAAGGTAGCAGTCCTCTAACCACCCCTCGATACAGTCATAGCATGTGTAAGTGTTCCGGGTCCTTAAAAACGGAACCGAGGATTTCGCCTTTCCGAAATTAAAGGTAAATGTTCCGGGTCCTTAAAAATGGAACCGAGGATTTCGCCTTTCCGAAATTAAAGGTAAATGTTCCGGGTCCTTAAAAATAGAACCGAGGATTTCGCC
Organism: Beroe forskalii; assembly: GCA_011033025.1. Taxonomy (NCBI): domain Eukaryota; kingdom Metazoa; phylum Ctenophora; class Nuda; order Beroida; family Beroidae; genus Beroe; species Beroe forskalii. Next base: position 247,352 of record WFMF01000056.1, on the reverse strand, counting down.
TTTCCGAAATTAAAGGTAAATGTTCCGGGTCCTTAAAAATGGAACCGAGGATTTCGCCTTTTCGAAATTAAAGGTAAATGTTCCGGGTCCTTAAAAATGGAACCGAGGATTTCGCCTTTCCGAAATTAAAGGTAAATGTTCCGGGTCCTTTAAAATGGAACTGAGGATTTCGCCTTTCCGAAGTTAAAGCTGAATGTTCTAACCTACTAGTAAATAAAAGAATAAAGGTGTGAGTGTGTCATCATTATAATAAGAGTTGCTAATTCGTGCTTTCATGTATTCAAAGTTTTTAATTTGGACTGCTCCTGTTGTTTTTCAACTGACCTGGTTTCATCCTGTGTAGCTGGTCTAGGGGAGAGAGTTGTGGACTGGTTGGTGGAGGTGAGCCGTGGGAGTCCGGTCATTTGTTGAGAGGAGGGGGTGGAGTGGATCTTACGACCAGGCAACATTCCACCATCAAAAATACCTAGTAGGGTAAAAGTGGTAGCAACATCGACAGATGAACCAATATCATTATAATCTATAAGTTTGGTCAACATCATTATCATCATTTACCGGAATCAACTTTTATACGCAAACATTGATTTAACGGCCCCAAGTCGGCAAAAAATGCTTTCAAATCTCACAATTTATAAACTTTAATTCAATATTTTTTTGTATCGAGTTTGTCGTTTCAAGTATTTGGCAAACCTTTTGCATTACCATTTTCGGGTATGGTCGGCAGTTCTATCACTGTGGACTGGTCCCATTTGTACCGCTGTATCTGATTCTTTAGCCTACTGACGTCCTACGGAGAAACGGTTGCACTTTAGAGTTGCTACTCTATTGGGTAATGGGATATCAACTGATAGTAGCTAAACCGAAAAAGTGGTGTATAGTGAAAAATTCACAGCTAGACCTTTTACAATGGTCAATGATGAAAATAACACGACGCTGTGCCTCAACTTGACACCAAAATAAAACCCTCATATATGTTCTTCAAAAGTTGAACGGTCAATTTGAACTGGGTTAAACAGAACTTAAAACTTGTTTTTACATACTTGGCGGAAAATTCGTTTATCTCTTCGAGGGGTGTCTTCATCTTTCTTCCAAAGCTGAAGATATTTAATTGATATAAATAGAAATGAAGCGGAATGAGTCGTATAATGGTTATGTCATGAATCAATAGATTTCACAAATTCAATCATCAGTACTTTCAAAACGCTATTTGGCGTTTTAAGAGTAAATCTTGCATCCGTATATACATTGCACTCACAATTTAAGTTCGTGATATAAGATTAAACTGTTTGTTTTGAAATTTACAATCACCTGATTTGATCGAGATCTATTGCTCCTGACAACTAGACGAAGCTGCTCCTTGAAGATAACTAAGTCAAGGAATCTATCAACAGGTTGGCATTCTCGATTATCTGCCATCGAGCATAAAACAAACAAGAAATATGAGGTTAACAAAGAAAAGTGAAAATATACAACCTAAACGCGCAGAATATATCTACAGTGTAAGTCAATGATTGTGTAATTACAAGAAAGCAATGCTATATTATCTACTGCACGTAGAAGTGTGAGTGTTGTGATTTGAAGTGATTAAGTTAAAAACAACGAGATTGAACAATTACTTTTTAACAAGATAACATATATTATGTTAGGAGATTGTGTGCGTTATTCGTGATTTATCATGCAGCATGATACATGCTGAAGTATAGATTTAACATTGATATGAGAAAATGTGTCTGGTAACTTACGTTTTTCAATGTTGTGTAAAATGATTGATCATTTAAAGGAGAAATAATTGGATTATTTGAGTAATGATTTTGCATGTTGATGAAAATGCATAATCTTAATATTTGAAATTACTAATATATGCCATGATCCATTGTGACAAATAACTAATTGTTTATTAATGATTGATTGACTATATCAAAACAAATTCATGGATAAAATACTTGATAATATATACCCTGATAATATATATTTTTAGAATTTAAAACATCCTCAATAAGTCAGAGATAGATAATATATTTCTATTTTGAAATTCCAAATATCTTAATACTGATTTTGCATCTTGGTGGTATCATGGATAATATTGCACTTTACAAGCACTCACGTGCAGCAAGAAATGCTTGTTTTTATATTTCACGTGGCTGCTGGCCACCAAAAGAAAGAACATAGATAAGCAAGAACAGCAGTATTTTAATTCAAAGCCCTATCATGAGAATAATTATCATATCAATCATCTATCTAAAACTGTAGCATCATAGCAACCACCATCAGAATTGAAATGCAATAAATGATGAAGCTTATTCTTACTCTCTTATTTCTTTATTCCCAACTAGATGGGGAAGACAATGATATTCACAATAAAATGTTCCTGTGGTAGCTGGTAGGGGACCCAATCATTTTGAATAACTTGGGATGAAATTGTGCAACTATAAATAGTCTTAAGTTTGTCACATTGATGTCTTGGAGAAAGATTTCTTTATGATTCAACTTTGTCACATACTTTAATTTATTGATTATTAGGTAAATGCATTTCAAAAAGATGGAAGTTGAAAGCATTGTCAACAATCTATTTTCAAACAAAGAACAAACTATGTACCTATGAGTTTATATTTTTAGACTATTCATAGGTCAATGTAATGATATGTTTGTGATTTTGTATTTTACCCCCTTTTTGTCCCATTTTTATCTCCTTTTAGCCACCTTTTGTGCCTTTTTTCCCCTCTTTTTTCCCCATGCATGCCCCAGGTGCATACCTTATATGCCCCTTTGCACCCTTTTTGCATCCATCTTCTGCCATCATTTCAGCATGCATGTCTAGGTTGGCACCTATTTGCCTCCTTTTAACCTCCATTTTGCCTCCTTTTAACTTCATTTTGCCTCCTTTTAACTTCCTTTTGCCTCCTTTAGATTTCCTTTTAGTCCCCTTTTTGCCTCCTATTCACACCCTTTTTGCACACTTTTTCAGTGCCTTTTAGCCTCCTTTCTGACACCTTTTAGCTTTCCTTTTGCACCCTCTAACTACCTATTTGAATTTGATTCTGTAACACTGAAATTCATTTACACCCATGTTGAGCTCAGAGCACAAGTCAGTGCTAAGTTGATTTTAGAGAAATTCTTATAGTTAAGCTCAATTTGTGCTCAGCAAAACTGAGTGCTCATTTGGGCTCAGTAACTTGAAATTGCATCAATTTGCTCTCATTGCAAAACAGCACAAATTTTTAGTTTAGAGGGGGGGAATGTCACTGTCCCAAATGTCCCTGTCCTAATTTACTCTTTTTTGAGTTAGGGACTGTCATTTGAGACATTTGGGACAATTGGGACATTTGGGACAAATGAAAAAGTGGGAAAAAATAAGTGATTTTCAAATTTGTCCCTGTTTTATCATTCAAATAATTTCTGACTATTTCTGTCAGAAATTTAGATCTATGCTACTAAACCATGGTAAATTGAGCAATCTGTTTAGGCCCAGTAGCAGGTACCAGTATTGCGCCAGTAGCACGCCAGTAGCACGCCAGTATTGCGCCAATCAAGCTTAAAGCCAGGACACCAGTAACACACCAGTATATGATCTGATACTGGCATGCTACTGGCATGTTACTAGCGTGATACTAGTGTGATACTGGCGTGATGCTGGCGTGAGATAGGCCTGATACTGGTGCAATACTGGCGTGGAGCTGGCATGATACAGGTGTGATACTGGCCCAAATGGATTGCACAATTTACCTAAACCATACTTCTACTCTACTATTATACTAGGTAAGTAAGTAAGTAAGTAGGTCAGTTCAACTGATATTTTAACATTGAAGCAGATGCTGTTGTTGCATTGGAACTGCCATCTTTCTCATATCATATGTTGTGAGGATAATAATGCTAAAATGCTGCTCACAAACACAACCATTTGAGTCCCATTTATCTCAGTCCTTAACGTCATATTCCTCTCAAATGTCACATTTGTCTGAAATGTCACATTTGTACCAAATTTCGGATTTGTCCCAAATGTCCCAATTGTCCCAAATGTCACATTTGTCCCAAATGTCACATTTTTCCTTGTCCCAATTCATTTTTCAAGGCCCATTTTTTCTGTTCCATGTGTCCCAATTGTCCCATTTGTCCCATTTTCACCAGTTGCAAATCACTTTTTGAGTCCAAATTGTCCCATTTTCTCTGTCCCAATTGTCCCATTTGTCCCAAATGACTCATTTGTCCCAAATGTCCCATTTGTCCCTGTCCCAATCCACTTTTTTTGAGTTAGGGACAATTGGGACAGTGGCACCCCCCCCCCCTTCAGAATTAGATGAGCTCATTTGCAGTTGACCTAACCATGAAATCATGTTTTGCACTCAGCAGAACTGAGCATGAATTACAAATGCATTCAGCAGAACAAACTGATTGAAAACATTTAAAATGAAATTACAGTCATATTGAAATATGAATATTCATGATTTCAATTGAGGCAAGCCATAAAACAAGGTTTTCAATCCAGTATCAAACTGTAACTGCCACCAAGTTAATTCATAAAAGCTCAGTTTGCAACGTGTATAAATAGACTATGACCACTGTAACTGTCATGTATATAAACTTGGTAAATAAACTGGAGTTACTGAAGAAGAGATCTTTGTGATCTTGAAACTGTCAGTAGAATAGTGATGTATGGTGTGCAGATTAGACTCCTTCATTGAAAATTGCATTAGGTAATGATCAATCACATCAAACATGGTAAATAAGCTTGGTAAATAAATTTGACTTGATGCCTACCCTCAGAACATCCCAGAGTCCAGAGAAAAATATATTTCAAGTTTTGTGCTGTAACTTTTTTATAAAACAGTTGGAACGAGGCAACACTGCTCCCTATCACGAAATAAACTCAATTAAAAAATCATGAAAAGTTTAGAACTACAATCATAACCGACATGTGGAGAGACTACTTCAACCTGGGCAACCACAGCTACAACCAAATAACCATGTCGAGAAATAGAAATAGAATATTTTTGACATAATATCAACTCAAATAATCAACCCAATCTCGAGAGATATTGTGTCAATAATATAAAATATTAAAATTCACTTTATAGGTCAAGGTACATTACCCTCATTTGTTGCTTTCACAATATACATTACAATTACATAAATAAATTCAATTTACAAATGAAAATAAATCAAAAGCTGATTTACAGATTAACAAAATACTAGTTAATACTTTAATACCTATTATTATTTGATAGCAACTGGAATGCTAACAAACACAAATATACTGAAAAAATTTGATCAAAACAAAAAATGTATGTAAAAGACGTCTAAAACACTATTCCTATGAAAAATAAATATTCAGGCGTCGCCTGACCCCTCGGCAAGCTTAATCAGACGTTGATGGATTTCTCCCATCCCTGCGCGCAACACTCGGAGGTTTGGAGGGTCGTGTTGCATACTACGAAAAACCTTGCGTGCGCGGCGGAGAGTAGGGCCGGGTAACATCCTACAAAATCAGACGACGCTTCAAACAAAGCATATGTTTTTTAGAACACCGTAACCAGTCATGAAGTACGGAATGATTTACTTAAACTCGCATAGATGTGTTCACCTTACCAGGTAAAACGAGGGCGCGGGCGCGCGGCGCGCAAAAGAGGGCTCTGGTTAGAATAAAAAGATGTGCGTATGCGCACGCCGCGCCCGCCATTGTCTGACGCCTGAAAACATCTTTGTGGGCTTAAAAACGCGCAGCCGGCAGCGCTATCCTGAGGTATAGGTAGTGCGCCGCGCAATGCGAACAGAGGTATCGACGTATTGTATCTGTGTTTATTGCTAGACATGCGTATACCACTGTTTGCGCTGCGCCGCGCGGCGCGTACACTCACCTATGCGGGCTTAGGAAATGTATTTAGCAAAGATTGAAAGACTGATTGTCATGTTGCACCACACTTAGTAGGACATCACCCCTGCGCTTTACTACACCATGCGCGCGCGGCGCAACGCTACACATTTGGACGGTCATTTTCGCTTCTGATATTTGATAAACATACTCAGTTTAAAAAATAATTGGGCAACGTCTGTTGAGAAGATCATTTCGAATGAAAATGGTTTCAACTTCAACAACAGTCAAATCCGGATGAGCATCTGCACTTATTTGAAAATTGAGACTTTAACTATTTTAAGAACTACAACTGTATTGTTTTGCCGTTTTGGGACCAAAAGTGCTTAAGTGTTAAGGGCTGACGATTTTTTCCTGTTCCCAATCGCGTTTTTGTTTTACAAAAAGGCATTGAGAAAAAGGTGATCGTGTTTTGTGGTTTTGTGTATACTACCTTTATGCGTACTGTTAAATCTGAAATAGGTGGTGTGCTGCGCGCGACCGAATTTGGTCATATATGCGATCCGTGGTGTGGTATGTCACTTTGCGATCATTTTCAAGCATCCAACTGCTCCTTTATAATATCACTCGCGCCAGTATAGCTTAGTGTAGTGGCAATTGGCATCCTGTACAGTGTGCACTGCAGCTAGCTTACAGTTATTCGGGTTCAATGCTCTGTTCATCCTAATGTTGAAACGTGATGCTTTTTTTAGATCATCATCATTCTTTAATTTCATCAAACTTTTCAATGATAAGAGGTGCATGAATGTCGTTCGATTTTCTTGCAATTCTCTATCAAATTTTGTCTTATGATTGGGATTCAATCAAATTGAGTATTAACATTTTTCTTTAAGCATGAGCAAGAGACAACAATTGAAAAGGAGCAATAGAGTTCGATCAATGATGATTGACCTTAGCAATTTCGCTGGGGAAAGTAAGAGATGAATTTATGACTCATGAATTGCGAAATATACATCTTCAATCTTGGCTAGTGATACCTCTTTTTATCTTCAAGTTTGCACAGTTGATCATAAAATCACAAATTTCGACGCCCAGGAAGAACATTGCACTTGCATTTGGTTGAATATCAATAGTCGCTATGATGCATGATCAATCCTCGATCCTCTGACTGTGGTATCTTAGCAACATGGGATCAAACTGCAGAAACTTGTTCGGACAGACAATAATGTGTTTTCATATGATATAATTATTTTCATCAATGGAAACGCTTGATAATGCGCAATACTTGATGTGGGAACGAGACGGCGCACAAAACTCAAAAGGACACAACCAAGAATGAATGCAAATGACGCGCGCCAAATAGAACACAGAACACGGCAGGTGTTCATGAATTATTTTAAGCGCGCAGTAAGATGCACGTGTGACTTGAGATCACGTACGACCTGTCGACCTTTATCGTGCTTTCATGAAATTAAATTGCACGCAGAGGTTATTACAGGAAACGAGCGAAATTATTGTTTTCAGTTTATACTTACGAATGGAATATTTATAAAATTGATCCAGTAATATTAGTATTGCGATGTGACACTTGATAGATAAAGCGTTTTATCCTCAATTCATCCAGTAAGTGAGACGGACAATGGTCGACAGCGACTTTTAATGACGGCATGTTTTAATACCAGTCCCAGGGAACAGGAAATTAAGCGCCTGCATACGGGAACAACGGGCACAAAAAATGTGCTGGCAGGCGCAATTCTTGTTATTTTTCATGTCGTACTAAATTACTAAGTATTGGGTACCTTCTTTGTAGATCAAATTCAGTCATCTTTGTAGTCAAGCCACAGAACCCTCCAACAACTCCAACTGTAGTCTTTGATGGGATCCATGAACGAAATGCCTTCATCAGAGAGCTAGGCAGATCCAAATAAAGCTTGTCATACGATGTATGACCCGCTGACGCCAGCCGCGGCGCTGATTCTCGAGAGGGTCTGTCAACGTCAGACAAAATAAAGCATGAGACACCAAAAATGATATGGCGTTATGAAAGCTAACACTGTGGCACATGGACTTGCAACTGTGTTGCTAGGTTGAATGCATTCAATGGGTGCAGGTGCCCAATTCTCCCCCAACCACAAGATGTAGTGCGTAAGTTTCGGAAGCTCCAAGTAGTGGTCTGTTACTGTTTCTTATCAACATCAATGACTTGGCCTGTAATAGTCAATGTAAATGCTCTGGTAATAGGTGTATAGCTAACTGATTCAGCTAGTACTGATTCAGCTATATTAATTCAATTTGCTGATGACAGTAACTTATTTGTTGATGGAAACTAGGGGGCCTGCCCTCCAATAAGGGGGCTGTTTTGTCCCATGAAGGGGTCTATTGAAGTCCTAAGGATATAGGATCCTGTACTAGGATTGCTTTTGATTTTGTTAGCATGAAGGTCCAACATGAACTAATTAATTGTCCTCAGATGACAATGATAATCTTAGCTTATGTGAATCAATTTATTCAGTTATCACAGGTGTGCAGCTATGATCATTTCTTGCTTATCCTCAAAAACTTCAATATTATGATTCTTAGGTAGAAGTTTTGCAATTTGATATTCATCTGAATAGTTCTTCATTCGAATTTTTATTTTATAATGCCTACGTGAAGAGGCACAATAGTATTATATTCAAGTATTTACTGTTGCCAGATTTAATAATAATAATAATAATGTATCTTTGCCCTACATTGGCCCTGCACCAGGCCAAAGTATCATACAGATATTCTATTCCCTTTATTTCAAATGTTTTCAAGAACAGACTCTATGTCAAGTATGCAATGATAAGCATGAAAGATGTCAGCAACTCTGAGTCCCCAAGAAGTTTTGAATAACAAATGGGTTGATGTAAATACAACTGATCTTATTGATACATCCCAGACAGACTTTCAGTTTAACAAGCTTCTTCAGTGCAAAGAGGTAATACATAGTATAGTCTAATAATAATCTTAATCTATAGATCAATTAATCATTAAAATAAAGCTAAGGCCCCTTTAAAATATTAATATCTTGAATATTAACATCTTTAATTATTTGAATTAAACAGAAATCTTTCTTCAAGACATCAATCTTAATCATATGTCCAACTGGCAATGATGCAAAATGCCAAGTTACTTCCATCATACAGATTTGCAATTGCTTTAACTTTTAAATATTCCACATTCTATAAAGGGGGGGTGTCACTGTCCCAATTGTCTCAAACTCAAGAAAAAGTGGATTGGGACAGGGACAATTGGGACAAATGGGACATTTGGGACAAATGGGACAATTGGGACAAATGGGACAGAGAAAATGGAACAAATGGGACTCAAAAATGTGAATTCGGACTGGGACAATTGGGACATTTGGGACAAATGGGACAATTGGGACAAATGGGACAGAGAAAATGGAACAAATGGGACTCAAAAAAGTGAATACGGACTGGGACAAATGGGACATTTGGGACAAATGGGACATTTGGGACAATTGGGACAAAAGTGACAGAGACAACTGGGGCTCAAATGATTGTGTTTTTGAGTGGGAGTTTAGTGTTTTTGTCTTACAGCTTGTTACATAGCAGCACACAACCAAAACTTGTACTTATTAGCATAGTAGTATGATAGAAAAACATTGATCAATGTAAAAATGATAGATGACTGATTTGTCCAACTTTTTGTTTGTCCCAATTGTCCCAGTGTCCCATAGTCCCAAACTCAAAAAAAAGTAAATTGGGACAGGGACAATTGGGACAATTGGGACAGTGAAACTCCCCCCTATAAAGTTAAATGTTCTGTTCAGGTTATTTATGCCCCTGAACTCTGCATTGAGACAGCAGGTGTGCAGTTTATTGAACTTGATCCTAGGAAGCCATCTGATGATGATAAACAGGTTAATTTTTTCTTTTCATTTGATGTTATCATTTTAATTTGTTGCCTGAGGTTTCTGCATTTTATGAAATTTAACTGAAATGATAAATATGGCTTATTCATCTTTATAAAGTCTAATTATGTTGCTTCCAGGAATTGATCGACAAGATCCTTCAAAGTGAAGATGAATTGGCAGCTCAAATCTGTCACACGACCCTGTTTTCACAGTATATCAACAAGAAGCAACTCCTGCACCAAAGAATCTTGTTGTCTGTTTCCCAGAAGTACCACCAGGTTGGAGACTTTGTTGTGAAAAATTAAATAATGTAAATATATAATCACTAACCAGTATTAGAGTTTTGCTCTAGAATTTACTATTACAGCTGAAACTGTATTATAATAAAGTACTGAGTACATCCATATAATCTATCTTTTTGTTACATTTTGATTCATTCACACTTTTTATGCCAGGAAAGTTCTGTATATTTGCACTTTCCTACCATAAAAAGCTACACCATCAAAAAATAATCTTACAGGCATTACAGGATTCTACTAAGTCAGATGCTGCTAAAGTGAGTTCAAGTTCCTGTGAATTGACCACTGATTTGGCTAATGAGAGTGTGACTCATACACCAACTGGGAATAGCCTCCTATTGGAACTGGGGCTCAAGACAGGTCAGTCAATTTTCAACATTATGTTATTATGCATATTACTGTGGAGGGGGTTATTAAGACTAATTGACACGAGGTTGGTTTGTTGGTAGCTTTCAAATAGCATGTGCTAATCGTCTAATTATTATGCATATTATTCAGAATTGCATAATATTTGGTATGGATTTTATTCTCTCACTGCTAAATTGTGACTGGTGACTTACAGTATTGCTTTATCTCAAACTTATTAGGCCTATGAATTTTTCCTATCATAACTTTCATTCTATTTTGAATAATGATGCTGGTGTCACTTTGCCCGATAAGTGGGTACCAGGATATATATTACGTATATCAGTTTCACACTAATTTACCTAACCCTAACCCATTTCCAGGGCTATCTCTGATGTTCTCCCTCCTCAAGCAATCATGGCTCCAATCCCAAACCCACCCTGACACCTACAACCTGAGTAACGATGTCCTGGTGACTGCCCGCGACTTACTCTCTTCCCTTCCTCCCCTCTCTCTGGCTCTCGACACTAAAATACCACCCATAGGCAACCAGACTCTTACTCAGGTTTTCATTGGGCTGAAATTCAGTCTTAAATAGGGGCTATATAGTACGAATATGTCAAAATTTTAACATGTTTCAGCATTTGGATCATTATATATCCAAGTAATGACAATCTATTCAATCTTTACCAAATATAAGATGGCTAAAGAATCTAAATGAGTTTGTTTCTTCAGATCTGTCAGTTCCTGCAAAGCACTGCTCACGGTAGCTCCGGGGCTGACATGCGAGGGAGGCAGCTAGCTGCTGAGGTGTTGCTGTGTCTGGTCATCCAGAGGGGCAGTCTGCATTCCGTGCTGGATTGGGTCAGAATGGCAAGGAGTGAGAGTACGCAGGGGGTCATGATATCTACTTCACTTCTCACACAGGTTAGGGGGTCATGATATCTACTTCACTTCTCACTCAGGTGAGATGATATCTACTTCACTTCTCACACAGGTCACGACAAGTAACTGTCGTATAATCCGACAAAGAATTTTATGGAACGTTTGTTCCCAAAAAGTGATGAAAAACTTGATAATTATTCACAGAAAACGTTCATTGTTATTCACTGAAAATCAGGAAAAACTTTCCTAATTAAGTAATCAATCCCATTAATGAGAGTTAATTGTCCCAGGTGGTACAGCAGATAGAGTGTTCCGTTGTTTTGAGTTCTGATAACTTTGAGGGGCAGGAGGAAATATCACTCAACGCAGCTGCGACATCCCTCATGAAACACGTTAGTAAGCAATTGTACGGCTGGAAATGCGCTTAAAATCTAAAGGCCCATAGTGGTACTGTCACACTAATTGCACTCGGCTTCGCCTCCAGAATTTAATGAACTTATCAAGCTCTGCTTTTCCTCGAGTGTAATGCTCAGTGCTCACTCAGCTTTGCTTCGTACAAGTACCTGAGTACTCACTACTCACCCATTATTTCCAACTTTTTAAATGTCCACTAGGTGTGCACGACTGCGACAACGTACATAGAAATGTGCACGAGGTGTGAACCTAATCCTGACCAAGAGAACGTGCTTCCCTCGGATGTCTATATCTGGGGATCAAATAGCTCTCATCAGGTAGATATCATGATGCCATGGTGGTTTTCGTGGGGTAGGGGGAGTCTAGAGATGATGTCATTCTTGCCCGCAATTCTTTGTTTTTTCTTGGTTCTCAGATTTGTACCCTTTAGGTGCTATTTCGCAAATTTTCGTTAACAGAAATGTCCAAATCATAGCCCTTTAAAGAAAATTTAGATGTAATGATGGTGAACATAGTAAATTCCCTTTAATTTGATTTATTTGTGCATAATATCGGATCATTTGAAGTAGATCCCCTGCAGTTAGCAGAAGGCAATCAGTAAATTCCCTTAAATTTGATCTATCTATATTTCGTATGTACTATCTTATGAACAGAGTAAATCCCCTTCAGTTGGCAGAAGGGAGCCAGGAGAAGATCCTGACAGCCAAACACACGGAGACGTTCAGTGGCTGTCAGTTCGTGGAGGCGGGACAGTACTGTACCTTCACTATCGCTGGAGATGGGAGCATTAAAGCGTGTGGCAAGGGCAGCTACGGCAGACTCGGACTAGGTGAGCATTCGTGTCCTCTTCTTTTTCACTCAGATTGTGGCGAGTGATCAGTGAGTAATGAGTACCTTGTTTGGGCGCTCTCACACCCTGTCACATTCATCACAGGACAGGATGAGAGAGTCTCGGACTTTAGTTGCGTTATTCCTACTCAATCACAGTTATTGAAAGAAATTCCGAAAATTTCACTTTCTGGGACTGAAATTATTCTCGGATTCTATCACTTGTAGTGATGTTGCACCCAAAGGTGTTCCATTTTACATTTTGTCAGAGAAAATTGAGATCGGATGAAATCTCATAATATTTGGACTGAACTCAGCTCTTCATATTTCAGGTGACAGTACGAACCAGGCTCAACTGAAACCCCTGGCATTTGAATCCCAAGTCTCGGTTGTTAAGATTAGTTCCTCCAAAGGCTCAGATGGACACACCTTAGCACTCACTCGAGATGGGACTGTGTACTCTTGGGGTGACGGTGAGTGTACAGTGTTCTTGTATTTACTTGTACACTTATTGTACTTATTGTACTTATCGTACTTATCGTACTTATTGTACTAATTGTACATATTGTACTTGTATACTGTATAGCATCTCGCTTAGGTAAGTTTATTTGCCTTTCAGTTGATGTGAACCACAAAATCTCATGAAACCGAGGCTTCATCATTTCAAGAGTGATATTTCTCAAATTCTCGATTTCATACTGTATTTTAGAGTATCAGGGGGCTTTAGAAAATATACAATTAGTGTAAATTATTGTTTATCATACAAAAGTGTACATTAACAAAGTAACAAAAATGCATTGTCGCACGATTTCAAGAAAGATGTAAGAATTGAGCAATATACACAAAACTTAGTCATGTAGTGTACACTATAAATTGTACAATGTCTCACGACACTTCATCTATCATAGTAATCTCCCAAAATATGTCAGTACTAACCTGAAATGCAATCTGCGGAATTCAAAATTCCTTATATATTATTGATTATGGAATGGCTTTAGTATACTGAAGTTACTGGATAATCACATACCATACTTATAGTTATGTTATTTCAGTCAACGTAGGCATATGCTACAATAATGTACCTTATAAATGAAACAAAGACTTCTAGTCATAGCATTTGGTTACTTTGTGTACTCAATGTAGCGTAGTTATATTAATTATTAATGGCATTGTATATGTTCCAAAGAATGTTTGAAGTATGAAAATTACAATTATTATTTCGTTTTAAAGTTGGGTCAAGTTTCTATGAAATTTTATATTTAGTAAGTACAATAAGGCATGATTTAATCGTTTTGAGCCTTAATCTAATCTTTAAATTATGTTATCTGCCATAAGAATTACAGCTTTGACTCAAATGAAAGAAGAAACAGAAACCGTGCTTTTGATTTCTCTGGTGTGTGGTAATAAGAGCATTGGTCTGGTTATGAATTATGGAAGATAACTTATCTCCATTTCAGGTGACTACGGTAAACTGGGACACGGCAACACGAACACCCAGAAAACCCCAAAACTCCTGCTGGGATCTCTGTCAGGGAAAGTGGTGGTAAACGTCAGTGCGGGGTATCGACACAGTGCGTGCGTTTGTGAGGTAAGTCAAACGCAAGGAAATGTTGTGCGGATTTCTGTTAGGTAAGTCAAATGCAAGGAAATGTCGTGAGGATTCCATCTCCAACTGCGGATTTAGTAAATCATTTACTGTTACCGAAACAGAACAGGGCACAAAGTACGTACTGAAGATATGTTTTGAAATGTCATTATAGGTAATTTTCACCAAACTCCTATGATACATCTCGTTTGTTTCAGGACGGGACGCTATGGACTTGGGGTGAAGGTGACTACGGGCGGCTGGGCCACGGCGACACAGTCAGTCGTGACAGCCCCAAAGCCGTCATAGACATTGGCAACGTGGGCCAGGTAACCCTATAGTGGGAGGTTGTCATCAGCTGAGCAGCATTTATTGAATTTATGCGCATTTGCTGTGCACGCTGCGTTATATATAGCATGTAGGTACAGGGTGTGTATTATGTTTTGGAAAGAGTTGCCCCAGTGGTCACACAGTTAAATGTTGGTTTGCGTAACGCGCGTTGCGTTTTGTAAGGACAAAGTTTTAGAGCGATTGTTGCTACTGTGTCAATGAATGCGCGCGGCGCGCACTCAGGGTGCGATGCACGTACGTCGTACATGTACTGTACGTGACCCCTGTGCTCAGGGTTGGAAAGACGTACAGCTGTGAACTCAAACAACCCTAGGTACAGTCAGTGTTCAAAAAGAAAAGTGATTTCGCTTTTTTAGCTCTTTTTGTCGCAGTAAATTTCAACTTTGAGCGATCACTGTGTGGAACTGAAACATAGCAGCACCTTGATTGTTTCTGATATCGTTAGAACGATCATTGCTCTGTGTAACAGTGAAAAATTTTCTTAAATTTGCCTTGATATAAGCGAGTGAGGCCCATTTTAAGGTGGGTACTTGAAATTTCCATGTTGAGTTGCAAGAAATGCGATATCTTTTACAATTTTCAATATTTTTCGGTAAGTCAAACTGCATTTGGAAGCTCATAGATGTGGCTTGATGCTGCCACAATCTCATGACAATTGCTTGAGAAATGAAAAAGTTGCAGTCCTGCAACTTCAGAAATTTTTCAGAAAATTTAGAGAAAAATGGAATTACCTGTAAAATGCCTTACTCCTTCATAAATCTTGCATTTTAAAAACCCTTAACCAACTTTGACGCTTGAGTACTTTTCGTGTTTTTTGACCGATGTAAAATAATCCATATCACATGAAAATTCAAACTTTCTCGGTTCTGATGCTTTTTGAGTTTTTAGAATCAGCCAATCTTATCAAAAGTTATGAGCATTTGAACGATTGCAATTTTACAGTAGTTTCAGCTGAAATTCGCAAAATCACTTTTCTTTTTGAACGTTGTCTGTACGTAACACGCGCGTATCTATCAACGATTTGTAGTTTTCAGTCTATGCGACCTAATAAACAACGTGGTATGCAAAACTATCGCTTGCCAGACTAAAACCACGACCGATCAGTTCTCCCAAATTCGATTCAGGAATCTTGGGTAGATTGATTGTAAGATACCAATAGAAAAGTCAAACCGGTGGGTAGGTGAATAGTGCACATTGCAATCCTACGGTATGTGGAATGTGCAAACGTTGCTGTTCGTCATGCTTGAGTGGTGTCAACGTCATAGAGTTGGTATGTGTACGTAATGTTGAGTGGTGTCAACGTCATAGAGGCGGTATGTGTACGTAACATTCGTCATGCTTGATTGGGTTCAAAGTGGTGTCAACGTCATAGAGTTGGTATGCTGAATGTGTATACGTCGTCGTTCGTCATAGATGACTGAGTGGTGTCAGCCAACATATATAAAGGCATGCACTGCAGCTCTGGTCATTAGTTTTCATTGTCTTGTTCGAGTTGTCTTGCTTAATAGTTGTTAAAAATGTTGTTAAAAATGTTGTAAATAATGTTGTTAATAAGGTACCGTTGTTAATAAAGTGCCTTTGTTAATAAGGTACCGTTGTTAATAAGGTACCTTTGTTGATAAGGTACCTTTGTTAATAAGGTACCGTTGTTAATAAGGTACCGTTGTTAATAAGGTACCGTTGTTAATAAGGTACCGTTGTTAATAAGGTACCGTTGTTAATAAGGTACCGTTGTTAATAAGGTACCGTTGTTAATAAGGTGCCGTTGTTAGTTAGGTACCGTTGTCAACGTGGTACCAATGTTAATAAGGTACCGTTGTTGACGAGGTGCCGTTGTTATTACGGTATCGTTGTTAACGAGGTACCGTTGTTAACGAGGTACCGTTGTTAATAAGGTACCGTTGTTAATAACTTACCGTTGTTAATAAGGTACCGTTGTTAGTTAGGTACCGTTGTCAACGTGGTACCAATGTTAATAAGGTACCGTTGTTGACGAGGTGCCGTTGTTATTACGGTACCGTTGTTAACGAGGTACCGTTGTTAACGAGGTACCGTTGTTAACGAGGTACCGTTGTTAACGAGGTACCGTTGTTAACGAGGTACCGTTGTTAACGAGGTACCGTTGTTAACGAGGTACCGTTGTTAATAAGGTACCGTTGTAAACGAGGTACCGAGGTTAATAAGGTACCGTTGTTAACGAGGTGCCGTTCTTAACGACATAACGTTGTTAACGGGGTACCGTTGTTAGGGATGTACCATTGTTAGCGAGATACCGTTGTTTAGAAATACCATTGTTTAGAAAGGCACCGTTGTTAACAAAGGTACCGTTGTTAATTTGGTACGATGCACCGATGTTAATAAGACACCGTTGTTAATAAGACACCGTTGTTAATAAGGTATCGTTGTTAAAAAAAAGTACCGTGGTTTTTAAGGTATCGTTGTTAACAAAGGTACTGTTGTACAATGTTGTTAGCTCGGGGTTGGAAAGACGTATAGCTTTGAACACAAACAACCTTGGATTTTGGCAAATTTTCAGCGGTTCAAACGAATGTAACCCAGTTGAATTCATTCACCTTCATCCGGGAATTTATCACAAATTCCTCCATTTTCCCAGGTTGCATGCGGGAGTTCCCACACTTTGGCCGTGTCACGTGACGGACGAACTACTTGGTCGTTTGGCGGAGGAGACAACGGCAAACTGGGCCATGGAGATACGGCGAGGGTCTTCAGACCTAAGGTTAATAATAGAATCTGCTCATTTGGTTTTTGTCTCAATTTACCTATGAAACAATGCATTCTTACATGACTACAAACTTTCTGACATTCTAAAAACATAAACCCTTTGCCCGTTCATTCAAAAACGTAGAAGGCACTTCAAGCTTCAAAGTTCCTTGTTTCAGGTCATTGAGGCTCTAAGTGGGGTGGTCGTCACTAAAGTGGCGTGTGGCTCTCAGTTCTCGGTGGCTCTGACAGCCATAGCTCAAGTCTACACTTGGGGGTCTGGACCTTGTCTCGGTCAGGTAAACAGTCATATTTCTATTCCTTTCAAAGGCTGCACTTGTGGAAATGCATAACTTGTGAATGATTGTAGAGCATACGAATTGATAATGTTAATCATTCTGATTTCTCATTTGAATGCAACGTTTACACCTGGGTATGTAGGAATTCGATGATGAAGGAAATGAAATAAACGAGGTAGGCTAAATGGAGCATGTTCGTTATTTATAACTAGGACGGGAAATTAATTGATGTGTTTTAGGATAGAATTATGAAAGATAAATAGATAGAATTTGAATTGTTTCCAATGACGGTAGGTTTCGCTCTCTTTGCTTGCCATACCTGACTTATGCTGCGTTTTAGGTGCACGATCGCATGTGCACGTGAATTCCGCTACAAAATGAAGCATATACCGTTAAACGTTCATAATTTTGGGATCATGAGCTAATGAGCCATTTCAACCTAAGTTTTCAGTTAACTTTAACACCAATCATGATTCTACTCTCAACATCAGTCTCCTTACACTTCTTGACACCAGTCTCCTTCCATTCCTTGACATTAGTCTCATTTCAATACTTGACACCAGTCTTCTTTCACTCCTTGACACCAGCCTCCTTTCACTCCTTGACCCCAGCCTCCTTTCATTCCTTGACACCAGTCTCCTTTCACTCCTTGACACCAGTCTCCTTCCACTCCTTGACACCAGTCTCCTTTCACTCCTTGACACCAGTATCCTCCCACTCCTTGACACCAGTCTCCTTTCACTCCTTGACACCAGTCTCCTTTCACTCCTTGACACCAGTCTCCTTCCACTCCTTGACACCAGTCTACTTCCACTCCTTGACACCAGTATCCTCCCACTCCTTTAAACCAGTCTCCTTTTACTCCTTGACACCAGTATCCTCCCACTCCTTGACACCAGTCCCCTTTCACACCTTGACACCAGCATCCTTCTACTCCTTGACACCAGTCTCCTTCCACTCCTTGAAACCAGTCTCATTCCACTCCTTGACACCAGTCTCATTCCACTCCTTGACACCAGTCTCCTTCCACTCCTTGACACCAGTCTCCTTCCACTCTTTGACACCAGTCTACTTCCACTCCTTGACACCAGCATCCTTCTACTCCTTGACACCAGTATCCTTATACTCCTTGACATCAGTCTCCTTCTACTCCTTGACACCAGTCCCCTTTCACACCTTGACACCAATCTCCCCCGGACACGCCTGATACCCCCCTCTTCCCTGCAGGGCACGCCTGACACCACCTCTCTTCCCCCAGGGCACGCCTGACACCACCTCTCTTCCCCCCAGGGCACGCCTGACGCCACGGAGCTGACACCCCGCATTGTGGAGGAGCTGCTCAGTTACCGGATCATAGATGTGAGTGCGGGGGACAGTCACGCCATGGCCCTGACTCACGACAGTGTGGTCTACGCGTGGGGAAACAACTCCGTCGGCCAGTGTGGACAGGTACGTGAACTTCAGAATTAGAAGGGTGTTACCCTCCGCCGCGCACAGCTTTTTTCCCGCAGGGAAACACTTCCCTCCAAATTTCCGAGAGATGTGAGAAATCCATCAACTTTAGAATATACTGCAAGGGAGCCCGACTTATAACCGCAGACATTTCACCTCACAGCACGTTATCACTCACCCTTGACTATAACCATAATCCTAACCTAACCCAAACCCTTGAATCTAGCACCAACCCTAACCAGTCTTAACCCAGACCCTAACCTTTTTCCTCTCCCAATCGCCTTTTTTTGCGAAAAGGCATTGAGGAAGGGTTAGCAGAGATCATGATGAATTGTGGTTTTGTAGGGACTTTTTCTTTCTATATTTTATGGAGAAATTTGTTCAAATTAATTTCTAAGATTTTATTCCTTGTGGTTGGATGGATCATCTAACAATGTTATCCTAAATCTTACTATTTTGCTATTCGTTGGGAAATCAAGCGAAAATGCTTTGTATGAGATTGCAAAATTCATTTGAAAATAAAATTACTGAAAGCGTGAAATACAAAATATCCTCTATGTCAGGTGTGTCAAATTCAAGTCTTGTTATGTCCTACAATTATGATTTTAACCTAATTAGAATTTAAAAGAAGCTAGCCTAATTTGAATTTAATGGAGTCCGTTGGTGTTCCCATTCTCTGTGGTGCGTCCGTTGGTCTGTGCGCCCTTGTATTCCACATACTCCATGCTCAGGTAGGTTTTCAAGGAATCATCCAGGAGTTTTACCCAAGGTTTCGTGAGGACTGGTGACACAACCCCCGTGAAGAGGTTCTTGTGGGTCTTATCCCGGTAAGTAAGGATATCTTCATGCTTATCATTCTCCCACCCTTTGAACATGTCAGCGGCCTCCGCAAAACTCACCGGATACCCCGTGTCCCTCCGCAGAACTTCCATGTACTCCGTCTGGTTGTCTATCTCCGCGTTGTAGTCCGTGAGTAACGCGTTAGATGCAACCCACTGCGTGATATCGCTCACGCAACCCTCACGCGTGGGGACTGTGAGCAGCCCTTTGATAACTTGCACTGCCCACAGCGCCTGCATCAGGAATAGCGTGTAGGTGTAGTACACGTCCTGCATCCCCAAGTAGAAGACGCGTCCGTCAGCGTCCTTCGTCCCCTCCTTGGTTCCGTACCACTGGACGCCGCGGTAGAGACAGGGCAGGTTGAGAGCGCAGGGCGTCCGGAGGCGGATGTCGGACGCCATGAACGGGAAGTGCTCCAGGTAACCGGTGCAGAGAATGATCGCGTCAAAGTCCTCCTGGCGTCCGTCTCTGAAGTAGCACGTGTTGTTCTCCACGCGCGTTAGAAGCGGCACTTCCTCGCAGTTACTCGGCCACTTGAAACCCATGGGTTTCGTACGCCAACTCATCACAACCCGAGCTGCTCCGAACTTGTAGAGTTGCAACCCGAGATCCTCTGCACTGTAGCTCGCTCCTATCAACAGGACACGTTGTCCGGCGAACTGCCGGGCGTTCCTGAAGTCGTGCGAGTGGAGCAGGCGTCCGGGGAAGGTCTCAAACCCGGGGAAGTGCGGGAAGTGAGGGGTGGAGTTGTGTCCGGTAGCGACGATCACTCGGTCGAACTCCGCCGTAAATTCCGCGTCGTGCGGTAGGTCCGCCACGGTGACGGAGAAAGTCCGCGTGACGTCATCGTACGTCACGTGTCTCACGGCGTGGCGAGTGTGGATCTCGTCGTCTGATATTCCGAGGTGACGCCAGTAGCCCTGTGTGTGGGATGGAGGGGTGAAGTCCAGGTAGTCTCTGTGAAGTGGCAGGGAGACACGGGGATCCACTGGCAAGTGACTAAAAACTTGGGTCGTGAATTAGTCAAACTTGAAATAAGTAGTAATCAACTTCAGTTAATATACAATGTGCTCTTAAATGCCTCCGATAGGCTTAGAAAGAATATTCAGAATTTGGAATGAAATTGTGATAGTAATATTTGCTTTCAAAGGGGGGAATGCGATGAAAGAAATTTGATAGTCTAATACTCGCAAACTAATATTTATCTTCTGCCAATTTTCTTTTATCCCAATCCCCCTTCGAAAGCAAATGCAAGGATAATTTTTTCTAATACTATTGAAATTTGGATTCTGCAGAATTTGGTAAATTGCCCATGAATACGTCTCATTGACGTAAAATTGCTATCTCCAAGTCACAGGTGTGCTGTAACATAATCCGTTGTAATCTTATCTCTTCACGAAAACAACTTATCACTTAATTAAATTTAGCTTTTATCTTATGATGCAGTCCTAAAATTATTGCGCAGTAAACTTTTATGTTGGAGGGAAGAAAAAAACGTTTTTAATAAGTTCACGATTTATTCGATCAAAATGAAATATAATAAAATATAATGTATTAAATTTTCAATATATCTCCATCAAAACACAGTGCAAATAGAATGTACATTTCTCAACAGTTCGTAGTTTAAAAACTCGAGTCCCTCAAGACCCTCTCAAAGTCCATGCATATCTGACCTGCCTTAGTGTCCGTTAGTATGTCCGTTGGTCTGTCCCTTGTATTCCACATACTCCATGCTCAGGTAGGTTTTCAAGGAATCATCCAGGAGTTTCACCCAAGGTTTCGTGAGGACTGGGGAGACAATCCCCGTGAAGAGGTTCTTGTGTGTCTTATCCCTGTAAGTAAGGATATCCTCGTGCTTATCATTCTCCCACCCTTTGAACATGTCAGCACATCCCTTCAAGCAGACCGGGTGTCCAGTATCCTGCCTCAGTCGTTCCATGTACTCCGCCTGGTTATCTATCTGTTTGTTGTAGTCCGTCAGGAGCTTGTCCTCTTCCAGACACTTGTCTATCTGAGCCACACACTTCTCTCGGGAAGGTACTGAGAGGATGCCCTTGATCACGTGAACAGCCCACAGACCTTGCATCATGAACATGGTGTAGGTGTAGAACTGGTCCGTCATCCCGATGTAGAAGAGACTGCCGTCCGTGTCCTTGGTTCCAGCTCGGGTTCCGTACCACTGGATGTTCCTGTAGAGGTTGGGCAGGTTGTAGGTGTTGGTGGCTTCCAGGCGGATGTCTGGAGCCATGAAGGGGAAGTTGTGTCGGTACCCCGTGCAGAGGATGATGGCGTCAAAGTCCTCCTGATGTCCGTCCTTGAAGTAGCAGGTCTTGCTGGACACCTTGGTTAGCAGGGGCACTTCCTTCATGGTGTCGGGCCAGGCGAATCCCATGGGCTGCGTTCTCCACGACATTGTTACGGACTTTGCCCCGAACTTGTAGAGCTGCAGACCAATATCTTCTGCGCTGTAGCTAGCTCCAATCAGCAGGCAGTTCTTTCCTGTGAACTCTCTGGCATTCCTGAAGTCATGAGCGTGGAGGACCCGTCCGTCAAAGGTCTCAATGCCCGGGAAAGTGGGCACGTGAGGCGTTGAGAAGTGTCCGGCAGCCACCAGAACCTTATCGAACTCCTGACTGTATTCCTCGTTCTTCACCAAGTTCTTAACGGTCACTGAGAAGGTCTTCCTGGCATCGTCGTAGGAGACTTCCTTAACACTGTGTTTTACGAGCACGTCCTTCTCTTCAATACCCAGGAACCTCCAGTATCCCTTGAGAACGGGGTTTAGGGGAGATAAAGAGGGGTTAGGATCCCTGGAGTAGGGGGTTTAGGGGAGAAAGAGGGGTTAAGAGCCCTGGAGAAGCGGGATTAGGGGAGAAAGAGGGGTTAGCAGCCCTGGAGAAGGGGTTTTAGGGGAGAAAGAGGGGTTAGAATCCCTGGAGAAGGGGGTTTAGGGGAGAAAGAGGGGTTAGTATTCCTGGAGAAGGGGTTTTAGGGGAGAAAGAGGGGTTAGCATGTCTGGAGAAGGGGGTTTAGGGGAGAAAGAGGGGTTAGGATCCCTGAGAAGGGGGTTTAGGGGAGAAAGAGGGGTTAGTAGCCCTAGAGAAGGGGTTTTAGGGGAGAAAGAGGGGTTAGAATCCCTGGAGAAGGGGGTTTAGGGGAGAAAGAGGGGTTAGCATGTCTGGAGAAGGGGTTTTAGGGGAGAAAGAGGGGTTAGCATCCCTGCAGAAGGGGTTTTAGGGGAGAAAGAGGTGTTAGGAGCCCTGAGAAGGGGGTTTTAGGGGAGAAAGCGGGGTTATGATTCCTGGAGAAGGGGTTTTAGGGGAGAAAGAGGGGTTAGGAGCCCTGGAGAAGGGGTTTAGGGGAGATAGAGGGGTTAGGAGCCCTGGAGAAGGGGTTTTAGGGGAGAAAGAGGGGTTAAAATCCCTAGAGAAGGGGGTTTAGGGGAGAAAGAGGGGTTAGCATTCCTGGGGAAGGGGGTTTAGGGGAGAAAGAGGGGTTAGGATCACTGGAGAAGGGGTTTTAGGGGAGAAAGAGGGGTTATATGTCTGGAGAAGGGGTTTTACCCTCAAGGGTTAGATGTCTGTTGAGACCTCAAGGTTGAGGAACTTGAGGACCCAAAGGTTGAGGTAATCGTATAACAATCCCCTAGCCCCCCCCCACCCCCTGAGTTAATCGTACACACTCACCTTGAGGTAGTCGTAGAGGACAGGTCGTGGAGGACAGGACGGTATTTCCTTGCCGAAGTGGTCCATGAAGGTGTACTCGGGGAACTCCAGGGCTTCCTTGGGACCGTTGGAGAAGAGATCCCGGTACATGGAACAGTGGACGGTCTCTCCGTACTCGTCCAAACCTGAGGGGAGGAGGCTTAGTCTTAGTAGAGGGGCCAAGTGGTCAAGGGGGAGGAGGTAGGGTTAAAGACGCCAAAATATGCGACGCAAGTGTTTCTCCGCACTTCTTCAGATCTAAAGGAAGGAGGGGATGAGAAGATTATTTTCTGAGCGGCTGTTGGAATTAGAACTTGGGGTGTTTAAAGGGCATAGATCCGTTTGCCACTTTGTCCAGGCGCCAGTCTAATGCAGGTCTAGCGCCGGTTTAATGCAGGTCTAACGCCAGTCTAGTGCAGGTCTAATGCAGGTTTGGCGCCGGTTTTGTGCAGGTTTAGCGCAGGGCCAGCGCCAGTCTAATGCAGGTCCTGTGCCACTCTAATGCAGGTCTAGCGTCGGTTTGGTGCAGGTCCAGCGCCGGTTGAGCGCGGGTACAGCGCTGGTGCAATGCAGGTCTAGCGCCGGTTTAATGCAGGTCTTGTGCCAATCTAGTGCCACTCTAATGCAGGTCTAGCTGTCTAGCGCCGGTTTGGTGCAGGTCCAGCGCCGGTTGAGCGCGGGTACAGCACTGGCGCAATGCAGGTCTAGCGCCGGTTTAATGCAGGTCTTGTGCCAGTCTAGTGCCACTCTAATGCAGGTCTAGCGCCGGTCTGGTGCAGGTCCAGCGCTGGTTTAGCGCGGGTGCAGCGCTGGTCCAATGCACCTCGGATGCTATCTCAATATTACTTATGCATTTCATACAGATTTGGCGCCGATTAAATTATGCAGGTTTGACGTCTTTTCATGAATGTTTGGCGCTGTTTTAATGCAGGTGCAACGCCATTCCAATGCGGGTTTGGTGCCGGTTTCATGCAGGTTTAGCATGTTCAATTCTATGCCACATGACTCTTCATAATAATAATGATAAATAATGGTTACCGGTGGTAACTAACGTACTTCATCATTGTTACCGGTGGTAACTAACATACGTTACCATGGTTACCGATGGTAACTTACGTACATAACCATTGTTATCTGTGGTAACTGACGAACTTTACCATGGTTACCGGTGGTTACTAACGTACGTTACCATGGTTACCGACCTGATAACTAACGTGGGTTACCATGGTTACCGATGGTAGCTAACGTACGTTACCATGGTTACCGGTGGTAACTAACGTGGGTTATCATGGTAAACGGTGGTCACTGGTCACTAACGTAGTAACGTAATTAACGTATGTTACAATGGTTACCGATGGGAGCTAACGGACGTTACCATGGTTACCGGTGGTCCCTAACGGACGTTACCATGGCTAACGGTGGTAACTAACTTGCATTGGAATGGCGTTGCTCCTTCATTAAAACAGCGCCAAACATGCATGAAACGACGTCAAACCTGCATAAATTAATCGGCGCCAAATCTGTATGAAATGCATAAGTAATATTGAAATAGCATCCGAGGTGCATTGGACCAGCGCTGCACCCGCGCTTAACCAGCGCTGGACCTGCACCAAACCGGCGCTAGACCTGCATTAGAGTGGCATTAGACTGGCACAAGACATGCATTAAACCGGCGCTAGACCTGCATTGCACCAGCGCTGTACCCGCGCTCAACCGGCGCTGGACCTGCACCAAACCGGCGCTAGACCTGCATTAGAGTGGCACAGGACCTGCATTAGACTGGCGCTGGCCCCGCGCTAAACCAGCGCTAAACCTGCACGAAACCGGCGCCAAACCTGCATTAGACCTGCAATAGACTGGCGTTAGACCTGCATTAAACCGGCGCTAGACCTGCATTAGACTGGCGCCTGGACAAAGTGGCAAACGGATCTATGCCCTGTTTAAATTTGGGGCTTGTACTTGGAAGATTTCTAAGTTTTGGCGACAGTATAAGATGCCTTCTCATCGTGGTATTTCCTTGTGTTTGACTTCGTACCTGTTCTCCAAGTGAGGTTCCAGAGACCTCCCGGGGCGTCCTGCTTCTCGTAGACCGTCACTTCGCACTGCTCCCCTTGGGCTTCAAGCTGCTTGAACATTCCAAGAGCGGCCATACCGCTGGGACCAGCGCCGACGATGCAAACACGGATTACCATCTTTCCTATGAGAGTTTACTGATTAATTATGATTATAAGATTATTTTCTCTTAGATAAAATAAAAGAAGCTAATCCCAATAGATAAATCTGATATAATTAACTGAAATAATAAGCTACTAAAAGTAAAAGAGTTTAAGGCTATCTTATTTGAGGGAATGTGTGCTAATCGAGAATTGAAAAAGTCAAAAAAAATTCTCCGCGAATAGACAAAGGCTTAACAATCAAAAATGAAAATATAATGTTTGAGAGTTTCGAAATAGGAAAAATGTTATCGAATTTATAAAGAGTATGGGTCACGTTCTCGAAAAAATGAAAATTCGATTAAGATGAATATTTATAAGCCCGAAGAATTTGTTTAACAAAAATTACAACCCAAGTTATTATGATTTATTGAATTTCTTTCACGAAAGAAATTTAATAAATCAAAGTCCTCGTTTTATCATTTTAACAGTGAGTTGTTAAAATCTTCGCATATTATGATTAAACTACGAATCACAGTACAGAAATACTCTGATCAGCCATGTCCGTATGAACGATATTCACTTGAACGGACGAAAACTGCAGTACTGAAAAGCCAGAAAAAAGGAACTATACTGGAGTCAATAATCTCATTATACAGAACGGCCGGTTGCTTGTAATCATATTAAATTTGCCACGAGATGTTGAAATTTAATCTCCTACCTTAATACACTTAAGAACGGCATCACGTAATTTGCGCGCACCTTAAGATCGGCGCACTTTATTAGTGCGGTTTTTTTGAGATCGAGAACGATATGTAAATATGAATAAAATTTGAAATTTTCCTCTTGATTGCAAGACATCATATTCATAGGAATTAGGACCAACAATATACCAACAATATACAACAATAGTACAATTTTGCAATTATGAATATGAAACAAATTTTCAACAGTAATAAGTAATTGTAGTCTCCATTATTTCAATCTAAAAACTACAGTACAGAAGTGCTGTAGTTTGGACCGTGCATATCTCATTCTTTAAACAATTGAAGTTTTAGCTGACGGTCATGATTCATTAATTCATGCTCGAAAAGAACCAAAATCGAAAAACCGCAAAATTCATAAAATTGTTCACTTAATTAGCATACACTTAATTTTATGGGCACTTAAATACTGTACACTTAAATAGTGCGGTTTTTTCCAAACCGCACTAATTAAGTGACGCCGTTCTTAAGTGTACTAAGGTATGTTGCGTTTTTGTCCTCAAAAAATAAAAATTATATTTTCTACTTTGTAGAGCTTAATTAGGTACTCTAAGGGGGGGGGGGGTCAAAATTCCGTAAAAATTGGGGCTACCAAATAACAAGTTGATGGGCCTAGATTTCCTTGTCGTCACCTAAACATAGAACGTTTCAATATAGGACCTTTTTACTATTTGAACTTAATTTTCTATATATCATCGAGATATTTCCAAAAGTTTTTACTCCATCAAAGGTTTTCAAAAGCATTTTAACGGGGAGGTTCTTGATATGTGCACTCGACTGTTACTTTTTCCTCTGAAACTGCAAACGTTTCTCCCTCACCTTTTCATTGGGCTCTGCAAAATTCCTTAAACTTTAAAGACTCGGTTAAAATGATGAAAAATGACAAATTTACGGAAATTTCCAATAAATTGGGATTTCTCAATGCACAAGTACGGATATATTCACTATGGCAATCCTATACCTGGCACCAAAACATGAAAGACTGCTGCCGTACACCCGAACAAATAACGAGAAATACCGGTTTAATGATCCTCGCAGCCCTTAATATACCCCTAATCGAATGTAATCCTATCTTTTAACTGTATTAACTTATCTGAAAGGAACCATCACTCGGGTTAATTAAGTTTGATGCAGACGTCAAAATACCGATAAATATCGGTAAAATAATACGGTATTTTCGCTGAAAGATTGTCAGGTTTTTCTAGAATGCCTCGTGCGGGAAGTACCGGTTTAGGCGGATAATGTTTAGAAAATATAAGGTGATAATAGTGGCTTGTAGCCATTGGCTTCCGCCAGAATTTCTGGGAAGACTTTCATGATCCATGAAGTATGCATAAAATAAAGTAATGCAGTAAATTGAATTTGAATAGCAAGGAAATATTTCATTAACTAAGCAACGTAGAAAAGCAGCCAAACAGTGAGCATTGCTATTCAAATTTCCGCGGAACGCATCACTGCTCAGCGAGAGGTTGAAAGAACGGACAAGATGTGAAAATGAAAGCTTGAGAGACTGTGGGAAATGCTAGAGGGAATAGGAAGTAGTTCTGCGTAATTGGATCAGTAATGTGATAGTGATTGTAATGAGCTTCTTTCCAAACTACAAGGAAATATTTCCTGTGTGCTGGGCGCCGGTGCCAGGAGCTCTGTCACGAAACATTTGGAGTACACTTACGAACTATGTTACGAAGGAAATGCATGAAGTTACGAATGAAATGCATGGTGGCTCACACGAACTTAGTTTACGATCTTCTTATCTCAAAAGTTACGATCTTCTCAACTGAGTTACGAACTTCTATTTTTTGTCTTCGTAAGTCTCCCACGTGACCACTTTAATCGGCGGATAATAAGTCACATGACTCTTAAAGTCTTCGTAACTCCTACGATCTTCTTAAGTTAGTTCGTAACTCGGGTAAAAATCATAGAAGTTCGTAAGTGCACCTCAAGCTGTACTTACGATGGTTTTATAGTTCGTAAATCCGCAGAATTTGGTTTAGGTGCAACATCAAGCAAATCATCTCATAGATAATCAATGATATAATCAAATCATGAGATCATTTTCCATGGCATTGGGGGAAAGGATGGTATTTGGCTGAAGTCAGATCTCACCTAAAATTGATGATTGATTCTCGAAAGGATTTCCAGCATTTTGTATTCCAATTGCTCGTTAATTGTTTTGGATAAGTCAATTGCTCAGAAGTTCAGAAGGTATTCATAGAGGTATAATTGTACCTAGAGGTAATTGTACCTATTATGGAAAGGGTAGTATTTTGCCTTGGAACAAACATGATTGATCTTTGTTTCAGTTAAGTATGGACTATGGATCCTGGGAATCGAACTTTGCGTAAAACCTAAGAACACAAGAACTGAAGAGGCGGTGAGGCACAAACTGGAAGGTGTAATGCATTCCATGTTCAAACAATTTCCTATAATAACAAGCTATTGACCTGTATGAGCCTCTGCTTCTCCGGTGATCAAACACGATCTCAGCGATAGGGTAATTGTCCCATATTAGGCAGTGTGTATAGTGTACTTCATCTATATATGGTAGTCATTATCCAATCACGTGGGTCAGATAATTTAATCAATTTGTGGTAACCTTCTTCGTAAAATGCCGTTCGTGTGAGACACATTTATGAATTTCGTTCGTAGAGTTACGAAGCAAAAGTTTCGTGTGAGTTACGAGTAGAAGTTCGTAACACTTAAGAAGTTCTTAAATATTTACGAACTATGTTACGAAGATATTTCGTGACGGAGCTCCAGGCGGTAGAGCCGTGGAAGATTGGAAGTCCTTGCTCTATCCGGCTTGTTAAGCAAGGAACTATGTAATGATTGGACTCCGTACTGGATTCTCTCTGCACCTTGTATAAATGTTACCAAATTTGTATATCCATCTTGAATCTTGATGTGAAAATGAAGTCTGAAGAGCAAAGAGTAATCATGTTACTCTGTTAATGGACTGAAGACGATTAGCATATTATGCTATTTGAAAGCTTCCAGAGAACCAAACTCGTGTCAATTATCATAGCCTTAAACAACCCAACCAACAGTGTCATGTTGCACGTTAGTATGAATCATAATCGAATAATTAGGGACAGCTGGGTGCTCTGATAATTGGGTAGGATAAGTACCTGATTACCTGAGGGACGAGGGTGATTTTAATAATGCAAATGGCTGACGAATGGTAATATTTGTATGATTATGTATATAATCCATGATTATGAGGGCGCGAGGAAACAAGAGAGTTGAATTGAATAACTGCGTGCAGGTGACTGGGAATTAGGCATCATCCAAGAATTGCTGCGCACGGTGGTAAAACGAGTCCATAATCAGAGAGGAAAATTTTGGAGCCAAGCACTTAAATGATAGTGTGTCACGTGATTCAAGCAGAGCAAAGTGCAGCGTCGTAAGAGAATAAATTTATTAACTTATCTGCAAATTTGCCCAACCAGTATTTATTACGTGGATTTCACGTGACTTAAATCTGAATATATTTTGGTCGTTTATAAGATTTTCGCCCGATAAGGCAAATTTCCGAGTACTAACTCTACAGTCTCTCCCTTGTAGAGAACGTCTTGAAAAGTAATGGGAATCAATAAACGATATTAATCTCGGCGCATTAAGAAAGTAAGAATTGGACTGGCTCTCTAAGGCCTTGATTTCAAGTGGTATTGATTTTTCGCCCTTGATTTCATGTCAAAATCTACTACTCCTTTGAAAATTACAAATGATCCTTGTTTCAGGGGAGTTGCCACAGCCCCATCCTGAAGCCTCGGAAAGTGATGGGTTTAGAGAACATCCCCATCCATCAGATCAGTGCTGGGACCTCCCACTCGGTGGCCTGGACTGCCATCCCACTCGACAGAAAGGTAACGATTGATTGATTGATTGATTAAAAACACCAGAGGGGCACCAGTCACCACGAAGGGCCTCTAAGAATATTGTAAAAAATGAGTGTCACGGAAACTTAGATTTGTTTACGGTGAGTTGTGGCCAGAGAATAAGAGTCTGGATAGAAAACTGTCTTAAG
Organism: Beroe forskalii; assembly: GCA_011033025.1. Classification (NCBI taxonomy): domain Eukaryota; kingdom Metazoa; phylum Ctenophora; class Nuda; order Beroida; family Beroidae; genus Beroe; species Beroe forskalii. The sequence continues at coordinate 216,975 of WFMF01000056.1, read as the reverse complement.
AACTGTCTTCAATTATACATTTTGTGATGAATAGAACAATTTTCAGGACTCAAAAGGACGTCTTATTCGTCAAAATAAAGTAAGATACACACATACAAATTGTGTTTGTTGACGGTTTTCTCTGGGTAACTCCCTGTGCAATCCTTTTAAAGCAGCAGATAATAATATCTACCAAAGTTGCACGTGCGGAAAATAGGCGGTTTATATAATACGATAAAGAACGTCACAAAACTTCGATTTTAAATCTTGGCCCATTTCCCATGTGTGACATGCTTCGATCGATGAATGGATTGATATAAGACGCGCATTTCACGGTGCGCGGAATTTACTTTTCACTGAATTTCCTGCAAAACTCGAAAGTGCAGTATTTCTACGTGTTTTTTCGTTTTTCTATGGTCAATGATGACGTTACTCTCGACCGCTTATATTCCGCACGTGGACTGTTTTAGTTCAAAGCAATCGTGTCGTGATCTTAATAGGAACTTAGGACACTGGGTTTTCGGTTATTTACAAGACATGTAATATTTAAAAACCCTTCAAAAATCATTTACGAGAATGCATGGAATGAGTTTAAATTGCGATTGATTTGTCAATGCAATAGTCGGTGATAACAGCTCGTTAACTTTCGATTAGGAACTGCCATCATATATGAAGTTGCATTTAACATAAGAATGATTTTGCATGACTTATAGCATTTATCGATCAGAGTTGTCAATTTTTGCCCGGGGCCAATCTTCGAATTTCTTTGTTACTTTTTCAATAATCTCACTGTGCGAGACAAGTTTTGGCGACTCTGTTCGCTGTTGTCAAATTAATGATTGCATGTGACTTTTTACCTATTCATAGCTGTAGCTAAAACGATAAACAGCTCATAAATGAAAATTGTTGAGTCAATAGGCCATGGATTATGTTGCTAAAATAGTATTATTATTCAGAAAGAGAGAGGTTTAGAATTTAAATCAGCTGCATTTTGCACCTGTGTGTGCTTTTATTTCTGCAGATTTTAAAGCTAATTAGATTTAAATTGTATTTCCGATGATAATACGTCAGAAACTTATTTCCTGAGAAACAGGTTGCAAATTGCAAAAGGTTTCTCTAATGTGAAATAAGAGAAATTCAAAGGAAAAACACGTGTTGGTGACTATTAATAACCAAACCAGTTTATCAGGTGTCGAAGTGAGGTCACACACATACGGATTGGATTATACGCCGCACATGAGAAATAGTCGGTGTGATGTCATCAGCTCACTACATCACGATTTGATAATGACGTCATCTAACCCGCCTATTTCTCGTGCGCGGGGTATTCAAGCCCCCGTCCCCTGGCTCACTTTTGTTATCTTGTTTCAGAAGAGGAACTTCGCTCTCACTTTTTATTTTAGCATTTTTATTGATTCACTAATAAAACACCTTTTGTAGGTTAACTGCACCACCTTAGAAGTCAAAACGAATTGATAAGTTCAACTTTAATGCTACACATCTTAGTTTTCACGATTATAGAAAAAGAAACATACATTCAGAGAACTGAACCAGTTATCCTAAAACTGCAATAGATAGATATGGATTATTTGGAGGCATTGTGATTATTAATGAACGTCTTAAAACGTTTTTATCCCCAGGTGCTAACGTGGCAGAAACCGTACTGTATCCAGCTGAAACCGGACACGTTTAGCATGCTCCATATCTTTATGGTGGAACTCAACAAAGGTACGATGGGAATTTGGACTAAATTGGGTCAAAAACTGCGAACTCGAACTCATCTAACGAGACTCATGAGTCATGACATTGCCTGAAGTCGCAGATTCTAATAAATTGTCTTAATTTAATTACCTTACGAAGCATAATGTCCAAAAAGTATTGAAATCAAACCTTATCACTCCGTCCCCTTCCCTCTTTTCAAGAGACAGATCGTGCAATAAGGCCACACTTCTGTACTGTAGATGAAAATATGAACTCTTTCAGATTCTACTGCTAGTGTGAATCAGGAATTCTTACATCTCTGCTTGAAGCTGCTCAAGGCACATCTTGAATTGGCTGTGAGTCTGAGTCAAAGTACAAACGGTATCAAAACTTACAATCGGTTATTGGTATTAAAAATTTACAGTCAGTTGCAAAGAAAGACTTGACTGGTATGTCACAAGATGAAAGAAGAGAAAAAGGAGAGAAATTTAATATTAAAAAGAAAGCATTTATTCATGATTCGATTATGATCATTACGAAAGAAAATAACATGTCTCTGTGTCTTTGAGTGATTTATTATCAGAAATTTAGTATTATGAAATATTCAAGAAATATTTAAATTCCGGAATTTTTCGAGCCTCACGAAAAATTCTGCCGAAATTGGTCGATGTCGGGTAAAAATTGTTTATAATGCATATGATTCACATCAAATGAACAAACAAAACCGCTAAAAATCTTGAAAAACCAGAATATGACTGTTTTGAGCTTTTATTCGCTAAAAGAAAGAATTTCTTATCGATTTATCAAATTTATGATTACTGATGATAACGCATTTTATTAACAATTTCAATTGCCTAGCTCATTTACAATTGTTGTACAATCAAACTCAAGTTTTCTAACACCGATAGCCCGTGCAGCATGCCGCTGCAGTTTAACCACTGATTATGCTTAGCAACACATCAGTGTTGCTTAGCAACACATCAGTGTCGCTTAGCAACACTTCAGTGTTGCTAAGCAACAGATAACAGTTGTAATTCAGGTTGCCGGGTCGATGTGTCAGACTCAGATCATGGGAAAACACGGTGCTCTGATCAGGGAGCTGCTTTTCAAAAACCAGTGTTGCTTAGCAACATTTCAGTGTTGCTAAGCAACAGATAACACGTGTTACTCAGGTTGCCGGGTCGATGTGTCAGGCTCAGATCATGGGAAAACACGGGGCGCTGATCAGGGAACTGCTTTCCAATATCAGTGTTGCTTAGCAACACTTCAGTGTTGCTAAGCAACAGATAACACGTGTTATATTCAGGTTGCTGGGTCGATGTGTCAGACTCAGATCATGGGTAAACACGGTGCGCTGATTAGGGAACTGCTTTTCAAGATGATGGACTGTGAGATTCCTTCTGAAACTCATCAGTTGGTAGGTTCACCGTTGCTTCTATCCACATTTTAGTTTCAAAATTATTTTGGAAATCGTTTCAAAATTCTGGAATTTTTACGGAATTTAATGATTCCAGAGAATAAATTTTTAATGAGGTGAAAACTGAAATGAGTATCGAGTAAATATAATGAGTATGCAATATGCATGGATGGATCAAACTTCGGCCGAAAGTGCGCCTGGGAAAATCTGCGGCGCTCTACTTCATCGTTGAACTCTACAGAAGCAATGCAACACAGCAAGGAATAAAATTCATCGCGAATAATGAAGTGTACAACTCTGTACATCTAGCTCATTCTCTTACATATGCTGCTTGATAAATATCATAGCTTTTATCAAGCACAAGCATACGAGCATGATGATGGGGAATTACTCACGTATTGAACTGTTTTACTTGATAATTTGATAACAATAAACTCATGTATGATGTTTATCAAGAAGTTAAATGAATACGTTAAAAAGTACACGTTTTGCAAGAATAGTTTGAAAGTGCTACAGTAGTAGTGTGACAAACTGCCGCTCTGTTGCCGTGAAATGAGCTGTTACATAGCGCAGTGGTTCACTACTGCGGTGGTATATTAGTTTACCCACGACGAATCATTGCCCGAACAGTCATTGCGCGCCGCGCAGTATCATGAAACTATCCTGGGTGCTAATTGGCCAAAGTTCAATGGACTATGGGTAGAATTAATTTTCAGGCAAAAGCTATACTACTCAAATTGAATACTTGAGTAATAGTAGTTCTCTGGGTCGGAGGACAGACAAATTACAATAATTATTCTATTTTCGGTATTATTACTAACTGACACCCATTTAGTAGTGATTGTGACAGGATTTCATATATTGTTCAAAATTATAAGGCCCTTAATCTTCCCCACACTCCTTAACCCACTCCCTTAAACACTCCCCCACACTCCCTAATCCAATCTTCCACACTCCCACTCACTCCCTAACCCACTCCCCCTAACGACCATCCACTCCCCTCCTCTCAGGTAAAAGACACCCTGGTACTAGGATCTCCCATCCTCCTCCCTGCCCTAGAAGAAAGAATGTCCCTCCTCAACTCTTTGCTACCAGAGAGATGGGACACTTTGTCACCGGGACACTCACTACAACTCACTCTGGTCCTTGATAGTTTCCTGGAGGATTGCCAAGTTACTCAACTACTCGGTACGGGCTGCACGAGTTTGTATCGAAATTGTGTCAAATGTTGGTTTATACAAATTGTGTTTCTAAAGACAAACCAAAGTTACGTTCTCAGTTTGTCTTGTGGGAGCACACTACTTAATCACTTCCCTTAAGGACCCATTAGATTACAGCAACATCGCTGCCAGGCAGTGGTTCCGACTTTAATACTTGATAAAAGTTCCACTTGAAAATTCGCGTATGTGACCCAAAGAAGGCCCGGGCTTTTTTCTTCGAAGATCCTAGTTGAATTTCCTAGTCGAATATATCGATACATGACAAAAATTCTAGGTCTCTCTGATTCAAGCAAGGAAAAGAGAGCACTATCTTCTTCCCTGATGAAACTACTCCTGAAAATGACGTCATCACACACCAACACGCTGCTGGACTGTGTGGAGGAAGAGACTGTCAAAACTGTAGGTAGGTATCTGGGACAGTATTGGAGGCCTGACTTTATGGTAATCATTGTTTAGAATTTTGAAATATTCCACCTAAAATTTACTGCCCATACGGAAAAGATCAATGACACTCGATGAAAAGGAACTAACTGCAAACAAATGGTTAGACCTCTTAAAGTTCGCATCATTAAGTACGTATTATTAAGTACGCATCATTAAGTAGTAAGTACGCATCATTAGTTACGCATCAAAAACTACACATCATTAAGTACGCACTATTAAGTTTGATCTGCAAGTCTCTACAGGAGATGTGGAGACCGAGAACAAGAAGTGTCCTGTTCCTCCACACCACCTTTACAAGCTCCTACTCTGTATACACAAGCACATCCTGGCTTTCTGCTGCTGCAAGGTTAGCAGTTTCTGGTAATTCTATAGACTCATAAAAATTATAATTTGATGCCTCAATTTTGAATCAAATTTGGATTGGCAAATAAACTCATCTGCTAGATATCAATAGGATATGATATCTATAGGATAGGATATCTATAGGATGAGATATTTTAAGATAGGATATCTAATATCTATAAGATATTTCATAGGATCGATATTTAAATGTTAGATTCCTAAGAATGTGACTAATCCTTCGCCCACAGGGTGTAACTGATTCCAGCTCTGTGCTGGATTTGCTCAGAGATCACGTCAAGTTGCTACTCGTCAATGCTCGAGATATTGTCAATAGATCGGCTGAAGTGATCAAGGGAAAGGATATCGATCATACTGTCGTTGAAGGTAATTTTCAATTTATATTTCTCCTGAACCTGAGTTCTCAAACCACTCATTTCTCTCCTAAAGACTCTTTTTCAGATGTTACAATCTTGTAAAAAAAACAAAACAAAAAAAACAAGAAAAAAAGGGAAAAATCTTATGATTGAACCTTTGGAAAAGCTATGAGCACCTCACACGAGACATGGAACTTATCGTGTGTGAATTATTAATTAAATAAATTTAGAATTTGTTTAATTCTTAGAGTGGCAGTTCGAATTGCAGTTTTGTGTGCGCGGTGTAAGTTTGCGCGGCGAACAAACATGTGATTTATATGTCTTTATGCCGCGCAAACTTACGCCGCGCACACAAAACTGGAGTTCGAACTTGTCACCGTTAGTTTACAATCCATCCCCCAGGAATCCTTTACCCTCATAATTCTCCCCTAAAGACTCCTTCCCAGATGTTATGATGTAGGGTCTGAAAAAAGAGAACCATCTCACAGAACTTACATTCCCCAGAAATCCTGAGGAATGAAATTATAATTGTTTAATATTCTGAATTGTCTGTTTACACTTCATCCCCCAGGAATCCTGTACCCATCACTGCCGGGACAGATCCTCCACCAACTCCTGTACGGCATGTTGTGCCTGCCTGCCACCTCCCTCAAACCCCTGCTTAGTGAGGCTATTCCTCTGCTGGTGGCACTAGACGGCTTGGCTCGTGGCATCAGGGGCTTGGAGGTGGCTGAGAGTAATGAGCTGGCTGAGGATCTCATCAGTAAGTCATGGGGACACAATGGGGGTATGAGGCATGTCAGGGGGGTTGGTTGAGTGGGTGGTATGTGACTCATATGTTTTACTCTCAAAACAAACGATGTGTTTTTGTTTTTGACTGGCTTGTTATAATTATTTCTTATATCTGCTGAGGAGCTTTTTATAATCCTGGGAATCCGAAGACTCTTTAGTCTTCGTCCCCAACTCCCCAGGTGGGGCGTTGGGAATGGGGACCAAGGGTGCCCAAGATACATTCTCCCTCCCCCGCAGAGCCTCAGCAAGGGAACAAATCCCACCAAGGCGGACCATGGCGGTGGCTCCTGGACGTCGGCAGAGCTACAGCTTCCTTTGTAGGAACTCTCATATCAGGCATGATAGAGGTACGTCTATATTGCGGTATTTAACAACTCCTAGGTCGAAATTATCCAAAAATATCGCGATTATGACATAATTCATCCGAATTTGAGCTTATCATAGGGTACACCGATTGAAGCATCTAATAATTCACCTGTGAAGTATACATTTTAACGAAATTCTCACGGATTGTGCTACAGACCATTCTGACCGCCTTTTTCTCCGTGTCTTCTTCTCTTTGTCCCACCATCATGTGCTGATCATGAAGCCACCGACCTTTTTTTTTCTTCTGATTCTGACCGTTTTTCTCCGTGTCTTCTTCTTTTTGTCCCATATCATATGCTGATCATGACACATCCCAGGGAGGAGATATCAGTGAGGAGGAGAAGAAATACTGCAGCATCCTCCAGTCCAATATCCTGAGTAATGGTCTCGAGGAAGCTTTCCTTCACTGTGGTAGGTGTTTTAGTTGTTATCGTGGTGTCTTGACCTTTCGAGGCGCGGCGTATTACGCCGCGTTTTGGTGATTTTTAATGCGCGTTGCATTGAAAGTGCGCTGTCACGCGCAGCAAACAAGCACCCAGGCGCGGCGTTATGCTGCGCCTCAAAAGGTTATTTCATTCTCAGGGAGCTGGAATTTACCCACGATATTCTTTGCGGTATAATTTCCTTTTTGTGCTTTTCTTCTTTGCATTGTGTGTCATTATTGAGGCATCAGTTCAGTATTATTTTGAATGTTTGAAAGCCGGGTGTTACCTGTCAAACTTACAGTAAATTCTCTGATTGAAATATCCAATTAAACAGAGACCAAGAATGTTGAATTTTTCAGTCCCAGTTGACATTGTTTCTCAATCAGTTGGTAGGTTTGCTATCTGTTGCTGTAGCTGTTCTTGTTTCACCAATTTTTCCCTCACCAATTATTTGCCTTTTTGTTTTGAAAAAAGGCAAATGAGAGGGTTAAAAATGGACGTGGTTTGGAGGATTGTGAGAGAAATTTTGTATATTGGTTTAGACCCTCCGGGCTGCGGTATTAACCGGGCTGCGGTCTAAACCGGACTGCAGTCTAAACCGACTGCAGTCTAAACCGGACCGAGGAAATTCGAATTTGAATTTAATCCTTCGACCTTGGCTGAGGATTGACATTTTTCATAAGCAGTGCCATTCATTTCACATTCGGAGTACGCTGCAAAACTTGCTGCGTACTTGTTTTCATCTACGGTTATCAATAAAACTTCAGTTCAATTAAATTAGAAGTTTGACTACAATGAATTCAAAGCCGCTCTGACCTAGTCAATCCTAAAATGCTAAACCTAGTCCGGGTTTGATGTCATACCGGTAGTTCCGTCAGTAAATTGTGACTACAGACGCTAATATTGATTTCATTGGTATTACGAATTCAAGATATACAGATAACAGTGTTCGGTTTCTATTCTGGTCTACCGAACCGCCTTCCTGTCAACTTCAGAGTTGACACTTCTCAAGGAAATGTCTCAAGTGTCATTTCTCAAGGAAACTTCCACTTTTTCTGTGACCAGATGGCTTCCCTCTTCAGGTACCAGATGTTTCATCTAATCAGTGAATCTAAATATAACACTAATTCAATTCTCTTAGATCTGAATTTGGAGTATGAAATTTCAGAACAAGGTTTCAAGTAAACCAAAAGTCCCAATGCTTTTGGTAAGGTTTCTGGATACTGGTGCGATTATGCAATACACAGTCCCAGATATAAACCTGCAACTTTGCAAGTTTCACTCAGTAGTGATTGCTTTAACTTGGTCTTCGACCAGTCATACCGAGCTAATAAGCCATAGCAAGCTGTTCACATCGTGATCTTCCTTTTCATAATCATATTGCATCTTTTTTTTCAAACTTTTCAGTTTCTTCTGTAGATACTTTTTAATTTTTTTTGGTCTGACGTTGCTATATGCGAGTTTTTAAGCGATAAGATTATAAATATAATTCGAATTCTGATTATACTGAGCTGGTAACACGAAGCTGGTCATACCGAGGTGGTTAAACCGAACTGACCATACTTTTGGTTTTTTCTCTTTAGTGTTTAGAATAAATATTTAGAATTTAGAATAAATATCGCATATTCTAAATCAAATTTGAGGTTTATAAGCAAAGAAGGTTGATTATGAAAGCATCAGAGAGACTGATATGGCTTGCAGTATTGAGTTGCCTGCTGCCCCATCCGGCTCTCTCTAACGGCTGTGACATAGCCACTGCCACTGTCTCAGCCACCTGCGCCACTGCCGGCACAGTGGCCGGGGCAGTGGGTGGCATCGTGTGCGCAGCCACCTTCGGCATCGGGTGCGCGGTGGCGATCGCCGGGGCGGCGGGAGCGGCGGCCTGCACTTCCATCTCAGATAACATCGACTGCAGTGACGAATCCGCGGAGAAAGCCACCGCTGATAAGCAGATACTGGCTAAACTAGATCTTATCTTGGAGTTCCTGGAAGACATCAAGGAGACTGTTGAGAAGGTGTATAACAGTATTGAGCTGGGATTCTTCGAACAGAAGTACAACGCGTACATCAACAAGATCCGTGCAGCGCAGAGCAGGTACGAAGTACACACAGTTTTACACACAGTTCTCTTTCACACACAGTTCTCTTTCACACATTTCACTAATTTAGTTTAGGAAAGCTTCTCGTTCTCTCTGAGTGTATTTGTTTACCATGCAGGTATGAAGTGGATGTGATCCAGAAATCCAGCTATCCGGGTAAGAAAGGCCTGATAAAGGACACCCAGTGGGCAAAGGACTGGGCTGAGGATGTGTTGGGGGATGGGGACTACAACTGCAGGGGAGCACTGGACGTACTGGATGAGATGGTAGTGGGGGCACCTAGCATCACAGGCAGGATGACACCCTCTGTGTACGAAGTAGCAAAGAACCAAGGGCTTTGCTCTCTCCAACTCTACGACCTGATCTCCTCTCTCATAGTCCAGGGGTCAGCGTTAGCATTCACTGCCATGGAGATAAGGGGGGATAAGATCCATGAAGCTGACAAGGATCAGTTGCGTAACAGGCTGAGGACCAACAAGGAAACATTCGAGGAGAAGTGCAGTGAGTTGGTGCCAGGAGGGGCTGTGTCGTGGGGGGCGTGGTCTAATAGCAACCACCGGGGCTTCACAATCCAGCACATCTGTCCAGGGAAGCAAGCAGTGGAGGCCTTGCAATGGAGGGAGCAGCATGGCCACGGACTTATTGAGGTGGTGATGGAGTGTGGGAGACGAAGATAGACTTCACTGGGAACAGCAGGGGCTTCACTAACCAGAAGGCAGAGTGCAAGGATACAGGGAAGTTCAACGGTTTCAGTGCTGTGCAGGGCAGGGAACAACACGGGTATGGCATTGTCAATGTGGATATGCTCTGCTACAACACCGGAAACTCCGCCTGGATCACCTCCAACGGCAACTACAACGGTTTCTGGAACTCAGCCATAGTCTGCCCTGACAGCTATGTCATAACCGGATTAGAGGTAAGAGAGCAACACGGCTATGGCATCATCAACTTCCAACCTCGGTGTACCAAACTCGTAAAATCGGAGATCCCTGCGGTTCCCCCAGTCAAAGAGCGCCACTCCACATGGACCTCGTGGTCTAACGGTAACCACAGAGGCAGTACCCTGAAAGAGGAGTGTCCTAAGAACCATGCAGTGGAGGGACTGCAGTGGAGGGAGCAGCATGGATACGGACTGGTGGAGCTGTATATGGACTGTGGCTATGGGGACGAGGTGCCATTCACCAGGTATTATTTTACTCATACTGTATTGTCTGTTTTATCTTTTCTACCTTTTCATACTTTCATTAATTTTGATTTGATACATTAATATTTTATATCAGGTCGGACATTACAGTTGGGATAATTGACCATCTATTGTTTAATTGCTGTTTAATTGCTGTTTAATTGCTGTTTAATTGCTGTTTAATTGCTGTTTAATTCCAGGAACTCACGCGGATTCAGGAACTCCCAGAGGACATGCAAGGGGGCAGGTAACTACGGCTTCACAGTGGTACAGGGCAGGGAGCAACACGGCTACGGAATAGTGAACGTGGATATGCAGTGCACAGGCAGCTCTGCATGGATGGGATCCAACAGCAACTCTAGAGGATTCTGGAACAAGGTCTACTCCTGTCCGGCTGGATATGTGGTGACGGGGATGGAGATCAGAGAACAACACGGATATGGGATCATCAACTTCCGGGCTAAGTGCACAGAGTGGAAGCAATAGCTGCAAAGACGCTATAGAGTAACTCACTCCCAGTGGAATTTGGCTGGAATCTGTAAATTAGAGTAAAAAGTGACTTTTTCAGCTTGGGGTAAAAACCAGCTGGTTTTGTCATGTTTTCACTAAAATGACCGAAATTAAAAAGAATAAGCTCGATTGATAACCGGAGAAACAATAGAAGTTCTACAGTGTTTTCATTGAATATTGTCATGATTTTGAAATGTTTATGATGACCATTTAAATAGTCTTTATTAAAAATTTTTGACCAGAGTTTGGGAACGCGGTGGCTGGTTTGGGATGTGGAACGGCTGGTTTGTGAATGTGATGGCTAGTTTGGGAATGCGGTGGGACTGCAGCTCCTGGATTTGGATTGGGCATAATCCAAGTACCTACGTTGGAGAGGGAAATAAAGCGCCTGCAAAACAAGGCAACGGGATAAACAAGAATTGGGCTGGCTGGCGCAATTCTTGTTCAATCAAATTTCACAAATTTAGAGCCAAATTCGTTATAGATTTTTGAACCCCCTTACCAATTCATAGACAATTCTGTGAAACTGAATGTGTAAATGTTGGTACAAAATACAAATATTTCAATTCGTTTTCTTTCAATTTCGAACCTTTCAATTAATCTGAATCTATCGAAGGTCACTTGTGTGACAATTTCTTTAATTCTCTCTCGGCTTACTAATCTTTTTCGAAACTCAGAACTTTGATCTTTCTATGTTTGTCACTTCTTGCATGATTTCATGAAATCCTTATCTTCTTCAGAGCATAAATCGTAAATCAAAATGTATTCTTATACTTTGTGACGTAATATGTGATAAATTGCCTGTGATTTTCATCCATTCTATGTATGATTTCAGATGCTAATATATACAAAACAATAAACATGGATCTACCAGAAAATACGTTCTACTTTGAACTTATTGGCAATATAAGCAAAAAGAGATTAAATAACGAGATTAATGAATCCATCATACACTACTAGTACTATAATGATTATCGAGCAATATAAACGTTGTAAATTGCGGCGTATAGCATAATTATCTCAATGTGTAGAATGTAAATATACAGCAACTGAAACTATGTAGATAAACGTGAGCAAAAGGAAGACGATACAATCGTTCATTGTTTAGGTGTTTAATGAAATGATGGTATCCAGAATAGACTAAACGCCGCGCATGAGAAATAGGCGGTTTAACGTCATCAATTTACTACATCATGATATGATAATGACGTCATCCTACCCGCCTATTTCTCGCGCGCGGCGTATAACCATTGTCTTAACTATACTCACCAGCTGCCGTAAAAATACAAGAGGAATGGATGGGGGAGAGGGCTCATTGTACATTATTTCTATTTTCAGAATTATAGGCCATGATTGACGAATTTTCTGATGTCAATGTTATGATGCCATCTCTCTGAAAAATCACTAATCATGAATAAATTTTAACTTTGATAAAAACAATATCACTAACTTATAAAACAGCAAATCATCAACTTATCACAGCAAATCACCAACTTATCACAGCAAATCATTAACTCATCACCACCTTGCATCCCCCAGAGTTAATCGCATGCTGATGTCCTATCTAGAAATAGGCGGGTAGGATGACGTCATTATCATACCTCAATGTAGCACCTTGCATCCCCCAGAGTTATCGCATGCAGATGTCCTATCTGACAAGTACAATGCACCGCGGTACCGTCTGCTCTGGGACATCAGCCGACCTAAGACAGGGACACAGCACATCTTCAACTGTATGATGAACCATGCTGTAAATAACGGTAAGAAGAACGAAGAATAAATTGGAAATTTGCCAAAGGTAGCTGCAACGGGTTCTATTCAATATTTATTCTTGTAAGTGTATTATCTCGAAATTTATAAAGTAAATACTAAAAATTCCCTCAGAGTTCGAAACGTACGAAGATCCATGCCCGCAGCTGGCTTCAGTGACCCAGAGACTTCTGGCATGTTTCATCAAGCATTGTGGTCTCCTGGCTGTGGCCTTCAATACAACAGAGAGGTGAAATTCTATAGGGATGTTCCAACTTAAAGCTTTCCAGTTTTTTCCGAAACTATTTAGTTGAAATTAGCACCATTAAAATTTGAAAAAAGTTTTTCATTGACAGCTGTACCCCTTTCTTACACCAGCCCGACACTGCTCCACCCTGACACCACTCCTCCTGACACCACTCCCCTGACACCACTCCCACTGACACCACTCCCCCTGACACCACTCCCACTGACACATCTCCCCCTGACACCACTCTCCCTGACACCACTCCACCCTGACACCACTCTCCCTGACACCACTCCACCCTGACATCACTCCCCCTGACACATCTCCCCCTGACACCACTCTCCCTGACACCACTCCACCCTGACATCACTCCCCCTGACACCACTTTCCCTGACACCACTCCACTCTTGACACCAATCCCCCTGACACCACTCCCCCTGACACCACTCCCACTGACACATCTCCCCCTGACACCACTTTCCCTGACACCACTCCACTCTTGACACCAATCCCCCTGACACCACTTTCCCTGACACCACTCCACTCTGACATCAATCCCCCTGACACCTCTTTCCCTGACACCACTCCCCCTGACACCACTCCCACTGACACATCTCCCCCTGACACCACTCTCCCTGACACCACTCTACCCTGACATCACTCCCCCTGACACCACTTTCCCTGACACCACTCCACTCTTGACACCAATCCCCCTGACACCACTCCCCCTGACACCACTCCCACTGACACATCTCCCCCTGACACCACTTTCCCTGACACCACTCCACTCTTGACACCAATCCCCCTAACACCGCTCCACCTGACACCAGCCACCCTTACACCACTCCACCTTGACACCATTTAATACTGGCACCACTCCCCCTGACAGAACTCGCCTGCCACTACTCCCCTGACACCAATCCCCCTAACACCACTTTCCCTGACACCACTTTCCCTGACACCACTCCTCCTGACACCACTCTCCCAGACACCACTCCTCCTGACACCACTTTCCCTTACACCACTCTCCCTAACACCACTTTCCCTGACACCACTTGCCCTGACACCACTCTCCCTGACACCACTCTCCCTGACACCACTTTCCCTGACATCACTTTCCGTGACACCACTCTCCCTGACACCACTTTCCCTTACACCACTTTCCTTGACACCACTCTCCCTGAAACCACTTTCCCTGACATCACTTTCCCTGACACCACTCTCCCTGACACCACTTTCCCTCACACCACTTTCCCTGACACCACTCTCCCTGACACTACTTTCCCTGACACCACTCTCCCTGACACCACTTTCCGTGACACCACTCTCCCTGACACCACTTTCCCTTACACCACTTTCCTTGACACCACTTTCCCTGACACCACTTTCCCTGACATCACTTTCCCTGACATCACTCTCCCTGACACCACTTTCCCTTACACCACTTTCCCTGACACCACTCTCCCTGACACCACTTTCCCTTACACCACTCTCCCTAACACCACTTTCCCTGACACCACTTTCCCTGACATCACTTTCCGTGACACCACTTTCCCTGACACTGCAATCCCCTGACACTGCAATCCCCTGACACCACTCTCCAGGCCACCACTTTTCCACTTCATGCTGACACCACTTCCCCAGAGATACGCCGTGTTCCGAACTCACTGAGATATACGAGGCTATCTTTGAGATCCGACAGAACCTCGTCCTGTCACGTGATCTCCAGAGACGAAGCAGTGCGGGGGAGGGGGAGGTGAGACCCCCGGTAGCCAAGAGAGGACGATGGGCTACGTCTAACTCGGTATGTGTACATCGTTCACGAAAATAGGCGGTTATTTTCAACAATATTCAGCAGCACGCACAATGTAAATGCCGTTATTGCGACCGCCTATTTATCCTGAGTGCATATTATTATAAGGGGAGCGCGAAACTCAATGTGTTAAGCTGCGCACGTAAGACCCATCTGCAGCCCTGCCGTATTGAATATTCTCATAGTAATGGACTTGAATTCCTGGAAATTGCCAAGGAGGACCTCTTGATAACTGGTCAGAAATTGGTGATTGTCAACTTGTATATATTTAGCGCGCCCTGTCAAATTTTCACAACGATGGTAATAGCTCTTTTCAAAATTCAACTTCAAAAAACCCCGGTATCACTGAAGTTATTAGCTTTTCCACTGCAAATAACCCCGGTATCACTGAAGTTATTAGCTTTTCAACTGCAAATAACCCCGGTATCACTGAAGTTATTAGCTTTTCCACTGCAAATAACCCCGGTATCACTGAAGTTATTAGCTTTTCAACTGCACATAACCCCGGTATCACTGAAGTTATTAGCTTTTCAACTGCAAAAAACACCGGTATCACTGAAGTTATTAGCTTTTCAACTGCACATAACCCCGGTATCACTGAAGTTATTAGCTTTGCAACTGCACATAACCCCGGTATCACTGAAGTTATTAGCTTTTCAACTGCAAATAACCCCGGTATCACTGAATTTATTAGCTTTTCAACTGCAAATAACCCCGGTATCACTGAAGTTATTAGCTTTTCCACTGCAAATAACCCCGGTATCACTGAAGTTATTAGCTTTTCAACTGCACATAACCCCGGTATCACTGAAGTTATTAGCTTTTCAACTGCAAATAACCCCGGTATCACTGAAGTTATTAGCTTTTCAACTGCAAATAACCCCGGTATCACTGAATTTATTAGCTTTTCAACTGCACATAACCCCGGTATCACTGAAGTTATTAGCTTTTCAACTGCACATAACCCCGGTATCACTGAAGTTATTAGCTTTTCAATTGCAAATAACCCCAGTATCACTGAAGTTATTAGCTCTTTTCAACTGCAAATAACCCCGGTATCACTGAAGTTATTAGCTTTTCAACTGCAAATAACCCCGGTATCACTGAATTTATTAGCTTTGCAACTGCAAAAAACCCCGGTATCACTGAAGTTATTAGCTTTTCAACTGCACATAACCCCGGTATCACTGAAGTTATTAGCTTTGCAACTGCAAAAAACCCCGGTATCACTGAATTTATTAGCTTTTCAAGTGCAAATAACCCCGGTATCATTGAAGTTATTAGCTCTTTTCAACTGCAAATAACCCCGGTATCACTGAAGTTATTAGCTTTTCAACTGCAAAAAACCCCGGTATCACTGAAGTTATTAGCTTTTCAACTGCACATAACCCCGGTATCACTGAAGTTATTAGCTTTTCAACTGCAAATAACCCCGGTATCACTGAATTTATTAGCTTTTCAACTGCAAATAACCCCGGTATCACTGAAGTTATTAGCTTTTCCACTGCAAATAACCCCGGTATCACTGAAGTTATTAGCTTTTCAACTGCACATAACCCCGGTATCACTGAAGTTATTAGCTTTTCAACTGCAAATAACCCCGGTATCACTGAAGTTATTAGCTTTTCAATTGCAAATAACCCCGGTATCACTGAAGTTATTAGCTTTTCAACTGCGAATAACCCTGGTATCACTGAATTTATTAGCTTTTCAACTGCAAATAACCCCGGTATCACTGAAGTTATTGCAGCGGACGATGCACGGTAGCAGTGGCTCCTCCTCCTCCTCCTCAGTATCAGACATGGTGCAACCCACGCTCCATTACTTCCAGTCCCGGACAGACCACAAGAAGACAGAGGGAGGGGGAAGTGAGGGTGGAGGAAATGATGAAGACTTCGATCACTACTCATATGTAAGATAAATATGGTTTTTCAATTGAGAAATAATCTTGAATTGTGTTTTGCAAATGTAATAGATACAAGAAAACAAAATGAGGCTTTCGTTTATGGCAGCAAATTCAGGATTTCAGGATTGAGATCACATATACAAAAAATTTAAAAGAAAGCAGCAAAATAAAGCTGAAACAATGATAAGTTTAGTAAAAGTAAAAAGTGTTAACAGTAATATTATGCAAATAAGGTCGAAGCCCGAGTCCATAATATCCAAAGAACCGAGGCTGAAGGCCAAGGTTAACTTTTCTCACGAGTTAGTTAACTGAATTATGCACCGTCGGAAAACACAAAATGATTCTCATGAATTATTTTGTGAAAATTCATAATGATCGGCACAAAGGTTTCAAACAGATAAAATCGCGTCACGAAATATACAACTCATACTTCGGAACATGCCTCTTTTACGTTTCATCGGTTATTTCGTCCTTTTCATCCTGTACAGGTAAATAAAACTTAACTTTCACATCACATAATTTTGCATCACCAAATCTCTTCCCATGATCATATGACATTCTTCCATGATCGTACGACCTTCTCCCATTTTCATACAACCTTCTCCCACTTTCATACGACCTTCTCTGATTCTCCTGTGATCTCCTAACTTCCATCTCCATATTATTGCCCGCCCTCTCCAACCCTCCTCCCTCTCCTCTCCATGTTCTGCTGACCCTCTCCAACCCGCCACAGAACCTCTCCCCTAAATACTGCCCGCAGAACTTCTCCCGCAGATACTGCCGCATGTTCTCAGCCCGCAGGAAGTAAATCACGGGGTTCAGGGTTGAGTTGAGCGGTAATGCCACCCATTGGGCCAACCAGGCGATTATACCTTTAGGATCACACCGGTGTTCGGCGGTGACGCAGATTAGGAGACGGTGTATGAAGGCGGTGTAGAGCGACATGAAGAGGAGGGAGAGGATGAGAACGGTGATGGCGGCGTGACGGAATGTGTGGTCGCCCCGGAATGTATGCTGGTTTTTAACCACCAGGAGGATTACCGAGATAACGTTGGCGATGAAAACAACGCTTATAATCGTTGCTAAGTTGATTAAATCCATTGTTAGGTTGAATCTGTTGATTTCTATTATTCCTGCATAATTCTCTTCTTTATTGATGTCCATTCGCACCTTCATTCTGTGCCCGTAGTAGTGCGCATGGACATACGCCGAGGAAACCACCATGAACAGAACGTACAACGCCATGATGATTTTAATGGGCAGAACCCGCAGCTTTCTGAACGGCATGCACATCACCATCAGCCGTGTCACACTTAACATCATGGTAGTGAAACCCGCACACTGAATACCCGCAGTGAACAAATCCCGCGAAATATCCAACATCGTTTCCAACGGCAATACATCTATAAACCGGAGCGTCAACTGGTAGAAGATCTGAACGGCTGAAGCCGACACACACACGATCAGGTCGAAGAAGTTGAGGAGGTAGAGAAGGATGTCGAGGTCGCGTTTTCGAAGCGATGCTGGACGAAGTAGGAGAGGGAGAGGGTGTTGGTGAAGGTTCCGATGGCAGCTACCGTGCAGCTGATGGTAGGTCGGAGGATGGTGGCTGGAAGGAGGACGGTGGAGTTGGTACTGTCGTTCATTGCAGTAGCTGTAGAATGATAGGTATTAAGTTGGTCATTACTATTAGCCATTCATGAGAAATGAGCATGTAACTTAAAATGTGAGCATGTGAGATTTGGTGTGAGAGTTGGTGTCGTTAATTGCAGTAGCTGTATGATGGTATAGGTGGGTCATTAGCAATTCATGTTCACGTAACTTAATGTGAGCATGTAAGATAAGAGTTGGTGTGAGAGTTAGTACTGTCGTTTATTTTACTATTTTAGTGTAGCTATAGGATGGAATAGGTGGGTCTTTAGCAATTCATGAGCGTGAAGTTAGATGTGATAAAGACTCGCAGGGATCTGAAAGGATCGTATGGAAAAATTCGAACATTTCCCTGCTTTGGTTTTTGAATTAAAATACTGAAATAAATACACTGAAAGTCAGGCAACCTTCATCTTTGTCTCGTGCAAACATAAATACAGTTGCCTTAGGAATTAGGCTTCCCAAGAACAATCTCAGGTCAAGTGCAGCAAAACTAGGGCGCTGGGCGATTGATTCGTTCGGTAATAAATATGATGATGGCGATATAAACTAGCTAACTAGATTAGAAAAATTGATGATCCATGTTCATAGAAACCGAATTATATCACTTCCTATCTTCGTACCCCTTTGAAAGGATATTGAAGCTATTTTACAGCCTAACGGGACAATAAAGAAATTTGTTTCAATCCGGGAAAACGACAGAAAAGTCTGGACTTCTGAAGACTGTACAAAACCACATCTTACACTGAAGCTCTGACACAGAAAATGGATGGGAAACAATCAATGTGCTATTACAATCACATGGAATTACTTGAAACAAAGGGTTACCCACGGTATACCGAAAACAGGGGCAACGGAATTTACCACCGTAGACTACCACAATTACCGGAATATACTAAACAATTAAACAAATTATAGAATAAATTTTCGATCAAATTATGGGCTGAAATGAAAACGAATCGCTACGCCGGTCTCTCGCCAAGAAGCAGAAAGCAAGCCTACGAACTATCTTTAGAATTTTATGTAAAAAATTAGTACTAAAGTAAGTGCAGTGCAGATACTGTCAGCATGTTACAAGAGGCGTGTGACTGAAAATAATTGGTGAAAACATGTTGCATTCCAAAGTAATGGGAAGCAGTCATATGCATGCGTGAAAATTCTCAATTCTAGCACATTTCTAATTGGAAAATAATAGAACTTATTATGAATATACACACGTCGGCGTAGATTTACCCTCAATCGAAACAGATCAAGGATCTGTTAATGTCAGCAACTTTTGATTACAAAATGAAGTCGAAGAAGTTGGGGGAAAGTTCACGCATAGATGAATCATTAGAAAAATTTGACATTTTTTCATTCTGTCACCGTCTCCTAAATTGAATTGATAAAATATTTGCATTGATAATAACATTAGTAAAATCGTACGATATGCACGGTCTCCAGGGTAAAATCAAAAATCACTGATTCATGAAGAAAAAAATAAAGAAAATGAATATCAACAACTTAATTCCAAAGCAGTTCTACATACGCTAACCTTAAAAAGGATCTAAAGCAACATTCCAAAAGAAAACAATGAAAAGACGTCCTATGTTGGAGGAAATGAAACAGCATCCATATTAACCTTACTATAGACTACTGTGCTATAGACTCCTAGAATTCGCTCGATATGAAAAGGTTGTGATGACGTCATTGTCATAGCACAAAATAGTGAGTTAATGAAACTGAATACTTCCTTTAGTTTTGCGCGCAGCAATAAGAGACTCAGTACAACAAACCATAACAAAAAGATAAATAATTGGTATAGGTTACACTAATGGGGGGTAAGCTATATTTGTAACACTTTATTCTTTCAAAAAGGTAAATAATGGGGTTTAGCTATTCGTAACACTTTATTCTTTCATCATTTGTTCCGATGTAGATAAACGTGAGCAAAAGGAAGACGATACAATCGTCCATTGTTTAGGTGTTTTACGAAATGATGGTATCCAGAATGGACTAAACGCCGTGCACGAGAAATAGGTGGTTTAACGTCATCAATTCACTACATTATGCTATGACAATGACGTCATCCTACCCGCCTATTTCTCGCGCGCGGCGTGTAGTCACGACTCACGCGCAAGAACAGGCAATTTGTTCCACGTCATCAGCTGATCATCTTACATCGTGATAATGACGTCATAACTTTGCCAATCACTCCTGATTATCAATTCAATAATATTCATGTAAACTAATTGTGAGGCGGAATTTTGGGTACAGAGTAGGGCTCATGTGTGTGTAATTCATTAGAAGGTCCAGGTGAGCTATGCCATTACAACACCATAGTATAACTATTATGATATGATTTGTAGTGGCATAGCAATTAGCTTACCAATTGGTACACAGATAGTAGTCTCTCACTAAAATTACAATTACAATTTACAATAAAACTTAAGACTGGTGTCAAACTTTAGGATAGTGTCAGTGCGAACTTGTGTCATTCGTTAAAGTGGTGTCAGAGAAATGGTGTCAACCTCATATTATTGGATGCCTAATTCCAACATGTTTTTCAGACGTGTGTGGAGTTGATGAAGCGGTGTGATTTCCTGACTTTCACCGTCCAAGCTGGTATTGAGGACGAGGTGGAGACCCCTCCTGAGTATCCTCCCAAAATTACGTCTTACCCATTTGTCTGTGCAGATCGCTCGATAAATAGGGGCTCGATAAAGGGGGGCTCGATAAAATCGGGCTAATTCAGATACTAGAAATTGTGCGCGCCGCTCCGCACTTGACTGTAAGTTACTGTTGTGCGGAGCGGCGCGCACAATTTTAAGTACCTATCTTTATCGAGCCCCCTCCCCTTTATCGAGCGATCTGCACACACATGCGTTACGCGTATTTGTGCACATGGATCGATCGAAAGACCCGTCGAAAGAACGCGCAAATTACAGTTGCGCGCAAGGTTTCAATTTGCTTTTAATTGAATTTTTGCTGAAATTTGCGCATTCTTTCGACGGGTCTTTCGATCGATCCTGGTGCACACATACGCGTTAAACCAAGTCTTAAAACCGTGAAGGCTGCAACTAAAAGAGAATTTCCAAGTCTACCGATAAGTGTTGCTGTGGATGATCGCTATTGGTACACAATTGCAATTAAGCTTGACCCCTGTTCATCAAAATGTTTACATCTTTCCACTAACTACCATGACCTGCCAGTGCGCGCGTCAGTTCATCAAAATGTTTACGACTCCCATCTTTGCAGTAACTTCTCTGATTGGCGGGAGGAAATGTCACGTGACCCGCCAGTGCGCGCGCACAGTGAGCCGCACGTGCTCGTTGGTTCGAGCAGCGAGGAAGATAGCAGCAGTGACGACAGTAGACGACACTTCTCCGACCACCAGCTGGTCAAGAGCTACAATTCCAAGTCTTCCAAGAAGGTTCATCGAAAAAAATTAGTGTGATGTGTATTCTACCTTGTTCTTGTCAGACGCGCGCGCGCCTGCCGAAGGCGAAGGGGTCAGACAACGTCTGACAACCTTGATCCGTACTGTAAAATCTGGAAGTGCCCG
Organism: Beroe forskalii; assembly: GCA_011033025.1. NCBI lineage: Eukaryota > Metazoa > Ctenophora > Nuda > Beroida > Beroidae > Beroe > Beroe forskalii. The sequence continues at coordinate 195,214 of WFMF01000056.1, read as the reverse complement.
GAAATGTTCACAAAATTTCAGGGAGATGTCCACAAATTTGATCCTCCACATATCAATATTGTTAATCAATCTCATCATGATAAGTTAGATAATCTACTGCGACCCCTCCTCACACGCATTCCAATATTCTAGATGCAGCCCTACTCACGCATTCCAATATTCCAGATGACACCGGAGCACCTGGTCCACCTGCAGAAGCAACTCCAACGTCTGGACAAGAGAAGAGAAAGGACTGTTTCCCAGTCCCTGACTCCCTCAGCTCTGGAGGAGATGATAGGAAGCCTCAAGATGTTCCTGGCAGATAAGGATATAGACCCAGAGAACTTGTACAAGGCCATGAAAGTGAGTGGGATGATGGGTTTTACATGCCACGGGATGCGACAATATGGGATTTTTGGCACACCCTGCGTAACATCATCATGCTCCAGTTGAAACTTTGAAAACAGCATTGGATTTTGAAAATAAACGACATTTCGCACGTTAGCACCGTAACTTGATTCCTATCTAATGTAGGACCAGCAGAAGCGAGCCCTGACCAGGAGACAAGGGTACGAGAAGCTGCTTGACATGGTGAAGAGTGGGCACATCCTCTCCCCTGAGGGTAGCAGTCTCATGATATCATCTCAGATAGCTCTACTTCTAGCAGCTACCAAGAATAAGAGCAACGGTGGGTATAGTTTCATTGTTTCATCGCCCTCATACAGCTCTTCAACTTGAATCATTCGAAATGTGAAAGAATGGAAATCTAGGTGTCACCGTAGTCTCTAACAAGCTTTAAAATTGGGCAAGAAAAGAAATATACGTAACATTCTGCCAAAAAGCATCGTATTTTAGAAGATTCGCATTTAGCAATCTTATATACCCCTCCGCAGTGCCGCACTACACCTCGCACATAGAGAGCTCGTGTAGCCGCACCCAGTCAGAAGTAGAGAGCGCTGTGCACAAGTTAACCGGAGCTATTGTTACCTGTGTACATGTCCGACCTGTGTGCCCCAAACTAGCTACTGTATCCCTCCACCTGGTCACTTTCCGCTTCAATCAGGTAAATCAAGGAATGTTTACAGATATAATTGTGTCAAATGTTGGTTTTAGTCCAGTCGAAAATGGAATCGGTCAGGGAACTAAATTTATAGAAATTGTGTTTTAACACAAACCAAGATTCCGATATGATTTGCAATTTACAATCAGTTTGACATTCAAGTTCAGGACTTTTAACTCTTGAGATTAAGGATAAGTGAGAGTAAAATTTAGACATTTACAAGCTGATATCTCACGAATAAAACTGCCAAACGAATGGAGGGTTCAAACAAAGAGTACTTTTTACAGCTCAGTATCAATGGTTGAAACGGGAACGTGTTGAAAAGTTGTTCTCAATTCCCTTCAATTGCAGACATAGAACTCCTGAATCTAACGCTATCGCTAGGGTGTTTAAAATTGCAGTAATTTCTTAATATCAGAATGTATCCAGCCTTAAATGTCTTGATTGGACCACACATGACTGCACAACAATGCAACATGTGTACAAACGTTGAAACCTGCACCACATATTATGTGCAAATATTGAAACCCGTACCTCCCTCAGTCGGACATTGCTTGTCTACAGCACGTGAACGCCCTGTCTGTCCACATATAATTATCAAGAGATTGCAACCTAGGACATCCTCAGCACACGATTCCGCAGGACATTGCGTTGAAAATAGGCGGGTAGGATGACGTCATCATCATAGCCCAATGTAGTGAGTTGATGACGTTGAACCGCCTATTTCTCGTGCGCGGACTGTCCTCAGCACACGATTCCCGCAGGTTAGTTGAAATATATTTTGATGTCAAAAAGTCAATCTATAATTGCAAAAGTCAGGGGTTTTGGTTGGTTATAATAAACCCGCAGAGCTGTAATAGCGGTAATTTGAAGAGTTAGCGTTTGCCCCCATCCCCCAGTGGTCGCTTCCCATCCCCCCTGTTTTCTCTAAGTTCCTCCCCTGTTTTCTCTAAGTTCCTCCCCTGTTTTCTCTTAATTTCCCCCTCCCCCTGTTTTCTCTCAGTTTCTCCCCTGTTTTTCTCTAAGTTGGTTCATTCCGCAGGGAAGCTACGTGTTGTACCGGACGGTTCTGAACATGCTCCAACTCCTTCTCTCCTCCATATCCCTACTACCTCTGCCTAGCTACTTGGTGAAGAACATCGGATCAGCGCCGCTTTCAGGTATCTTAGCGTCGCTATCAGGTATCTTAGCGTCGCCATCAGGTATCTTAGCGCCGCTATCAGGTTTCTTAGCCCCGCTATCAGGTATCTTAGCGCCGCTATCAGGTATCTTAGCGCCGCTATTAGGTATCTTAGAGTCTTAGCGCCGCTATCAGGTATCTTAGCGTCGCTATCAGGTATCTTAGCGTCGCTGTCAGGTATCTTAGTGCCGCTATCAGGTATCTTAGAGTCTTAGCGCCGCTATCAGGTATCTTAGCGTCGCTATCAGGTATCTTAGCGTCGCTATCAGGTATCTTAGCGTCGCTGTCAGGTATCTTAGTGCCGCTATCAGGTATCTTTACGCCACTTTCAGTTATCTTAGCGTCGCTGTCAGGTATCTTAGTGCCGCTATCAGGTATCTTAGCGCCGCTATTTAATAGAGGCATGGTTAATCAGAGTAAAGTACTTCTGTACTGTGATTTGTACTTTAGCAGCTAAAAAATATATTACAACGCTTTCAGGTTCGGGATGTAAGAATAAGCTGGTCCCTGATACTCTGGACCTGGTTTCTAGTGCTCTCGATATTCTGAGGAGGCAGCTCTGTACACTCCTCAGTCTCCTACGAGGCGTAAGTTTCTAAATATTGCTCTAAATATTGCTCTAAATAATGCTCTAAATATTGCCCATATTTTCAGCATTTCAACCACTTTGTATGGAATATTTTCTTGACAAATTTTGACCTCTTTTCTGCAGAATCATAGCATAACAACTTTCTACATCCCAGAGATTGTGCGAACTTCACCCTGCATCACGCCAACACACACCATTCACACCACCGACTCTGACATCCAAATCACGCCGAGCCCTCTTCTGACACGCCCCAAATCACACCACCAACCCTCACTCCGCACTCCAAATCACGCCGGTCGCCCCACCACACCCCACTCTCATTCTTCTACTCCTGCAACGAGGATAATCATTGGGTGCCCCCGGTTATCAACTGGTTTGATAGGAACGAGCTGTTTACCATCGATGAGCTGATGGTTTTCGACTTGTTTGAACAGGTCTTGGAATTGGGAAGGGTGACTGACGAGGAATATTGGTGTTTCATGAAATAACTTTACATTTTTCATCTTTTACATTGAGATAATGAGATCCAGCAGAATTATTGAAGCCTCTCTATCTGCTTACCGAGTTACAAACACTAAAAGACAACACTTGTCTTTGCAATCTTTTATGAAGCATATTATACCCGTATGGGTGCACAGGTATCGATTGATAAAGACGCGCAATTTACTTATCATAGAATTTCTGTCAAAGTTTACTTGTTGTTTTTATCGATCGATGCATGTGCACAGACATGGGATACCCTAACAATCCCTTGACAAACTTCCTAGCAATCCCCTAAGAAATTACAATCCCCTGCAGGCTCGGGAACCTGTGTTAGGTGGGGAGTCGCCCCTGGTTGGTGATAACGACAACTATACACCCCTTCAGTGTACACCCTGCATCCACTCAAACCTGGCTCAGGTTGGTGAAAAGCCATTTAGTGTCAGCTTCACAGGGATACTTCGAACTGCACTCTGCGCGTCTTTTGTGCGCGGCTTAAATTTGCGTGGCGTATTGACATATAAATAACATGTTTGTACGCCACGCGAACTTAAGCCGCGCTCGTGAGAGACGCCGCGCGGAAACTGCAGTTCGAACTGTCACAATAGGTAGAATTCGTCATTCAAGGACTGATGAATGAGGGGTAAAAGAATGTCTATTTTGCCAAATAATTATCCGTTACTATCTCACGTGACCATTCCCTTTCAGCTGTTCGGCTATCTCAACTTCCTGAGTTCGAGCTCCTACTTCGCTACTCACATGACGAGCCAAAGTTGGACTGATCTGCTGCTCCAACTGGCTGGTGTCTCCAAAACCTTCATGTCCTTCAAAGTTCATGTCCGGCTGCAAGCTATCCAACTCCTGCAAAAAGTTATGCCGTTTATCAGACCTAAGACGGATGTTCCTATCAATAGAATCGGTAAGAAAACAACTTATTCAAGAAATATCTGACCATATTCATGTCAACGTAAATTTTTCAGAGCGTAGCCAATTTCTAACCATCCGCAATCTTGGCTATGCAAGAGTAATATCCAAGCATGAATTTGCATGTTTTTGAATTAAAGAACTTAACTCCCCAGTAAAATCTCTCCTGGGCACGCTCCCCAACTTGGTTTGGCCTGGCGAGGAGAACATTTACCCGTGCTCAGAACAGCTGGATCAGAGCGAGACATCGGAGTACCTAACATCTGCTTTCAACCCTAATGGTTCTGTCAACTGCAGGTATCTATTGGGAATCTTACTTTACTATTTTTCCTTCATTCCTTCCATCGCCCCTGGATTATTTTCAAATCCAGCACTTTGAAATATTTTCTTTCTAGCCCTCCTCTCCTGTCCATACTTCCCCTCTACTTTAAAAACCACTGCCCATTTCAGCCCCCTCTTTACCCCTCTTCACCGTCTTTACCCCTCCTCACCTTCTAACCTCCCCTATCTAGAGTTGTGCAGGAAGAACAGACAGTGGTTCACAGTGTGGGAGGGTTCTGTTTGGGTTACTGAGTGTACAGTTCCCCTCTTGTACCCCGCACTCTAACCCCCTCCGCCCCCTCTTTACCCCTCCTCACCCTCTAACCTCCCCTATCTAGAGTTGAGCAGGAAGGACAGACAGTGGTTCACAGTGTGGGAGGGTTCTGTTTGGGTTACTGAGTGTACAGTTCCCCTCTTGTACCCCCCCACTCTAACCCCCTCAGCCCCCTCTTGCACCCCTCCTCACCCTCTCCTCTATATCTAGAGTTGAGCAGGAAGGACAGACAGTGGTTCACAGTGTGGGAGGGTTCTGTTTGGGTTACTGAGTGTACAGTTCCCCTCTTACACCCCTCACTCTAACCCTCTCTGCCCCCTCTTACCTCCCCTCAGTCCCCTCTTTACCCCTCCTAACCCTCTCCCCCTATCTAGGGTTGAGCAGGAAGGACAGACAGTTGTTCACAGTGTGGGAGGACGAGGGTTCTGTTTGGGTTACTGAGTGTAGTTGGGATATGGAATCACTAACCCCCTCAGCCCCCTCTTACACCCCTCACTCTAACCCCTCAGCCCCCTCTTTACCCCTCTTCACCCTCTAACCTCCCCCATCTAGGGTTGAGCAGGAAGGACAGACAGTGGTACACAGTGTGGGAGGACGAGGGTTCTGTCTGGGTAACTGAGTGTATAGTTCCCTTCTTGCATTCCTCACTCTAACCCCTTCAGCCCCCTCTTTATCCCTCTTCACCCTCTAACCTCCCCCATCTAGGGTTGAGCAGGAAGGACAGACAGTGGTACACAGTGTGGGAGGGTTCTGTTTGGGTTACTGAGTGTACAGTTCCCCTCTTGCACCCCTCACTCTAACCCCCTCAGCCCCCAGCCCCCTCTTTATCCCTCAATCTTACCCCCTCAGCCCCCTCTTGCACCCCTCACTCTAACCCCCTCAGCCCCCTCTTGCACCCCTCACTCTAACCCCCTCAGCCTCCTCTTAACCCCTCCTAACCCTCTCCCCCCTATCTAGAGTTGAGCAGGAAGGACAGACAGTGGTACACAGTGTGGGAGGACGAGGGTTCTGTTTGGGGACTGTGAGTCTGGGTTATGGCATGTACAGTTGGAGGTTCACAGTAACGAAGGGAAGTGTCGCTAACTCCCAACTGGGGGTGTGTCTGGGTGTTGCTAGGTAAGATCTTCTTCTTTTTTTCTTTCTTTTTCTTCGTATTTTCATAATTTCTGCAATTATGACGTGACATGTACCCTGAAAATGCTAATTACCTGATGTAGCAGGTACTTCGAAATTGCTAATTACCTGAGTAAAAGGTACCCTGAAATTGCTAATTATCCGATGTCCCAGGTACCCCGTAACGGACTACAACCACCGGACCACCCCTGACATGTGGTTGTACCGGGGACACACAGGTAACTTACACCACGACGGGGAGACGACAGGGGAACCCTTCTTCCCCACATACGGACAGAACGACTACATACGAGGTTAATATAACATTAACATGATGATACCTTCGTACTTTGAGCGTCGCGCATGATAACGTTCGAACGAAGTGCGCGTACTTTGCTGTTATTGGCTATTTATTGAATTTTTTGATGTCTTCGGGAGCAAATTGAAAATGTGTAATGATACGAGAAAGTTTGAAAATCAGGAGATGGTTGTGCAACCCCTCTTTGGCAGGGTTTGGTCAACTAATATTATGATATGGGCGTTAGTATGACTTTATGGTGCCTCTATGACGTATTCATCTTCTTCATGATATTACAATCCTCCTATTTCCCAGTTGAGCTGAATACAATGAAGGGGACCCTCTCCTTTGCTAAGAATGACGATGCTATGACAGTTGCCTACAGTAACATCTCCGGTATGAAACCTTTGCTAAATTCTCTTATTTCCATAAATTATGGTTTCCATTCTGGCATGCCACTACACACTAGAGCTTTGTATGCCAAGGCCCCCCTAGATTTTTCTAGGGGGGGGCCTTTTAAAACTACAGTCAAAATTTACAGAAGCAAATTTTCATTTTCGATAGCCCTACTTTTCACAATTTTGCATAAAAATACGACTAAAATCATATTTTATTCATTGATTCAACTCTAAAAAGGTGAATTTCAGGAAAATTTCTGTCTAAATGAACTAAATTTTCACTTCCTTTCTATGTTCAAATTTTTGAGAAAATCTTAGGTAGGGCCAAGGCCCCCCCTAAGATTTTTCTAGAGGGGGCCTTTTGAAAACTAGGGGGGGCCTGGCCCCCCCTAAGGGGGGGCCGTGTAGTCCCATGCATCCTGGACCATATGGAAACCAGAACTTTCTATGATCGGCTATGATTATTCTACCCGATTGTATAGATTCCAGTACAAAAATATTAAAATAATACTTATTAAGCACATTTACGTATTTGATTGTATAAAGTAGTGTTGTAAAGTTTAATAAGTATATTAACCATTTTTCCACCCTCAGAACGGGAGTTGTACCCAGTGGTGGTGTTCTACTGCCCTACCCCTGGTGAGTGTGTCAAGATATCAGAACTCAAAGGTGTCAACGTCTCCTCACAAGCCTCCTTCATGGGTAAGAAAGATCTAACTCCACGTCGTATGATATCAATTGATGGATTGCTCGGATTTCAACAGCCTATCACGTTATTTCCTTCGTATGCGATATCCAAAGCACTACAAATTTAGAATACCATCGACCAATCAGTGCGATAATCTACGGTCAAATCGTGCGTTGATTGGTCAATGTCAAATGGACATGTGGGTAAACTAATACGATATTACATTATCCCGTACCCAGGTGAACCGTGGCTAGCTCCCTCCACCAGCGTCCTCTCTGAAACCGCCAGGCCATTATCTCAAAAACCGTCAATTTCAGAGTTATGAGACCTATCAGAAAAGATTCCGCGTGAAATTTTACCCCGATGACCCCTATTACATGGTGGGTTAACCACCTGAAAAAACGAATGAAATTCGTTCAAATAATAAGTTGTAACCCGTTGCATTTCCCCTACCCAGGTGAGCCGTGGCTAGCTCCCTCCACCAGCGTCCTCTCTGAAGCCGTCATCTCCCTGGTGGCTCACCTCCACAAGACTGATACCTGGCAGAAACACATTAGTTGCGAGGTGGCTGAGCGGCTAGCTGTTATCACACAGTACATGCAGGTACGGGAGAGTAGATTCCTTTCTCAAACGCAAGGAAATATTTTATTGGGTTATATATTGCTGAGATCTCGATTATAAATATAAATATTTTGCCTCCTGGAATTAACAAACCCTTTCGTACTTCCGCAGAAAAAAGGGAAGAATCCTCACGATTTGGTGTCGTCTGACCTCTACAACAACCTTTGGTCTGCTCTTGTGGTTATTGGTGGATATGATAGAGGACTCAGAATAGGAACAAGGTTGAGACTTAAAAATGACCCCTATATTTTTTGGTCGAGCGTAAGGCTAGCAACATATTTCTCATTTGGACCCTCTTTTCAGTGAAAGACCTGTGTTTTAGACAGGGATTTTTTGGGGCTATTGCTCGAGCTTCTGTCTAGAACAGGTCTAAGTAACTGGGTGTTTCAGTGTGAGTAACAGCAGCACGTCGCACAACGAGAGTGGGGTCATCACCAGTGCCTTACCAGATCGGTCTGTGAGCGTCCTGTGGCACCACATGTCTCAACTCAGGTGGGATAATTCACATGTCTCAACTCAGGTGGGATATTTACCTTATGAGATAAATTTACATGGCACAATAATTCCGGGGATCGAAATTTGGGGATATTTTGGGAATATTACGCATGTTGTCGTATGATGATGACTTCATTTTGGAATTTTGTGGGGAACAAAAATATGTTTTTTTTTCAAAAAAATCCCCAAATTTACTACCTTATAAATTTGTCTCGTAAGTTAGCCAAAATGTGCTGCCTGGGATTTCTTGTCCTTCATGCATACTAGAGTACTAGGACGAAATCATTCAATGGAATTTGATCAATTCTAATTCAATGATCAATGGAATTGAATAGAAACTTCCTAACCTCGTGCCCAGGAATGAGCCGATATCCAGTCTGGTTCCCTGTCCTCGTGTCGATACCATGGACCTGGACCAGCTGAAGATCCCTCACAAACACGTGTCTAGTTTGGTGGAGTTAGCTCTCAACAAGCCTATCATCACCTACGGTGGGTGCAGAAAATGGTAATCACTGACAACACCATGACAACACCATGACAACACCGTGATAACAACGTGACAACAAGCCTGTAAATGGCAATAAATGACAACGCCACGACTACACCATGACAAATGACAGCACCATGACAAATGACAACACCTAGACAAATGACAACACCTAGACAAGTGACAACACCATGGTTCCCAGGTAACGCGGAAGTCAGCTACGAGCAGGCAGTGGAAGTCAACCTCCGGAGTTTGTCACTGCACTTCACTGCAGTGACAAACTTCATGACAACACCATGTTAACAACACGACAACACCACAATAATTGATAACACCCTGACAACTCCCTGACAACACCATGGTTCCCAGGTAACGCGGAAGTCAGCTACGAGCAGGCAGTAGAAGTAAACCTCCGGAGTTTGTCTCTGCACTTTAGTGCGGTGTGCAGCATGGGCCTGCTCCTCAAGCACAAGTCGTACTGCCCGATTATCAGTGAGCTAGACTTGGAGGAGCCGCTCAGGAGACTCATAGAGCTGGCAACGTCCACCTCCTGCATACAGGTACCTATTGTAATTTGTACCTTATCAATGTATTACAGGTACCTGGTACCTGTAATGCATTGTACATTGTACCTTATCATGTATACAAGTAGTAGGTACCTATAGTAGATTGTGCATTGTACCTTATCATTTATACATGGAACCTTTTATCGTGCGACGTGCATTGTGCATTGTACCTTATCATGTATGATGTATATCTTGTTTCGTATGGTTTGTTATTTTGCAAAGTTTGATAAGTTGGCCAGTTAGTGTAATGGTACATTCAGTCTTATCTAGCTCGTGATCTAAAGATCACCGGTTCAATTCCCTGCCATTCCCACTTGAAGTAATACCTTCAAAATCAAAAAGCAAACTTTCAGCGTAACGTTTCTCTGGGTGAGTTGGAGCGGGTTGCTGCTATCTTGATAAAGGAGCACTACACCCCCACCGCAGATAAGGACAGCGCCCCCAGACCACGGGCCCAGTCAACTGGCACACTCAGCGAATGTAAGAATAATATTTCATCTTTAATAAAAACGGTCTTCTGTTAGACGGTCGTATGAAAGTATACCAATGACCCCCTGCTGACCCCCTGGTAACCAAGGGGTCATTAGAGGTTAGTAGGGGTTCGCCAGGGGGTCATTGGTATACTTTCATACGACCAGTTAGACCTTTTAAATGACATCTGAAGAACCTGATATATAATGTATTGTGTAAGCTCTGTTATACAATTCGAGTTGAAGTTAGATCTTTGTGGTCTCCAAAATGTTTTTAGCAATGAAAACTGAACAATCGCCCTCATTTGACGACTACTACTAAAATTCGCTGATTTCGTATGACTTATTTCGTATGAGTGAATTACAATTGCCCGTGTGCGTGTGACAGGTGAGTTTTGCGTGGATTGTGGCGGTGTGGCTCGAACCACGCCCACCGGGCAAACTGTGTGTGCGTGTTCATCTTCTGGATCCGTGCCAAGTGGGAATTCCTCTGGATCTGTGTCAAATGGGGGATCTAGTGGGCCCAATCCAAGTGGGGGCTCATCTGGCCCCACTTCAAGTGGGGGCCCCTCTGGACCCACTCCAATTGGGGGTCACTCTGGGCCCACTCCAAGTGGGGGTCCCTCTGGACCCACTCCAAGTGCCCCCATTCCGTGTCGTCGTCCTGCCCTAGCTGGCTCCCACCTGTGGCAAACCAACCCGCTGCAGACCAATAGTAGTGGGGGAAGTAGTTGTGAGTTATCATGTGTGTTAGTGTGGGGTTTATAACGGTGGCGTGTCGAACTCCTACGTGCGCGGCGTAATCGTGCGCGGCTCACTGGCTGTTAATGGCAGACAGTGAGCCGCGCACGGAAAAGCTGCGTACGTAGGAGTTCGACACGCTCCTGTTAAGAATTCTTGGGTTATTGATTTCACGACACTTCCCTTTTTTGGTCCAGTGGGCTCTTTTGGATTTTCTTCGGGTTTTTCTTGGTTGAGCGTGGAAAATGCCTACTCTATTACTTTCCAAAACTCTTTATTTTTGTTTTGAGTTTTTATTCATGAAACGTTCCTGTTGGTTTCACCTTCACTTTGATTTGGTGATTCACTGCTTTCTGGAAGACACAGACTCATTAAAACTTCTGTTTTGTAAGCACTACCTGCATGCAATCGATTTAAGATCGCTGAGGAAAAACAAGATTTTCTTTTTGACACATTTCTTATATGCCTCTATTGGTATACTCACATTTCCCAGGACTTAACATTGGTCATTGGGGTCTTAGATTATAAGTGGTTATTATTAATTTCTATCACAACAGTTCTCTCCTTACTAATATGATTGCATGATTGATAAGCAAGGTAAACTCTCTAAAACTTTCCGTTTTGTCAGCAACAAAATACCTGCGTTTTCAACAAAACACCTGCAAAATGTACCCGCATTATCAACAAAACACCTGCAAAACGTGCCCGCATATTTCAGCAAACACTAACACGATGCCCGCCGGCCCGCCCTCGTTTTTCACCTCGACCCGCGGCCTCACAACTTCCTCGTCGGGAAACTTCGGAATTTCGACGCAAAATCACTTTCTGATGGGCTACAGCACTTCACGTAGTGGTAATACGATGATTTATGCTGATTTATTCCTTTGAAAGGCCGTTTTTATTCCGAGCAATTTCATTTCACGACACTTCAGAGACTGGTTGATATCTTTAAGTGCAGTCACTGAAACAGTTTGAATATCGCCCCCTCACTTGACCCCTTTTTAACCACCCTTCCCGCAGCCCCTGACTCACCCACGGGTGTTACCATTCCTCCTGTGGAGTTCACTCAGCCACCTCCCCCGGGATCCAGCCTGGGACAGACTGTGGGGGACAGCTTCTTCTCCAGCGAGCAGATATCGTAAGTACTGGGAGGATATCATGCGGGATTAGAACTTATATGAGATTCACATCTATGTAAGGGACAGAATTCACAAAGTTTAGCTCACCGCCATAAAGTCCTCATATTTGATCATCCTCATATTTGATCATGTAATACTTGAGATGGACTGGGATCGCCTGTAGCGGGATCTGTCCTCCGTTTAGAAGTACAATACTTGACTGTTGACATTTAAACTATTCTTACAAGTCGTGGTACTTCATTAAACCTTTTCTTATAAGAATTATTTCAGGCTGATAGTCCGGCCTCTCCTAGAGATGGGCTTCTCTGCTGCTAACATCGACAGAGCGTTGGAAGCAGTTCCTGACTCCGCTTCCAGAACAGTAGATAATCTAATAACGTACCTGTTGGATAACCCCGTCACTGACCCTGATGTGAGTTGAATTATAACGGGCGATTTTTCATCTGCTATCGCTTACCATTATGATTAATTTAAGCTCTTTCTATTCCTAAAAGTAAAATGAACGAATGAAAGAAAAGATCTGTTTATCTGGCCTACAGTAGTACAGTATCCAACATCATTCTACCGAATTGTTCGTGGAATTCTCGTGCCTTAGTCTATTTTCAATCAAGGTAAATTGAAATGTCCCGAAAAGTGAAACAGTAAATTGAAATTTCCTTTGTGCAGGCTGAAGAGAGCATCTACCGGATGATAACACCTCGACAGAGACTGATAGAGGAGATAGATGAGAGGAGAACTGGACCTCCTGCTTCCAACCAGGAAGCCGTAGAGCAGGTGAGGGCATGAGGTTTGTCAAGCACTGTCTCCTGAGAGCGTGCCTCACGCGCGTGAATTAATTGCAGAGCGCGTGACTGGTCACGTGTTTGAATTGTGGAACGCGTGAGTCACGCGTGAGTTTGAGTTTGCGTTGCTATGACAACAAGTTAATTACCTCCGCAAAAGTTTATTGGTATTAACTGGAGTAAATTTCGGTTCTAATCACCTCCCAATCTGTAGCCTACTGCAGAACCGGCAGTTGCCGAGCCTGAACAAGTGAGTTCATGTATAACGGCATGCTGAAATCTGCCAATGAAAGCAAAAGAATCTGTGGGAATTCTTTGTCTGTGGGAATCCTTTGATTCAATATGTCTGGGGAATAATCATTGCATTGCTCGTACTGGTTTCAGCATTTGTAATGTGAATATGTTCAAAATGATGGGAAATGCCTATTTATTTACGATGTTGGGAAATATAACCTTGAGCACGTTTTATATCATTTAGTCTGATTTCGTAACAAATTGTTATGTGATCGAGTGTACATTGTTGAATGTAAACCGTGATTGGCAAGATCTAAATTTCCACCCGCGCCTTATACCCGCGCCTCCATAATACCCGGGAGCTAAAACCCGCGCTTTCCTCCCCTTAGGAATCTCAGACTGGCAGCCCGCCCTCATTACCCGGTGGTGGAGGAGGAGGAGGGAGGCATAGGACCCCCAGTAGAGGAAGGTCTAACACTGCTCCTGATCTTATTGGACCAGCTGTTACAGGTAATGGTATCATACCCCATCAATGATGGGATGTTGAGATATCTTGGTTTAAAGTGTAAATTGGTAATTGTTGATATCATAAACCGCATAATATCATCTTTTTTTGGAATAAGATCTCGTTCTGAGACTAAATAGTCGCAGCCAATTACTGGCGTTTCCATCCCTTCTCTCTCCAGAAAGCAAGACATGCGGTGATCCCTTCCAAGTCCCTGCTGTCTCCTCGTCCCCTATCCCAAATCCCGAGACCTTCCTACGATCATACGGTCAGTTTGAATTTAGAAACTTCCTTTTGAAGCATTGTTATCCTATCAACATATCAGTTATTGCCATTTTGACATATAGCACCACCCTTCGTAAAACTCGAGGCTTATAATTGTGAGAGTTCCACCCCTCCATGGGCCAACACGCCCCCTCTAGAAAAATGTAGGGGGTCTTGGCCATCACTTGCTCGAGAAAGTGCATAATGGCATGCACTTCACCCTCAGGTATGACGTGTAAGAGAGGCAGTTCCCCGGAACCAGTGTGTCTACCTGACGCCCCCGACCCTCTCGGTCAAACCTCCATGGACCCTTACTCTGAGGATACTAGTGCTGAGGTGAGCCGGGAATAGTTGAGAATATATAGGAATTTTCAGAAACTTACTGGTAACACCAATTAAATATGCGGTAGAAAAAGTGTAAGCTTCTCAGCCATGCCTTTTTGAATCAAACCAGAGATGAATCTCAATCATAAGCATCTCGAATACATCCCATCTATTGTGCTATTACTATCCAACCAAACCTTACCCCCTCCTTTTAGCCGGTATCTGCTACAGCTACCTGTTCACCCAGCCCACCACTGTGTCAACAAGCCATGTCTATAAAACTAGCGGATGATAAGATAGACGCTCTCCAGAGAGTCATTGAGACTGCCCAGGTATTTAGGGGTTATTAAATAGAATTTCTGGAATTTTGTTGACTGGCTGTCAGAATCAAGCTCAGTTAGCAGGTCCTTCAAAAATAGCATTCCTTGACAAATGAATCCCTTTACAACATGCTAATTACCATTGACCATTAACTGCCTTCTCAGGTGCTAGTTTCCCGGGAAGTTGTCAGCCACCTGATTAACCTGGTGGCTGTGTATCCTCAACACGCACCGGTAAGTCTTTCTTTCCGATCAATAGTATTGACAACAACAAATTCTCATAAACAAGAATTGCGCCCGTTACCCATCTGCGGGCGCTTAATTTCCCTCCCCCGAGCATGAAGAAGATATTAATAGAAACGTGCAATTCTATATAATGCATGTGGGACGTAGGCAGCTTCGATCCACGTTGATGAGCTTTAAACAACGCAATTGAATTTCCAAATATTTATTTCAACCAAACCCGTAGTTAAGTAGTTTGCCATGGTTTTCACGGTTGAACTTGGAGCAACTAGCATTGATGATTCAATTTCATGATACGCAATTTCATGATACAGTAATTTGTTTTTTCCATAAATTGTTCAAAATTGCTCGAATTTCAAACATTGGTAAAAGTGTTGACTCGGCTAGCTTTAATTTTCGCTAAAAATTTGATCGGCTAACTAAAGCAACGAGCGCGCCACGCATGATGTTGAGCCGCAGCGCCGCGCATGGCTGCTCGATATTAACATCCATCCTAATCTTGCGTTAGCGCAATTGCGCGCGCAATTAAGGTTGCTACGCGACTCCTTGATATATTGTTGGCAATCTCCCTCAAATATGACATCTCCCTCAAATTTGTGGACATCTCCCTCAAAATTTGTGGACATATCTCCCTCGGACTTTCCGGTTTCCAGAAATTACAGTAGTTTATTGCAAATCTGGACCTGCTATGCAAATATCCCTATTTCTCACCTTCCCCAAACACGATCTCTGCTAACCCTCTCATTTGCCTTTTGTATTCCGGGTCAATAGGAAAAATTGACCAACTTTTCCCATGGCCATGAGTATGGCTTTTACCCTTTCATACCTATTTTAGGTAGAATACCAGTGCAAGGTAGCAGTCCTCTGACCGCCCCTCGGCAGCAGTCCATGTTCATAAACAGAGGACCATGGTGCCAGCCAAGGGCTAAAACGCTAAGCAGTAAAAGACTTAGTTTTGTAGAGAAATCATAATATCCAGTCCTGGCTTCGGCAGGGTTAAGACATCTTAATTACGACTTAGAATCCCAAATCATCAAGTCGACTGATTTTCCCTATCTCTCTTCCCTCCAGGACCTGTGCAGGTTCGGCATAGTCAACGCTCTCCAGCCCCTGTGTCACCTGGCAGTCCACCAAGAACAGCAGAAAAACCCAGATATCAAGTTCAGACGTCTCTTTGCCATTCCCCAAGTCAGGAGTATCTTCAACATGATGAAGCTGTGCTGCAAGGATGCCAGTTTGTTTGAAAAACTAGCTGATATTGCAGGTATGGGCTTAATTTCGGCTTGAAATCAGTAATATCGCATGTTCTCGAAATGCTATTATGTAAATAAGCACTCGGAGTAGCCGAGTGCAATTATTGCATGCTTATTGCACCACAATACCTCTCTGTTCAGGCCGTGAGCTGTTATCAGCAGCATGTGGAAGCAACACTGACATTCTGGAGAGTGTGATGAGTGCTAACCATCGACCTCTGGGAAGTGAGGGGATACACCACCTGACCCTAACACTGCTGTCTCCTTTGTCTGCTCACAGATCATATGCCAGGTATTGGCCATTTCATGGGTTTTTAGAGGGTTTTATGGGTTAAAATGGCCAAATTTTACCCAATTCACTTAAAAATTGATTTACCCATCGATATTGACGTAAATGATGGGTAAATGTGGCCAATTTGGCCACCTTTGGGTCCAAAATAGGCCAACGTGGCAATTTTTTATCCGATTTTGACAAAAAATACACTAAAATGATTAACAACCTTCATCTCGTTAGGTTTTAATTTCTATTTTTGGACGCCATTTTTGCTCCGAGACCTCACATGATCCCTTATTAAGCGGATTTCACAGTTTTAGAACAACTAACATTTGTTCCCGCACAGGCAGTTACTACGGAGCTCAACAGACTGGGAGCAATGAAACCAGACTCAAACACTGCCGCTGGCGAGTCAAGCAAAGCAAAGAACGATGATAGCGACCCCGAAATTTTATACATGAAGGTAGGAGCTCAAGGGTTTCCGATTGTTTTCAGAGATATTTTGAGACATTTAACGAAAAATCTTTGACCTATTCGTTGAACTAAGTGGACGGCATGTTAAACAAGTAACTGAAGCTGAGACATTCCGTTCAGTCCGAACAGCTATCGTGTCAAATGTTGGTATATAAAAAGTGTTTATCTCAACACAAATCCAGATTGTAAACCTCACATCATCTCACCTTCCTACAGCTGTCGAGTGCGGTGAAGCTAGCTGATGCAGTAGCGGTATGTGGGTACTCTAAACACCTGGCTCAACCTGTCCATATCTGGTCTCTTCATATGCTCCACATTCTCCTACCAGGTATATCTCCCCCGTGGTTAATAGGCGAGTAGGAAACGACCGGTTAATAGGCAAGGGGTGGGTTAAAAGTGGTGTCAATTATTGGAGTTTAGTATTTAAGAGGGTGGTGTCAATCATATTTCCATGATGTGAAATATTGGTGTAGGTATTGTTGACAAAGAATATGCTGGAAATTTTGTAAGCTCAAAGAAATGAACAGTGAGGGGTGTCCCCAGCATTCCCTACCACTCCACTCAAGACAAACCAACATCGTTCTCCTCAGCTATGAAGAGTTTTGTGAAGACTCACAGACTGAACAGTGAGGGGGTTTCCCCCAGCATTCCCTACCCTCTCCACTCAACCAGGCAACTAATGCCGCCCTCCTCAGCAATGAAGAGTTTTGTGAAGACTCACAGACTGAACAGTGAGGGGGTGTCACCCAGTATTCCCTACCCTCTCCACTCAACCAGACAAACTAATGTCTCTCTCCTCAGCAATGAAGAGTTTTGTGAAGACTCACAGACTGAACAGTGAGGGGGTGTCCCCCAGCATACCCTACCCTCTCCACTCTACCAGGCAACTTATGTCGCTCTCCTCAGCTATGAAGAGTTTTGTGAAGACTCACCGGCTGAACAGTGAGGGGGTGTCCCCCAGTATTCCCTACCCTCTCCACTCAACCAGGCAACTAACATCGCTCTCCTCAGCAATGAAGAGTTTTGTGAAAACTCACAGGCTGAACAGTGAGGGGGTGTCCCCCAGTATTCCCTACCCTCTCCACTCAACCACCATAGATCCTGTCGGACAAACCGGTAACTCTCTTACCTTGCTCAAAATTCAGTTGTAATAGTTTTTTTGGAATTGTGAAGAGGGGGGTTGATTTTGATTCCGAGTTTAAATTGTATGCTCGAAAGGCCGGTGGAACTGATTTTAAAGTTTATCGTATCATTTAAATGTTCTTCAACTTACTCCCTAAATTTCCTCACTCCTCACCCTTCTGTGTTGGATATTGAGGCTAATAAGGACGGTCTATCCTCACTCCTCATCCCCACTCTTCAGATAACAAGCTTTGACTGCAACCCCAAGAAGAACTACGTAGTAACGCTGTGTAGTGAGAACCTCTTTGTGAAAGTCTGGAGCATATCCTCTGCTAAGTACAGACGTACAACCGTACAGGAGTTCGTACACCCCTCTGATGGTAAGTCTGGAGCATATCCTCTGCTAAGTACAGACGTACAACCGTACAGGAGTTCGTACACCCTTCAGATGGTAAGTCAGTGGAGCATATCCTCTGCTAAGTACAGACGTACAACCGTACAGGAGTTCGTACACCCTTCAGATGGTAAGTCTGTGGAGCATATCCTCTGCTAAGTACAGACGCACAACCGTACAGGAGTTCGTACACCCCTCTGATGGTAAGTCAGTGGAGCATATCCTCTGCTAAGTACAGACGTACAACCGTACAGGAGTTCGTACACCCCTCCGATGGTAAGTCTGGAGCATATCCTCTGCTAAGTACAGACGTACAACCGTACAGGAGTTCGTACACCCTTCCGATGGTAAGTCAGTGGAGCATATCCTCTGCTAAGTACAGACGTACAACTGTACAGGAGTTCGTACACCCTTCTGATGGTAAGTCTGGAGCATATCCTCTGCTAAGTACAGACGTACAACTGTACAGGAGTTCGTACACCCCTCAGATGGTAAGTCTGGAGCATATCCTCTGCTAAGTACAGACGTACAACTGTACAGAAGTTCGTACACCCCTCTGATGGTAAGTCGGAGGGTGGCGGAGGAGGCCAACGCCCTTTTAGGCTACAGAAAGTGGGGCCTAAAAGAGTCCCCCCTAGAGGAGCATATTATGACCACCTTGGCCACAGCAGTCATAGTTTGTTTCATCTAACCAAATACGTACGCCCGAGGAATGAAATCACAACGCGTACGGCTCGCAAAAGAGAGCTTTGATTAGAGCATAGAGTTCGACACACTACCCCTACGTTCTTCACTTGGTCAGCTAAGCTTATTATCTTATTATGTTGAGGGACCAAAACATGACCCCTACCTCGCCCAGGACGGGATGAGGCGGAGTGTTTGCAGAAGGAAGGGAGTTGGATCAGCCTCAGCACTAGTGGTTCCCACGCTGCCGTCGTGGCGGGAAACACTATCCAGTTCTACCAGGTATTTGAATATACATATCCCCGTAGCTTCTAGGGCTGGATTTCAGATCGCACTGTTTTGCCCTGTTATTTGTTGATATCGTTGGTACTTATACTTCATTAAACTTCAATAACTGCTTTCTTGGAAATTTCCTTCGTTTTTTTGCTAAGATCCTTCTGAACTTGGAGTCGCGTTGTTTTCAATACTTGCCTAATTTAACCTCCTTCAGTGTGCCCCGGGAACGCAGCCGTCACAACTCACGCTGTCTCGTGAACCAATCACAAGCCTCCAATGGTGCCCCGTGCCATCAACTGACGCTAACAAGTCAACATTTGCTGCTATCACCCCCTCTACTCTCTACATAGGTCAGTGGAAAAAAGGCATCCCTAACCGGGCCAATCCAAAATCTTATCTATTAAAGTGTATGGCTATAAAGTTTTACGGCTATAAAAGCACTGCGATTAATCAAGTTTCCTTCTTGTCATTCAAGAATGGGTTATCTGCTGGCATAATTCAATTGAATTTCAAGTTCAATAAAATAACCTCATCGACGTCATAAGACGTCATGCATCGACCATTTAAAGGTGATTTAATGGTCTCACTTTCTCTTACCAATTACTCCTGTATGGCCTATAGTCGATAATCCGCCTCGTCTCTGCAATTCACGTACCCGAGATTTATATTTCAGATAAGAATTAAGACCCTTTTTAGGCTTATTAATGAAAATTAAGCATTGACGTCAACATTTCAGGGGTGTGTCAGCTAGTTAACTCTAATTAACTCCTGGCTAATTACAACTTAATGACAATTGCCATTTCAGGAGTGTGTCAGCTGCCGGTGGTAGTGTTTGATACTGACGTGGTGTACAAATGTAGGGAAAGTGAGTTTTGTACAGGGGTGTGGTGGAGTGGTGATGCCAAGTACCTCATCCTTACCACCAACACCAACACAGGTAAGATAATCTATCGATAATACGTACCCCCTGCTCCCAGTTCCCACTTCCCTCCCAGTTCCCACTTTCTTCCTAGTTCCCACTTCCCCTAGTTCCCACTTCCCTTCTAGTTCCCACTTTGATCCCAGTTCCCACTTCTCCCCCAGTTCCCACTTCCCCCTAGTTCCCACTTCCCTCCCAGTTCCCACTTCCCTCTTTATTCCCACTTCCCCCAGTTCTCACTCCCCTCTCAGTTCCCACTTCCCTCCCAGAACTCCCACTTCCCTTCCAGTTCCCACTTAGCCCTAGTTCCCACTTCCCCCTAGGCCCCACTTCCTCCTAGTTCCCACTTCCCTCCTAGTCCCCACTTCCCCCTAGTTCCCACTCCCCCCTAGTTCCCACTTCCTCCTAGTTCCCACTTCCCTCCTAGTTCCCAATTCCCCCAGTTCTCACTCCCCTCTCAGTTCCCACTTCCCTCCCAGAACTCCCACTTCCCTTCCAGTTCCCACTTAGCCCTAGTTCCCACTTCCCCCTAGTTCCCACTTCCTCCTAGTTCCCACTTCCCCCTAGTTCCCCCCCCCCCCCTCTAGTTCCCACTCCCCCCTAGTTCCCACTTCCCCCTATGGTTCCCACTTCCCCCTTTAGTTCCCCCTTCCCAGGTTGGGAGGGCGGGGAGAGAGTCGCACAATATGCTTCACATCGATCGAAAAGGGATTGACAAGACACCCAACCTCGCAGTCTGCTATTTAGCCGGCCTCCGAGCTAGTGGTCCTGTCTGCAGGCCCTCACGGGGCCTGCATTGCACACGTCACACCCGAGAACAAACTCAAGATCATACACAGGTAACTGGCAGGAAACGACCATTTAACCGAACCGAAACCGAAATACCGGATAATCGGGCGTTTTCAGCCAACCGAAACCGTAACCGAATATTTTGATTACCGGGTCTCCAAGGCACCTCAGTTTTGATTTTTGGTTAACGGGCTTTTTAAACGGTTCTTCATTCAGGATTACTGAACCAGTACTGACTGCATCTTGGATAAATCTGCCTGGGCAGCCCCAAATACCTCCTTCTGCCCTACAATTGGTTAGTGGAATAACTCAAAGGAATTTGCCGGGCTTTGTTCCTTTATTGTACCTTTTCAAGCATAGGACTTTGTGCCATAATAGCTCTCCTCCCGGTTGGCTCTATACTCTCACACAGGTATTCCTCATCAATTTAATTAACTCACATTTCCCAGGCCTACTCGACAGACAACTAAGTCACACTTCCCAGGCCTACTCAACAGACAAGTCACTGCGTCTATGTCACGTGACCCAGAACTGACTCCCATTTCCCAGGCCTACTCGACAGACAAGTCACTGCGGCTATGTCACGTGACTCATGACCAAGTGACTCCTCACCACGAGGTGCCCCTACCTGGGAAGGTCCAGCAACTGTTCACGGCCGGCTCCTGTCTTGTACTCGTCACCTCCTCCTCCCTCGTCCTACACAGGTGCGGAAATTTACACATTTTATCAATACATTTTAAAGGGTTTAGCAGGGATACACGGACCTACATTTACATTTTAATACATTTCGAAGGGTTCATCTGGGATCGCAGTTGGGATAGGTGTAGTCCACGTACTCCAGTCCCTCGTTCAGTTCTCCAGTCCCTCCAGTGTAGTGAATACAAGTAACTGAGGATAGTCTTCGGAAGTTTTGACAATTTTTGATCCCCAATAAAAAAAATGAATTTCAGGTATTAATAAAATAAGATATATTTAATATTTTATTTGCAGCCTGGAGACGGGGTGGCGAGTGCAGAGCCACGAGTTTTCCAGCCCCATATCACGCGTGCTGTGGTTAGAAGACATTGGTTTTGTGGTGCACCTCAAGGGGAGTAAGGACATTACCGTGCTGAGGTACATTGTTTAATTAACCTTCTATTAGGTTTTTTTTTTTTTTTAATTTTGAACAAAAATTCTTTATAACACGGGGAACACGACTCTCCAAGTCCAAATGTCCGAGTGTTGCGCGCTAAGGATGGGAGAAAATCCATCTATCAACCTTCCAACACTACTTCATACAATCAAATTTGCGACAAAGTTATTGAAAGTGGTGATGAATAAATAAATAAATAAATTACTTAATCTCTCTATTCAAGGTATTCTCGGAGGTTATATGAGAAACAGAGAACAGTACTGCAAGGTATCAGTGTACTCGGGATGGCAGGTCTAGTGGGGGTCGACTCCACAACACCTCACGCTCTTCTCTTCTTCCTCAAGAACTTCCAGAAGTGTTTGCTAGGTGTGTTTCGCATAGAATGCCTGTGATTTTTCTTTCGTGTTTACAATGTAACAATTTATTGGCATGATGCCAAAATTAATACCCTTCTCCTCTATAATGAGTAATCAATTGATAATTAATCAATAATTAACTAGTCATAAATTAATAAGTAATTTTCCCCAACCTTACAGAGCAATACTCGCACGAGAAGCCGCGTGTGTCTAGTAACGAGTACCTGACCTTCTCACCGTACCTCCACCTGTTAAGCAGTCTGTGTGTCCGCCTCAACCTCACACCCCTCTACACTACCCCTCCTCAACTCTTACATTCCACTCCTCAAGCTCTACACTCCACTCCGCAAGCTTTCTCACCTCAGCAACCTGTCACAGCATCCCAACAACCTGCTGTCATGCCTGAGTGGTCGTGGTTGGATGACTACGACAAAGCCCTGACCTTCTGCAACTTCCTGGCTGCCGAGCAAAAGTTTCCCGAGTCCTTCCACGTGCCGGGGATCACTGCGCGCGAGGATGACGTCATCACGGAGACGGCGTACGATAACAAGAACTGGGGCGAGGAGGTGGACGGTGAAGTGATGCGGTGGGTGGCGGAGTACCCGCAACACTGGCGGGAGGGAGGGCAGTGTGAGGTCTGGATGTGCGGGGACGGGAGACACGGACAGATCGGGGAAAACACCCGCTTCAGCCTGACACCCGCACACCAACCGGAGTTCGGGGAGGCACAGCTGATCGTGCAGGGTAACAACTGCACTTTCACCATCACGCGGCATGGCACTGTCTACGCGTGCGGAGAGGGGAGTTACGGGCGTCTGGGTCAGGGAAACTCTGACGACCTGCACACTCTGACAGCCATATCAGCTCTGCAGGGCTACGTGGTGACGAGCATGTCCACCTCAAAAGGGAGTGATGGACACTCTGTAGCTGTTACGGAATGTGGGGAGGTGTTTAGTTGGGGAGATGGGGATTACGGGAAACTGGGGCACGGTAACAGTGAGAGACAGAGACGTCCACGGCAGATACAAGCTCTCCAGGGTGAAGAGGTAATAATGATGATAATAATACTATTTTGCCCTCGCGGCCAACTCAAATCATTCCTTTAGACCCTTTTTTTTCTACCCTATCCCGAATCACACAATAATAGCATTAGGCAGAATCACATTTAAAGACTTCTCAAAAATCCCTCTAATTTCAGGTGGTGCAAGTGTCATGCGGGTTCAAACACACGGGCGCCGTGACAGCGGACGGGAAACTCTACATGTTCGGTAACGGAGACTACGGCAGACTCGGTCTGGCCAGCAACTGCAACAAGAAAATCCCGGAGAAAGTCATGTCGCTGGACGACTTCCACATTGGTCAAGTCAGCTGCGGGCTGAACCACACCCTGTGTGCGTCCAGTGACGGGGCCGAGTGTGGTCCTTTGGGGATGGGGACTATGGGAAGTTAGGGCTGGGAAATACCGCCGGACGCAGCAGCCCCACCGAGATAGAAGCTCTGCGAGGGATAGGTGTGAAGAGGGTCCTGGCAGGTACCCAGTTCTCTGTAGTCCTCACTAACGCGGGACAAGTGTATACCTTCGGACAGGAGCGGATGCTGGGTATTAACGAGAGTTTCGCGACTAACAGCACGGTGCCCCAGTTAGTACCGGACTTGGTGGATCACCACATAGTGGAGGTGGACGTGGGGGCTGAGCACGTGGTGGCTCTGTCCAGTGCGGGCTGTGTGTTTACTTGGGGCATGAACAATGAGGGGCAGCTGGGGGTCGGACACACCAACCCTGTAGCCGGCGTGGTGAGTGTCGGCTCCCTCGATAACAAGGGGATCCGGCAG
Organism: Beroe forskalii; assembly: GCA_011033025.1. Classification (NCBI taxonomy): domain Eukaryota; kingdom Metazoa; phylum Ctenophora; class Nuda; order Beroida; family Beroidae; genus Beroe; species Beroe forskalii. The sequence goes on along the minus strand of WFMF01000056.1, from coordinate 171,213 downwards.
ATCGCCGCGGGGAAGTCCCACTCGGCTTTCTGGAGCGCTCCGGTGGATAACCCGCCCCGCGCCACCAGCTCCACGCAGCTCGGCCTACCGAGCAGTGTGCCGGCTGAGTACCGGCGCCTGCAGCACTTGGATATCAAAGTGATGAGAGCGAGACTTCAAGTCCTCAGTTACTTCTCAGACTTGCTCTACTCAAGCTGGAGACTCCTGACTTACGATCCGGGCACCAGTGAGACGCCCTGGCACAACAACCCGCTCAACAACACGCACGTGCGGAATGTCCTCGCTGCGCGCGTTGCTATGCTACCCAGCATGCGCGCCATCGGCCGAACCATGGTCCAAGGCCGGACTTACGGACCGCAGATCACCGTGCACAGACTCTCAACTCCCGAGAGACCGGTGGTTCAGCCGATATTCACCCAGATCTCGGAACAAGTGGTGAAACTACCGCCTGCTGACCTGAGACTGCCTTCCCGCGCGTGGAAGATTAAACTGATCGGGGAGGGGGCGGATGACGCGGGAGGGGTGTTTGACGACACCATCACTGAGATGTGTGCGGAGTTGGAGCAGGAGATAGTCCCCCTGCTCTCTAAAACCCCTAACGGCACCAGCAAGTCCGGGATAAACCAAGATAAGTTCCTGATAAACCCCTCGTCAGGGAGTGAGGAACACCTCAGACAGTACTATTTCCTGGGGATCCTCATGGGCGTGGCCATCAGAACCAGGAAGCCGTTGGACATTCACTTAGCGCCGAACTTCTGGGCTAAACTCGTATCACTTCCCCTCCATACCGTCGATCTGCAAAACGTTGATTCCTTCTTCATTTCGAGTATCAAAAGCATTTCGACGATCGAGAAGAGCGGCGTAACCGCCGATACTTTTAACGAAGTGATTCCCATTGACCGGTTCCAGATTCAGAACAGTCACGGGACGGTGCAGCCTATAGTGCCCGGGGGTGAGGAAATAAAGCTGACTTTCAACAACCGGAAAGTGTTCGCAGCGTGTGCTCTGAAGTTCAGGATGGAGGAGGGAGATGAACAGATTGAGGCGGTGTTGCGGGGAATGTCCTCTATCATACCTGCTCCTCTCTTCAGGTTAGTGATGTTGGGGTGTGTTTTTAGTTCTTTCTGAAGGATTTGAAACTGAACCCTTCCCTGAAACTTGGTGTTCTCGTATGTTAAAGTCATAGTTACTTTGACATGACTGCCAGACTAATGGGAAGTTTTTTAAGAGGCATATTCAGTATTTCTATCTCTTACACCTCAATTTTCCTAAAAGGTGGCACACCATTCCCCAACCCTCTTCAGGTTCATGACAGGTGAAGCCCTTGAGGCATGGGTGTGTGGCAAGCCGGAAATAGACCTGAACCTACTCCAGAAGATAGTCCGTTACCGGGACATGGACAAAGGTCACTACCTCATTGTGTGGTTGACACCACTTAGGTTGACACCACCTTGATACCACTTTACCTTGATACCACTTTATCTTGACATCACTTTAACCTGACATTATCTACTCTAGTAGTGGAAACAGCAGTTATGGTGTCAAGGTGGAGTCCACCTTGACACCACTTAACCTTGACACCACTTTACCTTGACATCACTCCACCTTGACACCACTTTACCTTGACACCACTTAACCTTGACACCATTTTACCTTGACACCACTTTACTTTGACATCACTTTACTTTGACATCACTTTCCTTTGACACCACTCAACTTTGACACCACTTCACCTTGACACCACTTTATCTTGACACCTCTTAACCTTGACACCACTCCACCTTGACACCACTTTACCTTGACATCACTCCAACTTGACACCACTTTACCTTGACACCACTCCACCTTGACACCACTTTACCTTGACATCACTCCACCTTGACACCACTTTACCTTGACACCACTTCACTGAATATCCTCCTCAGATTTGTATCAGGTCGGTCTCGTCTGCCGAGCGACATAGCGGACGTTTCGCAGCGGTTCCAGATAATGAAGACGGACAAGTGTAAGGACGGTCTGCCGACCTCTCAGACCTGTTTCTTCCAACTCCGTCTGCCTGAGTATAGCTCAGAGAGCGTCATGGAAGAAAAGTGAGTTTGGAGTTCTGGGTGGCACAGCCTTGCAACTGTAAGCTATGAGGGGCACGGTGGGCCGAAACCTCTCCGTTCTCTCTCGTCACCTGCTGATGGAAAACCTCATCGCAGTTGACAAGGGAGGACCTTGCATCTGCAGGATAACCGCTGATTCAATTCACAGCTTAGTCTCTTCCCCCTGTTTCGAATCTTGACGTATAAAATCGGCATGCAGTATTTTGATATATTTGTAATATTCATAATTATATATTCATTAAGCTTTATAGACAAGACTTTGGATTGACCCCCGCCCCGCAGGCTCCGTTACGCGATACACAACTGTCGGAGTATAGACGCGGACAACTACATGTTAGCTCGCAACGTGGAGAGCGCCCACTCTGGGTTTGAGGAGCACGAGGGCATCATATGACTAGGCGACCAATCGCAGACCTTCACTCCCTTCGTCGACCAATCACACGCAGCGTTTGTTCCGTTCTCTGATCATGCGAGAAGGTAGAGCTAGTGAAGTTTCTGTGGAGGAAATGTCTCGTTTTCACCTGTAAAAACATGCTGAGATCGGTATACAGGGTACTGTAAATATCGACTCAGTGTTGAGACAGTCAAAAGCTGGTGAGTAAGCAAAGACAATTATTAATATTCCGTTGATTTGTGGTTCTTGAAAACCTCGTACCCGATGGATTTTATTTCTTTTTATCCATGCGTTGCCTTGTGGGTGAAGTTTTGTTTGGGTTCGAATTGTAAGAAGTTATGATCTAATTTAACGATTTCACTTTCAGACTTCCGTTTGAAATTCAAATCAAACTATAGATAGATTGTGATAATGATATCCGTTATTATTTGCTAATAAGACGATAGCAGGACCCTGAAACCTGTCCGCCCAACAGCACTCGACCATTGCGGTCATTTTGAGGTGCTCATGGAGGTCTGTATCTCATTCAGAAGCTGAGATATCCTATTTTGAACATACGCGCCCATGCGCCTGAGGGGAATTTGAAAAAATCGTATTTGCCCCACTCAGATTTTAGTAAACTTTTTTGTGTGACCTCAGGGGACCCAATGGGAACTTTTCCAGTTGAAATCAGCTTGTTATTTTCGATTTTAATTTCAGCCCATTTTTATGCGAAAATCCGTTGGACTAAATAGAAAAGTCACACCGGTGGGTAGGTGAATAGTGTACATTGAAATCCTACGGAATGTGGAATGTGCAAACGTGGCTCATGGCTGTTCGTCATCCTTGATTTAATGTTGAGTGGTGTCAACGTCATAGAGTCGGTATGTGTACGTAACATTCGTCATGCTTGATTGGGTTCAAAGTGGTGTCAACGTCATAGACTTGGTATGTGGAATGTGCATACGTGGCCGTTCGTCATAGATGACGGAGTGGTGTCAGCCAACATATATAAGGGCATGTGCTGCAGCTCTGGTCATTAGTTTTCATTTTCTTGTTCGAGTTGTCTTGCTTAATTGTTGTTAATAATCGTTGTTAATAATCGTTGTTAATAAGGTACCGTTGTCAGTAAGGTACCGTTGTTAATAAGGTACCGTTGTTAATAAGGTACCGTTGTAATAAAGTATTGTTGTTAATTAGGTACCGTTGTTAACGAGGTACCGTTGTTAAAAAGGTGCCGTTGTTAATAAGGTACCGTTGTAATAAAGTACTGTTGTTAATTAGGTACCGTTGTTAACGAGGTGCCGCTGTTAATAAGGTACCGTTGTTAATAAGGTACCGTTGTTAACGAGGTACTGTTGTTAACGTGGTACCGTTGTTAACAAAGGTACCGCTGTTAACAAAGGTACCGTTGTTAACAAAGGTACTGTTGTTAACAAAGGTACTGTTGTTTATAAGGTACCGTTGTTTACAAAGGTACTGTTGTTAACGAGGTGCCGTTGTTAACAAGGTATCGTTGTTGACTAAGGTACCGTTGTACTAAAGTTGGTTGTTTTATTATACATTAACAATTAACAACAAACGTGCGTGACCTTTAGGCTCGGGGTCGGAAAGACGTACAGCTTTGAACACAAACAACCGTCAGCCATGGGTTTTGGCAAATTTTCCGCGGTTCAAACGAATGCAACCCAGTTAAATTCATTCACCTTCACCCGGGAATTTACCACAAATTCATCCATTCACCCAGGTTGCATGCGGGAGCTCCCACACTTTGGCCGTGTCACGTGATGGACGCACGACTTGGTCGTTTGGTGGAGGAGACAACGGAAAACTGGGTCATGGAGATACGGCGAGGGTCTTCAGACCTAAGGTAGATGATAGAGATTGCTCATTTGATTTTTGTCTCAATTTGCTCACTTGTTTTTTGTCTCAATATAAGATACTTACATGACTACAAACTTTCTGACATTCTAAAAACTTCAGCCCTAAACACATTATCTAGAGATCGTAGAGGGTGCTTTTAAAAGTTCCTTGTTTCAGGTCATTGAAGCTCTGAGTGGCGTGGTTGTCACCAAAGTGGCGTGTGGCTCCCAGTTCTCGGTGGCTCTGACAGCCATAGCTCAAGTCTACACTTGGGGGTCTGGACCTTGTCTCGGTCAGGTAAACAGTCATATTTCTCTTACTTTCAAAGGCTGCACTTATTGGTTGAAATGCATAACTTGTGAATGATTGTGGAGCATACGAATAAATAATGTTAATCCTTCTGATTTCTTATTTATCAATTTTGTTGTAATGTTGACAACTGGGTATGTAGGAATTCGATGATGAAGGAAATGAAATTAACGAGGTAGGCTAAATGGAGCATGTTCGTTATTTATAACTAGGATGGGAAATTAATTGACCTGAGACGAGTTTAAGGATAGAATTATGATAGATAGTATTTAAATTGTTTCGAATAACGATAGGTTTCGCTCTCTTTGTTTGCCATACCTGAGCAATGCTGCGTTTTAAGTGCACGATCGCATGTGCACGTGAATTCCGCTACAAAATGAAGCATAATATACCGTTCACCGTCATAATTTTGGGATCTTGAGCTAATGTGCCATTTTAACACAAGTTTTCTGTTTACTTAAACACCACTCCTTGACACCCTTTCACTCCTTGACACCAGTCTCCTTCCACTCCTTGACACCAGTTGCCTTTCACCCCTTGACACCAGTCTTCTTCCACTCCTTGACACCAGTCTCCTTCCACTCCTTGACACCAGTCTCCTTCCACTCCTTGACACCAGTCTCCTGCCAATCCTTGACACCGGTCTCCTTTCACTCCCTGACACCAGTCTCCTTTCACTCCCTGACACCAGTCTCCTTTCACTCCTTAACACCAGTCTCCTTCCACTCCTTGACACCAGTCTCCTCTCACTCCTTGACACCAGTCTCCTCTCACTCCTTGACACCAGTCTCCTTAAACTCCTTGACACCAGTCTCCTTCCACTCCTTGACACCAGTCTCCTTCCACTCCTTGACACCAGTCTCCTTCCACTCCTTGACACCAGTCTCCTTCTACTCCTTGACACCAGTCTCCTTCCACTCCTTGACACCAGTCTCCCTCCACTCGTTGACACCAGTCTCCTTCCACTCCTTGACACCAGTCTCCTTCCACTCCTTGACACCAGTCTCTTTCACTCCTTGACACCAGTCTCCTTCCACTCCTTGACACCAGTCTCCTTTCACTCCTTGACACCAGTCTCCTTCCACTCCTTGACACCAGTCTCCTCCCACTCCTTGACACCAATCTCCTCCCACTCCTTGACACCAGTCTCCTTCCACTCCTTGACACCAGTCTCCTTCCACTCCTTGACACCAGTCTCCTTTCACTCCTGGCACCAGTCTCCTTCCACTCCTTGACACCAGTCTCCTTTCACTCCTTGACACCAGTCTCCTTCCACTCCTTGACACCAGTCTCCTTCCACACCTTGACACCAGTCTCCTTCCACTCCTTGACATCAGTCTCCTCTCACTCCTTGACACCAGTCTCCTTTAACTCCTTGACACCAGTCTCCTTCCGCTCCTTGACACCAGTCTCCTTCCACTCCTTGACACCAGTCTCCTTTCACTCCTTGACACCAGTCTCCTTCCACTCCTTGACACCAGTCTCCTTTCACTCCTTGACACCAGTCTCCTTCCACTCCTTGACACCAGTCTCCTTTCACTCCTTAACACCAGTCTCCTTCCCCTCCTTGACACCAGTCTCCTTTCACTCCTTGACATCAGTCTCCTCTCACTCCTTGACACCAGTCTCCTTCCACTCCCTGACACCAGCATCCTTCTACTCCTTGACACCAGTATCCTTATACTCCTTGACACCAGTATCCTTATACTCCTTGACACCAGTCTCCTTTCTCTCCCTGACACCAGACTCCTTCCACTCCTTGACACCAGTCCCCTTCTGCTCCTTGACACCAGTCTTCTTCCACTCCTTTACACCAGTCTCCTTTCACTCCTTGACACCAGTCTCCTTTCACTCCTTGACACCACTCTCCTTTCACTCCTTAACACCAGTCTCCTTTCACTCATGACACCAGTCTCCTTCCAATCTTTGACACCAGTCTCCTTCCACTCCTTGACACCAGTCTCCTTCCACTCCTTGACACCAGTCTCCTCCCACTCCTTGACACCAGTCTCCTTCCACTCCTGGACACCAGTCTCCTTCCACTCCTTGACACCAGTCTCCTCCCACTCCTTGACACCAGTCTCATTCCACTCCTTGACACCAGTCTCCTCCCACTCCTTGACACCAGTCTCCTTCACTCCTTGACACCAGTCTCCTTTCACTCTTGACACCAGTCTCCTTCCACTCCTTGACACCAGTCTCCTTCAACTCCTTGACACCAGTCTCCCTCCGCTCCTCGACACCAGTCTCGTTCCACTCCTTGAAACCAGTCTCCTTCCACTCCTTTACACCAGTCTCCTTTCACTCCTTGACACCAGTCTCCTTTCACTCCTTGACACCAGTCTCCTTTCACTCCTTGACACCAGTCTCCTTCCAATCTTTGACACCAGTCTCCTTCCACTCCTTGACACCAGTCTCCTTCCACTCCTTGACACCAGTCTCCTCCCACTCCTTGACACCAGTCTCCTTCCACTCCTGGACACCAGTCTACTTCCACTCCTTTACACCAGTCTCCTTCCAATCCTTGACACCAGTCCCTTCCCTCCTTGACACCAGTCCCTTCTACTCCTTGACACCAGTCCCTTCCACTCCTTTGAAACCAGTCTCCTTCCACTCCTTTACACCAGTCTCCTTTCACTCCTTGACACCAGTCTCCTTTCACTCCCTTGACACCAGTCTCCTTTCACTCCTTGACACCAGTCTCCTTCCAATCTTTGACACCAGTCTCCTTCCACTCCTTGACACCAGTCTCCTTCCACTCCTTGACACCAGTCTCCTCCCACTCCTTGACACCAGTCTCCTTCAACTCCTGGACACCAGTCTACTTCCACTCCTTGACACCAGTCTCCTTCCAATCCTTGACAACAGTCCCCTTCCCCTCCTTGACACCAGTCTCCTTCCCTCCTTGACACCAGTCTCCTTCCACTCCCTGACACCAGTCTCCTTCCACTCCTGACACCAGCATCCTTCTACTCCTTGACACCAGTATCCTTATACTCCTTGACACCAGTATCCTTATACTCCTTGACACCAGTCTCCTTTCTCTCCCTGACACCAGACTCCTTCCACTCCTTGACACCAGTCCCTTCTACTCCTTGACACCAGTCTTCTTCCACTCCTTTACACCCAGTCTCCTTTCACTCCTTGACACCAGTCTCCTTTCACTCCTTGACACCACTCTCCTTTCACTCCTTAACACCAGTCTCCTTTCACTCATGACACCAGTCTCCTTCCAATCTTTGACACCAGTCTCCTTCCTCTCCTTGACACCAGTCTCCTTCCACTCCTTGACACCAGTCTCCTCCCACTCCTTGACACCAGTCTCCTTCCACTCCTGGACACCAGTCTCCTTCCACTCCTTGACACCAGTCTCCTCCCACTCCTTGACACCAGTCTCATTCCACTCCTTGACACCAGTCTCCTCCCACTCCTTGACACCAGTCTCCTTCACTCCTTGACACCAGTCTCCTTTCACTCTTGACACCAGTCTCCTTCCACTCCTTGACACCAGTCTCCTTCAACTCCTTGACACCAGTCTCCCTCCGCTCCTCGACACCAGTCTCGTTCCACTCCTTGAAACCAGTCTCCTTCCACTCCTTTACACCAGTCTCCTTTCACTCCTTGACACCAGTCTCCTTTCACTCCTTGACACCAGTCTCCTTTCACTCCTTGACACCAGTCTCCTTCCAATCTTTGACACCAGTCTCCTTCCACTCCTTGACACCAGTCTCCTTCCACTCCTTGACACCAGTCTCCTCCCACTCCTTGACACCAGTCTCCTTCCACTCCTGGACACCAGTCTACTTCCACTCCTTTACACCAGTCTCCTTCCAATCCTTGACACCAGTCCCCTTCCCCTCCTTGACACCAGTCCCCTTCTACTCCTTGACACCAGTCCCCTTCCACTCCTTGAAACCAGTCTCCTTCCACTCCTTTACACCAGTCTCCTTTCACTCCTTGACACCAGTCTCCTTTCACTCCTTGACACCAGTCTCCTTTCACTCCTTGACACCAGTCTCCTTCCAATCTTTGACACCAGTCTCCTTCCACTCCTTGACACCAGTCTCCTTCCACTCCTTGACACCAGTCTCCTCCCACTCCTTGACACCAGTCTCCTTCAACTCCTGGACACCAGTCTACTTCCACTCCTTGACACCAGTCTCCTTCCAATCCTTGACAACAGTCCCCTTCCCCTCCTTGACACCAGTCTCCTTCCCCTCCTTGACACCAGTCTCCTTCCACTCCCTGACACCAGTCTCCTTCCACTCCCTGACACCAGCATCCTTCTACTCCTTGACACCAGTATCCTTATACTCCTTGACACCAGTATCCTTATACTCCTTGACACCAGTCTCCTTTCTCTCCCTGACACCAGACTCCTTCCACTCCTTGACACCAGTCCCCTTCTACTCCTTGACACCAGTCTTCTTCCACTCCTTTACACCAGTCTCCTTTCACTCCTTGACACCAGTCTCCTTTCACTCCTTGACACCACTCTCCTTTCACTCCTTAACACCAGTCTCCTTTCACTCATGACACCAGTCTCCTTCCAATCTTTGACACCAGTCTCCTTCCTCTCCTTGACACCAGTCTCCTTCCACTCCTTGACACCAGTCTCCTCCCACTCCTTGACACCAGTCTCCTTCCACTCCTGGACACCAGTCTCCTTCCACTCCTTGACACCAGTCTCCTCCCACTCCTTGACACCAGTCTCATTCCACTCCTTGACACCAGTCTCCTCCCACTCCTTGACACCAGTCTCCTTCACTCCTTGACACCAGTCTCCTTTCACTCTTGACACCAGTCTCCTTCCACTCCTTGACACCAGTCTCCTTCAACTCCTTGACACCAGTCTCCCTCCGCTCCTCGACACCAGTCTCGTTCCACTCCTTGACACTAGTCTCCTTTCACTCCTTGACACCAGTCTCCTCTCACTCCTTGACACCAGTCTCCTTCCGCTCCTTGACACCAGTCTCCTTTCACTCCTTGACACCAGTCTCCTTCCACTCCTTGACACCAGTCTCCTTTCACTCCTTGACACCAGTCTCCTCCCACTCCTTGACACCAGTCTCCTTTCACTCCTGGCACCAGTCTCTTTCCACTTTTTGACACCGGCGTCCTATCACCAGCGTCCTTTGCAAAAACAAATGTGAGATTTTGTACCCCCTCCCTTCCCTCCAGGGCACGCCTGACGCCACCCCTCTCCCCCAGGGCACGCCTGACGCCACGGAGCTGACACCTCGTATTGTCGAGGAACTTCTCAGTTACCGGATCATAGATGTTAGTGCGGGAGACAGTCACGCCATGGCCCTGACTCACGACAGTGTGGTGTATGCGTGGGGAAACAACTCCGTCGGCCAGTGCGGACAGGTACGTGAACTTCAGAATTAGAAGGGTGTTACCCTACCCTCTGCCGCGCACAGCTTTTTTCCGCGAAAAAAACGACCCTCCTAATTTCCGAGGGATGGGAGAAATCCATGACCATCTACTTTAGAATATACTGCAGGAGAACCCGACTTATAACCGAAGACATTTCACCTTACGTCACGTTATCTCGCTCCCCTGACTCTAAACATACTCCTAACCTAACCCAAATCCTTAACTCTAGCACTCACCCTAACCATAACCTTAACCCGGACCCTAACCTTTGTCTATAGTTGAATTATCATGAGGTAAAGACTAAAGTGTCTTAGGTGAAAAAATTTAAGGTGAAATGTCCGTTCCCGAACTTCAGAAGATACTACTATAAGATGGATGATGCATCGTAAGATCTTTAGGGAATTTTGTTTTATTCATCTTTTCACTCCCCAATCGCATTTCTTAGGAAAAGGCATTGATGAATGGTTAGCAGAGATCATGATAGATTGTGGTTTGT
>WFMF01000056.1:142950-160679 GCA_011033025.1 Beroe forskalii | reverse complement strand
ACGATTTTACGTTAGAAACATTCATCTTAATTTCATCATAGAATGAAAAGCTGATTGAAACTTCAAACTTGTATCTTTGGAAACCGAATACGTCAACACTTTGCGTCACAGCAAAAATGATTTCGTGCATTATCGTGGAACGATCATAACTCGTTGTGGTGGTCAAATCTTAATGATTTTAACACCAATTGAGGGAATGAATGTCACTGTATAACGAATATCCTCGCAAAATCATTTTCAAATTGGATAAAAAGTGCCGATTTATGGATTTTAAATCAACACCTTTACAAAATTTCATGAATCAAAAAGAAGAAGGATTTCAAAAATTCGTATCCGGTGCAATTTAAGAGTTACTCATTTTTAAAACATTTTTAAGGTGTCAAGGATATACTCCAGTAGCCCAGGCAAAGTCAGTATACAACATTCGAGTGGACAAAGTTGCTCAACGGTTTTTGGTACTTCCAACTGTGCTTTATCGAAAAAATTCACTGCCCTTTCGTGAGTCGACGTCATGGGTGGTGCTACGGCCACGCCCATTTTTCGCATGTTTAAACGGCTGTAACTCCGGTTCCTTTTGGAGTTGGGAGCAAACGTTCCACCTTAAAATGACCGCAATGGACACATTATGCCAGGCGGATGATGGTTTTGAAGCCCTCAGACCTTTCGTTTTCGAGTTACAGCCAAAAAACTGATTTTTCGTCACCCGCGAGCCAATGCAAGGTAAAAATCGTAACTTTCGTTCCTTTTGGAGTTCAGCATGAAACAACCAGGTTAAAATGACCGTTATCACCCGATGTTGGGGGGAAGATGATGGTTTTGAAGCCTTACGACCCTCTATCATGTAGAAAGTGCACAAAAATAGGGATTTAAAAGCAGTTACAAAGCCATCGGACCTTATCGAAACTATATCATTTTTTCTCCACATACTCCAGGATGTAAGATCCATCCGTTAACAACGGTTATTAGCCCTTCAGATCATGTAGAATCGATGTAGCTTTATCATGACATCTGATCTTGATGGCGATCTTGAAGTCCATATCAACCACGCCCTTTTTAGGGTCACGCGCAGGCTTGATATTTCATAACTTAGCTCAGGAAGGTCATAGGACGTAGAGACTTTGTTAATTGTTTTGGACACCAACGAAGCGCAAAGGCCATGTTTGTATACAACTTGTTCCTTAGCATATGCTTTAAAATGCTCAGGAAGAGACTTATGGGCGAAGAACTGATTTTCGGGGCACCAGCAGAACATAGCATAGTAGATTTTTGTAAATTGGCCCAGGAAAGTCATTGACACTTCGTTTTGGGTGCAGATGAATTGTAATACTAATAGCCATGTTTATGTACAACTTGTTAAATGATAATATACATTATATTGTCCCCTAAAATGTTCAGCAAGAGAGTTATGGGCAAAAAAACTGATATTTCGATGGGAGTCCACAGGGCAAAGTGGAGGCAAATATTGGACCTAAGCCCAGGAAGATCGTAGAGACTTCGCTCTGGGCGCACTGCACAAATGGAGTGCAATGGTCATGTTTATTCTTTTATTACAACTTGCTCCTTTTCTAATAAACATATCCCCTAAAATGGTCAGGAAATCAGGAAGGGACTTTAATGGGCAAAAACTTATATTTGGGCAACTGTGATCCCATATCCAAAAAATAAAAAAATTTCCCCCGAACCAGAAATTTTTGCCCATTTTGCAGCCCGCTCGCTTCGCTCGAGAAATTGACTATATTTTGTGAGCAAAGCAAGCAGTTTGCAAAATTTGCTTCTTTTTTAATATTTCATAGGCTAAAGTAATTATTCTAATATATTAGAAGTTAAAAAGGCTCTCATTGTGAAGCTAATCTAGAACAGGGAATTATTCATTGCTTATAGTTATTGACATGGATCCAGCATGGATCCAGCCCAGAATTTTTGGGGGCGTGCAAATTTTAGCCCTTGCGGTGCTTCATTTGCAATTTAAATGACGTTTTCTAAATGTAAAAATAATTCAAGTATGTATTAACGCTAGCAGGGGTCTGGGGGCGGCAGCCCCCAGAAGCCAGAGGTCTGGAGTGTAAAGAAATGTCACCTCAATAAGATCTTTGTACTGTTTTTATCTCAAAAGCTCCATCTTTTTTGCCGTGCATAATTTCACTAAATATATTAAAAATCAAAAGAAAGAACAGCAGGGGTCTGGGGGCGGCAGCCCCCAGAAGCCAGAGGTGTGGAGTGTCAAGAATTGTCACCTCAATAGGGTTTTTGCATTGTTTGCATCTCAACAGCTCCACCCCTTTTGTTGTACACAATTTCACTAAATATATTTCAAATGAAGAGAAAGAAAAGCAGGGGTCTGGGGGCGGCAGGGGTCTGGGGGCGGCAGCCCCCAGAAGCCAGAGGTGTGGGGCGTCAAGAAATGTCACCTCAATAGAATTTTTGCACTGTTGACTGTTTTCATGTCAGCATCTACATCATTGTTGTCGTAAACAATTTTGCCTCCTATATACCCATGAGGAATGCTATTGATAATTGATGCTATCGATACTTGACAAATAAGACTATTCATGCTTTCTTGGAATTGATTTCATGGATCGGTTCGTTGAATAAGAGTCGCATGATTGCAATTGATGAGTAATTGATTTATTCTCTTTTGACTCAATGGTACAGGTACAAAACTAAACGATGTGGTTCTTTAATGACAATCAATTTCGTCGTTCTACGACATTTTAAGGTCTCAAATTTGATTTATACAATCAAATTTTAGACCTGAAGATGTCGTAGAACGACGAAATTGATTGTCATTAAAGAACCACATCGTTTAGTTTTGTACCTGTACCATTCATAAACTTGTTTTCAAATAATATCATTGATTTTCATAATATATAACTTTTCTAGTCCATTTTCGGACTTTATTTTCAATTCTAATGCTGATTTTATTTCAATTTTTTGAATTGTACGCCCAGAGCACGCCTCCAAATTTTCGTTTGGGGGCATGCATGCCCCCAGCACGCCCCTTGGATCCATGCCTGCTACATCCTATCACTGAAAACTGTTGGTTAGTACAGGTACGATTTGAATTTTCATATTAAAAATTCATTTCAATATAATTGGGTGATTTTTGGTGTTAAATCAAATTTTCTGTACTTGGCTTCCACCAAAAATTTCCTCCAATTTCCCCAAAATTTCCCCCGGCTCAAAATTTCCCCCGAACCAGGTTTGCAGGTTCGCGGCTTTTTGGATATGGGACTGTGATGCATAGAACCTTCCTTTTGCTCTATTGTACCCCTTGTCCGCTTGCACCTGCTGTATGCAGCCCGTGGCCAAATCTAGTATTGAGTTTGAGTATGGTGAAGTGTAGCCTAGAACTTGAGGTAGATCAAGAGGCTTCCAAGAGGCTTCCAAGATGAGGGTGATCAAGGTAAAAGGTTGGATGTCAGTCTTGATTTGAATGCCTCGAAGGATGGAGGACATAATTGTCTTTTAGAACAGCATTCCCCAAACTCTGACGAAGGACGGCAAATGAGTGATTGAACAGTGATTTTGAAAGGGTTGCTGCCTACATAGAGACTTCGTATTGGTAAGAGTATAAGAAGCCCGGTAGCCATGTTTATACTTATACATATGATTTTTTTAAAACAATTTCTAGATAAACATGGCCATTTCTCTTCTTTTTTCTTTTTAAGACCAAATAAAAGTTTTACACGCTGCATATCATAAATGGATGTACTACTGGGAAGTGCCTATCTTAGCCATGAAGAAACTGGATGAGCTTTTACATGCAACATCATTGGATATCCTTCTGGGAAAGGTTGAACAGGCTTGGTCTGATGTCCCTCCAGAGGCGTAGAGAGCGCCAGAGCGGTATGTGATTATGCACAACCTAGGATCCTTCTTCTATGATCACCCTTGACTCGGAAGCTGAGCTATTTTAAAATACCCCCAATGAATAAAAATGATCATCCTCAACTTGGAAGCCTCTTGAGAAACATTCCAGATCTACATAGAGATCTATATGATCTCTAGAGACATATGATCTATAGAGACATGGTTGATCATATTGCAGCACCTTTGTACTGTAGTATGTAGATAAAAATACCTCCACTACACCAAGCTCAAACTCAATACTAGATTAGACCACGGGCTGCCTACAGCAGCTGGTGGTCTAATTGGGTCCCCATTGCAAGTGGAAAAGGGGTACAATAGGAAGGTGCTATGCATCACTGGTGCCCAAATATAAGTTTTTGCCCATCACTCACTTCCTAACCATTTTAGGGCTTATGTTTTTTAGCAAGGGAGCAAGTTGTAATAAAAGAATAAACATGACCATTGCACTCTATTTGTGCTGTGCACCTAAAGCAAAGTCTCTACGATCTTCCTGGGCTTAGGTACAATAATCGCCTCCACTTTACCCTGTGGACACCCATCGAAATATCAGTTTTTTCGCCCATAACTCTCTTGCTGAACATTTTAGGGGACAATATAATGTATATTATCATTTAACAAGTTGTACATAAACATGGCTATTACAATTCATCTGCACCCAAAACGAAGTGTCAATGACTTTCCTGGGCCAATTTACAAAAATCTACTATGCTATGTTCTGCTGGTGCCCCGAAAATCAGTTCTTCGCCCATAAGTCTCTTCCTGAGCATTTTAAAAGCATATGCTAAGGAACAAGTTGTATACAAACATGGCCTTTGCGCTTCGTTGGTGTCCAAAACAATTAACAAAGTCTCTACGTCCTATGACCTTCCTGAGCTTGGTTATGAAATATCAAGCCTGCGCCGTGACCCTAAAAAAGGGCGTGGTTGATATGGACTTCAAGATCGCCATCAAGATCAGATGTCATGATAAAGCTACATCGATTCTACATGATCTGAAGGGCTAATAACCGTTGTTAACGGATGGATCTTACATCCTGGAGTATGGAGAAAAAATGATATAGTTTCGATAAGGTCCGATGGCTTTTGTAACTGCTTTTAAATCCCTATTTTTGTGCACTTTCTACATGATAGAGGGTCGTAAGGCTTCAAAACCATCATCTTCCCCCCAACATTGGGTGATAACGGTCATTTTAACCTGGTTGTTTCATGCTGAACTCCAAAAGGAACGAAAGCGATTTTTACCTTGCATTGGCTCGCGGGTGACGAAAAATCAGTTTTTGGCTGTAACTCAAAACGAAAGGTCTGAGGGCTTCAAAACCATCATCCGCCTGGTATAATGTGTCCATTGCGGTCATTTTAAGGTGGAACGTTTGCTCCCAACTCCAAAAGGAACCCGAGTTACAGCCGTTTGAACATGCGAAAAATGGGCGTGGCCGTAGCACCACCCATGACGTCGATTCACGAAAGGGCAGTGAATTTTTTCGATAAAGCACAGTTGGAAGTACCAAAAACCGTTGAGCAACTTTGTCCACTCGAATGTTGTATACTGACTTTGCCTGGGCTACTGGAGTAATAAGGAGTGACGTCAAGGATGATAAGTGGTGTCAAGAATTGTGGAGCGGTGTCAAGGATTGTGGAGTGATGCCAAGGATGGTACAGTGTTGTCAAGGATTGTTGAGTGGTGTCAAGGATAAAGAGTGATTAATGATTTCAAGGATTTTGGAGTGGTGTCAAGGATTGTGGAGTGGTGCCAAGGATAAAGAGTAATTTCAAGGAGGTTGGAGTGGTGTTAAGGATTGTAGAGTGATGTCAAGGATTGTGGATTGGTGTCAAGGATGAAAAGTGATGTCAAGCTTGAAATACATGTGAAGTGTGAACCGAGTTTTAATGATGCGGAATGTGCGCTTTTTATACACTCGTGGAAGTAGAAATGTTATTTTGCTGGCTTGCTGAAGTGAAGATGCTTGAGTCATAGCCGGAAACTAGTATCCGACTCCTATGTTCCTATTCTGTATTTCTCACTGATTCCACCGCCGCAGGGGAATGGTGAAGCCCGGTACGGCAGGCTTGGGGGCTGCTAAACCTGATGAGCCTCTGCCGGGGGATGACGAGTTTGATGTTTACAGAAAGAGAATGATGCTGGCTTACAAATACAGACCTAACCCCATGGTAAGAGTAATCTACAAACCACAGAACAGAAGTACTGTGGTTTGATCCGTCCATATCTCTGTGTTGAACGGTTAATTACATTATTGATAAGAAAAGTATGTTACAGCTGAATAATCAGTGAGCACGAAGTGCCAACTGATTGTTTTAATTTGTATGCTGAGCCGTTAGGCGAACCATACAAATTACTGCGTAACTTTATCCTAACTTTCATGACGTTCTCTTATTCAACCGGCCCTTAAGCTCTTGAAAACGTCTTTGAGTTTTCTGTTTTTGTCCAAAAGGCTGTTTGAAAAATCTGGATCGCTATGAAGGTTCCATAGTACTCCTGCCCACAGGAAATTGGAATCTAATTGCGTT
The DNA here is from genome assembly GCA_011033025.1 of Beroe forskalii. Lineage (NCBI taxonomy): Eukaryota > Metazoa > Ctenophora > Nuda > Beroida > Beroidae > Beroe > Beroe forskalii. The sequence continues at coordinate 154,284 of WFMF01000056.1, read as the reverse complement.
CATCATTTTTCTTGAACCGAGTATTCTTGCGTAATTTCTTTGGGTTTGCATCATCCGTAATCGAAAAATTCTTTCAGAAAAACCCTCGTCGTGCGTACTACTAGAATTCAGGGCAGAGAAAGAATTCAGTCAGAGATGGTGTACGAATGTGACGTCAGTGTGACGTCACGTGTGCCGGACTCTTCCATGTGATTGTGTTAACGTGTCCGCGTGTGTGTAGTTTGTGTGTATTCCTATATTTTGCATTGATAATGATACGATATTATGTTTGGTGTGGATAATATTAAACTTACGCAAATTAGATATGAACATTGCGGGTTGTCTTGATTTTAAAGTGGTATGTACTTTTTTGAAGGTTAGATAATAGTTAAACCATTCATTTGAGATATTCTAGATGTTATTTAACTGATGAGATAAAACCAATTCAAATTTTCCAAATCCAGTTAAACTTATAAACGTTTGCAAATTAGACGTTGGAATGGTGATAAGAGTACTAATTGCAAATATTTGATGTACTAGCTTTAAATTTACCGTTGTGGAGGCTGCGATTTTTGCTGTTATTGGGTGTCATGATAGAAGATTTTAAGAACTGTTATCACATATCAGCAATAAGATTGGTGGTTTGAATGCACCACAATTATTGCTTTTGATAGGATTGTAGCAGTAATTATAGGTAATTCGTGCATGTGATTGTGATGTCGTATCAATGTCCGAACTTATTGGGACTCAGGAAAATGATGTTGCGACTTCGAGAAATGAGAATCATTCTGAAATTTCCGAGTCGCGCGGCATCATGTATGTATGTGGCTCTACTATTAAATCAGTATCACGTACAAATGGTGGTCGAATAAAATTTCAGTCAAAGACTAGCGACATCTACGCGATGGAGTGTTTGGAAATAGTTTACAGTACGCCAGATTCTATACTCTTCAGTACTTTTAATTGATTCCAAAATCTCACGAGTTCCCTACAGATTTTAAATTAATCTATATGCGATAATGATATTATGTTTTGTTTAAATGGTTATCGCTAAAATATAATACTTCAACATTATTGTGATTTAGTTGGAGTTCGAGTGACTGAAGATGATGCACCGATAATGGCTCATGATTTAATTGAACTGTAAATTGAATCATGTTTTGATTGCATGGTTAAACTGAATGTAGCAGAAAAATTAAGGTATTGAGAATAGCTTGTTAAACTGTGCGAGATTCAATTCGCTTTTTGATGTCGACTTATCTTAAAACGAAGATGATTGCTAGAGTTAAAAGGAAAATATGATAAATAATTGTTTCAACTTAGTACTCCAGTAGCCCAGGCAAAGTCAGTATGCAACATTCGAGTGGACAAAGTTGCTCAACGGTTTTTGGTACTTCCAACTGTGCTTTATCGAAAAAATTCACTGCCCTTCCGTGAATCGACGTCATGGGTGGTGCTACCGCCACGCCCATTTTTCGCATGTTTAAACGGCTGTAACTCCGGTTCCTTTTGGAGTTGGGAACAAACGTTCCACCTTAAAATGACCGCAATGGACAGATTATGCCAGGCGGATGATGGTTTTGAAGCCCTCAGACCTTTCGTTTTCGAGTTACAGCCAAAAAACTGAATTTTCGTCACCCGCGAGCCAACGCAAGGTAAAAATCGTAACTTTCGTTCCTTCTGGAGTTCAGCATGAAACAACCAGGATAAAATGACCGTTATCACCCAATGTTGGGGGGAAGATGATGGTTTTGAAGCCTTACGACCTTCTATTTTGTAGAAAGTGCACAAAAATAGAGATTTAAAAGCAGTTACAAAGCCATCGGACCTTATCGAAACTACTGTATATCATTTTTTCTCCACATACTCCAGGATGTAAGGTAAATCCGTTAGCAACGGTTACCAGCCCTTCAGATCATTTAGAATCGATGTAGCTTTATCATGACATCTGATCTTGATGGCGATCTTGAAGTCCATATTAACCACGCCCTTTTTAAGGTCACGCGCAGGCTTGATATTTCATAACTTAGCTCAGGAAGGTTATAGGACGTAGAGACTTTGTTTTCGACGGACGTTGCCCCGTCTATTTCTTCTGACTGGATGGCAAAGTGACGTCCAAATGTGGAACGTTGCGCCGCGCGCGAGGGTAGGGTAACATCCTACGACTTTGTTTTGGACACCAACGAAGGGCCAGGCCATGTTTGTATACAACTTGTTCCTTAGCATATGCTTTAAAATGCTCAGGAAGAGACTTATGGGTGAAGAAAGTTGATTTTCGGGGCACCAGCAGGACATAGCAGAGTTGATTTTTGTAAATTGGCCCAGGAAAGTCATTGACACTTCGTTTTGGGTGCAAATGAATTGTAATATCCATGTTTATAATGTACAACTTCTTAAATGTTAATAAACATTATATTATACCCTAAAATGTTCAGCAAGAGAGTTATGGGCTAAAAAACTGATATTTCGATTGGTGTCCACAGGGCAAAGTGGAGGCGACTATTGTACCTTAGCTCAGGGAGATCATAGAGACTTCGCTTTGGGCGCACTGCACAAATGGAGTGCAATGGTAATGTTTATTCTTTTATTACAACTTGCTCCTTTGCTAATAAACATAAGCCTTAAAAGAGTAAAATGGTCAGGAAGGGAGTGCTGGGCAAAAACTGATATTTGGGCACCTGTGATGCCTATCACCTTCCTATCGTACCCCTTTTCCACTTGCAATGGGGACCCAATTAGACCACCAGCTGCTGTAGGCAGCCTGTGGTCTAATCTACTATTGAGTTTGAGTTTGGTGTATTGGAGGTATTTTTATCTAAATACCTACTACAGTACAAAGGTGCTGCAATATGATCAACCATGTCTCTATAGATCATATGTCTCTAGAGATCATATAGATCTCTATGTAGATCTGGAATGTTTCTCAAGAGGCTTCCAAGTTGAGGATGATCAAGGCAAGAATTGATCGGCAAACGAGTGACTTAACATCGATTTCGTGAGGGTTGTTGCCTTTTTATTCATTGGGGTATTTTAAAATAGCAGCTTCCGAGTCAAGGGTGATCATAGAAAGATAGAAGAAGGATCCTAGGTTTTGCATAATCACATACCGCTCTCTACGCCTCTGGAGGGACATCACACCAAGCCTGTTCAACCTTTCCCAGAAGGTTATCCAATGATGTTGCATGTAAAAGCTCATCCAGTTTCTTCATGGCTAAGATAGGCACTTCCCAGCAGTGCATCCATTTATGATGTGCAGCGTGTAAAACTTTTATTTGGTCTTAAAAAGTAAAAAGAAGAGAAATGGCCATGTTTATCTAGAAATTGTTTTTAAAAAATCATATGTATAAGTATAGGTCGTATAGTATAAGTATAAACATGGCTACCGGGCTTCTTATACGAAGTCTCTATGTAGGCAGCAACCCTTTCAAAATCACTGTTCAATCACTCATTTGCCGTCCTTCGTCAGAGTTTGTGGAATGCTGTTCTAAAAGACAATTATGTCCTCCATCCTTCGAGGCATTCAAATCAAGACTGACATCCAACCTCTTACCTTGATCACCCTCAACTTGGAAGCCTCTTGGAAGCCTCTTGATCTACCTCAAGTTCTAGGCTACACTTCACCAAACTCAAACTCAATACTAGATTTGGCCACGGGCTGCATACAGCAGGTGCAAGCGGACAAGGGGTACACGGGTACAATAGAGCAATAGGAAGGTTCTATGCATCACAGTTGCCCAAATATCAGTTTTTACCCATAACTCCCTTCCTGATTTCCTGACCATTTTAGGGGTCAGGGGATATGTTTATTAGCAAAGTAGGAAGTTGTAATAAAAGAATAAACATGGCCATTGCACTCTGTTTGTGCAGTGCGCCCAAAGCAAAGTCTCTATGATCTCCCTGGGCTAAGGTACAATAATCACCTCCACTTTGCCCTGTGGACACTGGACACCCATCGAAATATCAGTTTTTTCGCCAATAACCCTTTTGCTGAACATTTTAGGGGACAATATAATGTACGATTAACAAACGAATGGGAGTGTTATATCGAAAATTATCACACGAGGCGTCAGCCGAGTTTGACAATTTTCGATATAACACGATCCATGAGTTTGTTAATTGTATTATTACCCGACAAAACAGTACTCCCTCCCACTCGGGTCTGACGACCCTCGTCTGAATTCAACGTTTTTATAGATTTTGAGTGCTCCTTCATAAAATCAACAATTTATTCAACGATATTCTGCTCTATTATTCCGCTACTGTACAGCAGTTCTATAAAGGAGTGATATATCGATAATTATCACACTGGAGTTTGAGCCACGGGAGGGTAATAATGTTTATTATCACTTAAGAAGTTGTACATAAACATGGCTATTACAATTCATTTGCACCCAAAACGAAGTGTCAACGATTTTCCTCGGCCAATATACAAAAATCTACTCTGCTATGTCCTGCTGGTGCCCCGAAAATCAGTTCTTCACCCATAAATCTCTTCCTAAGCATCTTAAAGCATATGCTAAGGAACAAGTTGTATACAAACATGGCCTGGCCCTTCGTTGGTGTCCAAAACAAAGTCTCTACGTCCTATAACCTTCCTGAGCTAAGTTATGAAATATCAAGCCTGCGCGTGACCTTAAAAAGGGCGTGGTTAATATGGACTTCAAGATCGCCATCAAGATCAGATGTCATGATAAAGCTACATCGATTCTAAATGATCTGAAGGGCTGGTAACCGTTGCTAACGGATGGACCTTACATCCTGGAGTATGTGGAGAAAAAATGATATACAGTAGTTTCGATAAGGTCCGATGGCTTTGTAACTGCTTTTAAATCCCTATTTTTGTGTACTTTCTACAAAATAGAAGGTCGTAAGGCTTCAAAACCATCATCTTCCCCCCAACATTGGGTGATAACGGTCATTTTATCCTGGTTGTTTCATGCTGAACTCCAGAAGGAACGAAAGTTACGATTTTTACCTTGCGTTGGCTCGCGGGTGACGAAAAATCAGTTTTTTGGCTGTAACTCGAAAACGAAAGGTCTGAGGGCTTCAAAACCGTCATCTGCCCGGCATAATGTGTCCATTGCGGTCATTTTAAGGTGGAACGTTTGTTCCCAACTCCAAAAGGAACCGGAGTTACATCCGTTTAAACATGCGAAAAATGGGCGTGGCCGTAGCACCACCCATGACGTCGATTCACGGAAGGGCAGTGAATTTTTTCGATAAAGCACAGTTGGAAGTACCAAAAACCGTTGAGTAAGTTTGTCCACTCGAATGTTGCATACTGACTTTGCCTGGGCTACTGGAGTATAGGGATCGTTCACACGTTACGTAATCAATTTTTGGCCGATTTAACCCCTCATCCTCGTAATCAAGTTTACTGTAACTTTTTTCGTTACAATTACATGTAACGTAATCGTTCAGAACCCCCCTCCCCCAAGGTGATTACGTAATATGTGAACAATCCCTTATCATTGAAGACTAAAAAGTTTCCAGTATATTTGTATTGCGTGTCTTACCAACTACATAAATTTTGATTTTGAAAATACTGTGTACTATGATCGTGGTACAGTTCGAAAAATGTGATAAAATTCTATTTTCATCACTCATGAAGGGTTCAGTAACGAGTCAAATGTACAAATCGTAATATTACACTTAGAGTTACACTCGAGTGGCTGAAAGCCCTACTGTTTTATATCGCATTAAGAAGGCCTCGGTCTTAATGCAAAGATTTGTACTTTTTACTCGTCTGGAAGTGGAAGGTGCCTAATACCATTTCCTGCTGGACTTGTTAACGGTATGACTGTGAAGCAATCGCATCATGTGTGCAGATCACTCGATAGCATTAAGATTATTTTTTTTATTAAACAGATAAAGCTACCAAATTCAGATATGAGAATTGATGATTGTTATAAATATAATTAACAATTGTGTAGCAGTGCGCTCAATTGTTATTCTAAAATTGCGCTCAATTGTTATTCTAAAATTTTAAATTTCTGCGCCTTTATCGAACGATCTGCACAAACAATCACTTTGATTATATGTTAGTGTTACTGTAACACTAACTGCGAAGGGCTTTCAACTTTTACTTCTACATCGTACATCTTCATCTTGTGAAATGTTATAGTGCAAGTGGTTATTTCAAAATGCAATTTATGTTACTGTTATTTATAACTTAAAGCTCAACCACTGAGTTTCACTGAAGTTGAACTGAACCGCAGGTTCAATATTTCCATAAGTAATTGAACTTGCGGAACGTCATTGACCGCGTAAAACTAGGGATCTGGTTAGAGCAAGACCCCAGCGAACACTGTGCACTCGTTGGGGTGCGCGGCGTACATGAAAATGTCATTCGCGCGTTACGTCAAGTAACGCTCAAGGAAGGCTCAATTAATTGGAGATTATGTACGTTATCATTCAATGTGAGCCGCGCTACGCGCGCGCAATTCACATATAACATCGATTTATGCATCGAAAACTGATGATCTGATGAACATATGCACAGCTGTATAAATTGATTTGATCGATGGGTCAAGTGAAATTACCAAATTAGTCAATCTGTTATAAACGGCTGGATAACAAGCGAAAAATTGAAATATGGAATATCGGGCGACTCACGGCTGAATTTGAAACCGATATGCGATGCAATATTATTTCTAATCTTAAACGACACCATCCAGATTGACGCTATCCAGAGTGACACCGATACACCATCCATATTGACACCATTCAGATTGACACCATTCAAATTGACACCATTCAAATTGACACCATTCAAATTGACACCATTCAAATTGACACCATTCAAATTGACACCATTCAAATTGACACCATTCAAATTGACACCATTCAAATTGACACCATTCAAATTGACACCATTCAAATTGACACCATTCAAATTGACACCATTCAAATTGAAACCATTCAAATTGTGAATTGACACCATTCAGATTGACACCATGCAGATTGACGCCACCCTGATTGACACCATCCAGATTGACACCATCCACTTCCAGATTGACACCATCCGGATTGACCCCTAGACCTCTGCAGATTGACACCATCCAGATTGACACCATCCAGATCGACACCATCCAGATTAACACCATACAGACTGACACCATTCATATTGACACCACCCAGATTGACACCGATCCAGATCGACACCATCTAGATTAACATATTGACTCCTCTCCAGATTGACACCATCCGGATTGACACCTTCCAGATTGACGCCATTCAGATTGACACCATCCAGAGTGCCACCATCTATATCGACACCATCCAGTTTGACACCACTACAGATTGACACCATCCCGATTGACACCGTCCAGTTTGACAACATATTGAAATTATGACGCAACACTGACGGTGACACCATCAACACATCGCATCACTGACACAAATATCGTTGACTGTGATCCATGTGACCACGTTTCTTTTGTTTCTAGATTCTGCAAACAAAGAAACAACAATCGGCATAATCCACGATTTTTGCAAGTACACCTGAATTCGCCGCGAATTCGCCGCGAATTCAAGTGAATTCAGGTGAATTCGCGGCGGAGTTCGCCAAAAAATGTTTTTGGCGGAGTCCGCCGCGGACTCCGGCGAATTCACCTGAATTCGCCGCGAATACAAGCGGATTTGGTGCACTAGTTCGCCAATTTTTCAGTTCACCCAGGCGAACAAGTTCGCCGCGAATTCGCGGTGAACTGATGTCCGCCGCGAATTCGGGTGAACTCAGGTGAACTTGGGCGAACTCTTACTCAGGAGAACTTAGTTTGCAGCGAATTCACCTGAACTTTGAAGGAACTTTGTCACGTCTGGCACGCTTATGTGAGACTAAGATGCAATTCACAATGTCTACCATATGCGTGTCGTCATGGATCCAAAGAACCTTAGGGGAGCCGTCACATATTACGTCATCACTCGACGAGAGGGAGGGGTTTTCAAATGCTGACAGGTGATGACAGGGGGGGAGGGAGGGGGTTTAAGGTTTGCCGACGTCAGCGAAAATATTGAATTTTCTAAATTCGAAAATACGATATCCAAACTTTTTCGTTCACAATATTTTGTTTTGATGTACCCATTTCATTTCTTTGATATGATATCTATATTTCCAAACGAACTGGATGTTCGTCTATGACAATTAGAACCATTTTTTTATTTTTAACGAATTTAACGATATGAATCACACCACACGTACATAGTTGATATTTCATGTCGGTTGTTTTGATTCGAAATAGTCAAAATTTGTTTTGAAAAACTAAAAGGAGGGGGTTTGGTCAATGCTGACGTCATCATGGGGGAGGGGGTCAGCCAATGATGACAAGTGATGACAGACAGGGGGGGTTGAAAATGGGCAAAAAAGTGATGACATAATATGTGACGGCTCCCTTAGGGTTAGGGTTTTGATTAGGACACTAGAAAAAATTGACATCAAGATCTGTGACGTCATTGTCAGGTGTTGCCTGACCCAATGACGACTTAGGACATCGCTGATTCGCTGAGGACAAAAACCAGTATCGGCGCATATAGGCGTAAATGGCTAAGTCCTTGTGGGTGAGGAGAATGCAGACCGTGGGGAGGCACCAGGATCTGTCTTCTGTGAGGGATGAGAGCTCCGCATGGATGACAAGGATCTGGGGTTAGGACTTGAAGGTTCCATCGAGGAACCAGCAGGAGCTCTCTGCTAGGATCGTGAGTTTGTCACTGGTAGCACGGATGATCACCCGAGGCGTTGTCGTAGAGGAGCATATCAGCTTGCCTGAGGGTCCGGCAGTCTGCAGGGAGGGTGTCTGCAGAGTGGGTATGAGGTTCAGGACACTAGCAGCTGCCAGCTCCGCTTGATCCACCTCCAAGCTTGTCTCCCATCTGTCGTGTCAAGGGTTTGCAGACTTCATGAGACCTCGTTACCTAAGTGGGACGATATCCTGACGAATTAGCATGGGGTTGTGCTCGCATGAACGTCCTGTATCACGTATCCCTCCGATGACATGAGCCAACAAGCGGTATGGGATAGTGTAAATTGTGATGTGGCGGATCACATGCTGACACCGTGTATCGTGAGTCCCCAGTGTCTCCACAATGATACATCGGATCGAGCATTATTGTACCCTCCATACGGGCTCTGTTATCTGGATTTACCGAGAGATTCTCGGTATAAATCGATCCAGGCTTTAGGTAATTTATATAAAGTGAAGAGGCTCCCGACCTAGAGTCCACCCTGTGGGGATCTCCCGACCCAGAGTCCACCCTGGTGTGCCACCGCCGACCCAGAGTCCCCGACCTATAGTCCCCCGACCTAGAGTCCGTTCCCATGTTGACTTTGCAATCGGGATCTGGTTAGAGCAAAGCGCCGACCAAAACACCTGTATAAGAAGAGCCTTTGCAATTGCAATAACGCAATTTTCCTTCATCGCCGATCACTAATTTGTTAAATTCGTACTGATTTGGGCTTTTGGGCAAGTTTCCCTCCGGCGAACTCAAGCGGACTCCGGCGAACTCAGGCGGACTCCGGCATCTGAATTAGGCGAACTAGTTCGCCGCGAATTCGTTGCGAACTGGCAGTTCACCTGGGTGAACTGGAAAATTGGCGAACTAGTACACCGAATACGCGTGTATTCGCGGCGAATTCAGGTGAATTCAAGTGAATTCGCCGGAGTTCGCGGCGGACTCCGGCGGAGTCCGGCGGAGTCCGTCAAAAAATTTTTTTGGCGAACTCCGCCGCGAATTCACCTGAATTCACCTGAATTCACTTGAATTCGCGGCGAATTCGCGGCGAATTCAGGTGTACTTGCAAAAATCGTGGATTATGCCCAACAATCAGATTGACACAATGACACCATTCTACATTGATGATGTGAAACTGAAACTGACACCAATTTACACACAAAATTGCTGACAACAATGTGAAATTATGCTGATTTTGACACCAGAAATTCTGATGTCAATCAGCTGGTCTAGATCTAGATTGACACCAATACTGACACCGCTTGCATAATGCATATCACTGACACCAGGGTAACATATCGTGGACTCCGGTATGCAATGCTTCTGACACCGATTAACACACATCATATTACATAACATGACGTAACACTGGTACCAGTCTGACCGCTAAAACCAGCAAGAATAACCGCAGACACCAATCAGATTGACACCAGATTGACACCAAATCAGATTGAGATTTTGCATTATGCTATTTTGATCTGTGCTGACATTAATATATGACATTAGTCTGACCGCTAACATTTTTTTACGTACCTACACCATGATATATCGATTTAATTGTTGACTCTGAAAGCGGTACCTGGCGATGTTTCTATTGAATAACACTTGACAGTGACACAAATAAAATCATGACACATTGACACCAATCACGGATCACCATACTTAATGTTTAAACATCGTTGCAACGTACAACTACAACATAAGTCAATGTAAAGCGAGAGAAATGAATTAAATTCTACAGAGCCACAACGTACGGGGAGAAGAACATACGTGGCTACTGAGTACTACTGCCTGGCCTGGTTCAATTCGTCGCAAAGTTATTTGCGCGCGTTGAAATCATGAAGCCAAAAGATGATTTTAGCGGCGCCAACGCAGAATTGATTAAAATATTCTCATTAATATGAATCTTAATTTGAAGCTTGGCATGACTGCATCATGACCAAAACTCATAAACCCAATTGCAGGACAGAGTACTGCAGTCAGCTGTCACTTGTCAGCGGCAGCCCATTTGATTGCAGTTAACTGCATCTGTGGCGCGCGCTCAAAGCTCAAGTTGTTGCCACATGCTATGTGTCCCTGTTTGTTCGCGCGCGCGCGCGTGCCTTTTCTTCGAAAAGTCACAAACTATTTTGCGTGTTCTCTGAACACGCGCGCTTGCGCGCGCAAAATAGGTCCTACAACGTAGGACAATCAAGTTGTTGCAAAAATATCTTGGTCGCGATGTAATTGAAAAATGAGTTCACATTGCAAAATATTATTTTCCGCACGCTCAGTTTTTTAAGTCTGAATTGTTAGAGCACCAACCTTTTTTCAACTCCACGCTCCGTAATCGATCCGTGCCTGGTATTGCTGCTAGTGCTACGCGCAATTACAAATTACTCCTCCTCATCCTCTCCGAGGAATATAAAAAAATATTTTCCGAACTCCCGAGAATATGACGTGCTGAAAGCGTGAATTATCTTCATTAATTCAATATTTCATATTTGGCTGAAAATTTTGCATCTACTTGTTTGCTGACCCTGAATGTGGTGCTCTGACGCTCCGAGCTCTTAAGTACTGCGCGGCACATGCGAATAATGAGTTTAAAAATCGCGTTGGAGGACTCTGTGTTCGTCACTATTTCAA
>WFMF01000056.1:124577-142850 GCA_011033025.1 Beroe forskalii | reverse complement strand
CTTTCAGGATCTCATGTGAATGTTAATCATCCTCAAATTTGATTGTATTAGTAGTGAAGTTAAGTTTAAAACATCCTTCTCCATTTAGAGCAAAAGGAAGTTCCTATGATGTTCCTGGCTTAATTTTTTTGAGGCCTAACTCAAAAGTTTGATCTATAACATTAATACAAAATTAAGTTTTGAAGGGATCCTGAAGGTTGAAAAATGGTCGAGATTTTGAGCAAAGTGCAGTCCACTTGGGAAAATTGCAAACTGAGATGGTCAAATGATGGTACATGCCCTGGTTATCTTGAATGACTATATCTCGAATTCATATTTCCAAAATATGAATTGAGATATGAAAAAACTTTCTTTCAAGACAATCATCTGCAAGACTTTCTCCAAGACACTGCACCCCAGTAGGCTATACAACCAAGTTGTTAATTGTCAAACTTGGAAAACTATAGGGGAAAGGCAACAGGAATTATTTAGTTTATTTACAAGTCCAAGTACCACAATAAATTACTTCTCAAACATATCACAATTCACATTATATATCACAAGTCATTCATGCATTGTATATCGCTATCAGCGAGCAGAGCAGGATCTAACTATCTAAGTGAGTCACACCTGCACGGCTGCACATCAACATGAGTTGTTCCCCCAACCGTGGGGTGTCGCCTCCGGTTTGGAGTGGCGCCGCGCGCCCGCGTAAAACTAGGGATCTGGTTAGAGCAATTGCAAATGAGTTGTAATTGTGCAAGCGTCATCAGTGATCTGCCCAATACCCTAAGCGGAATATGTGTTGTTTTGTCTTACGATGTATGATCATGACCTGCCGCTAAGCAGCAGGCGTCAGCACCGCGTTGCCCTAACCAGCGCCCTGTTCTGCGCGCGCGCGTAACCCAGCGAACACTGTGCACTCGTAGGGGCGATTTTTGCGCTACTCGGCGCCAAACCAACATATGGCAAATTATATACCGTTGGAAAGGTCTTGTTCTCCCTAACACAGCGCAACTATTTTCAAGTGAATCCGATGTTTCTATCAGAAGTTATGGCCGATTTGCTGATTTTCGTAAAAATTGCGCCGCGCGTGATCAAAATATTGTGTCGAGCTGAAATAACTTTGCAGACCTTGTTTTACGGAACGCTCTGATTGGTCAGAACGATATGTCACGTGACGATCACGTGATCTTTACCAAGGTGAGCTTGGCAAATCACGTGACCAGACCACTGTAGCACAGTTCCAATTTCCGGAGTTTTCGAAATATTTTATTGAGTGATGGACCTCGACTTGCAGATGAAGCCTGTGCTTCTGCTAAAGATCTAAAGCATTGAAAATGGATCGACAAGAATTAGAATCAAACTCTGACGTTAAAAATATAATTTATTTGTAATATTACTATCAACTAACTATCAATAATTCCCGTCAAAACGAAACACTGAAACAGCGGGGGGCCTACGGAAGAAATCCCGTATTCCCGTGGGCCTGATCTCGGCAATCTCCCGCAGTAATTACTAATTCAATCATATGATCACATTGTTCGAATTCGAGATTTCAATTTTGTGACTGTTAATGCTTTTTCAATTGGACCACTGTCAAGTCTGTCACATGTAAGCATGTTGATGTATAACGCCAGGATTTCCAACAATGGCAGCGGTAGAGTGGAGTCAGGCAGCAATTTATGAGAGCTTTGGCCTTTGCGTTCCTTCGGATTATCCTCGCTTAACCATTTGGCTTCAGCTGCAGTCGCCACTTCAGTAGCAAGCCTCGCACTTGAAGGGAAGCTGCCCTAAGCCCTTCCACTGTCAGAGATCGTGTCGCAGAGCTTCAGAGCAACGGCTGAAATCCTGAAGGCGAATGGGTATTGGTACAAAATTCAAAATTAGAAAATTCTATCCTGGCGCTTTTACCAACAGTAGCTATGGGTGACATGCAGGAATTAAATAATAGATGAAAGTGTTTAAGGGGTCACAAGATCAGTCCTCAATATTTTCAAATGATGCTTCATAATCATGTTTAATGGATTCGATAAAAATACGACCACAAAAACTTAGTTCAGTATTAGTATATATCACAGCTGATCTAGTATTTGTGTCCGATGGATCGATATTCGATTTAGTATAGGTACACGTGATCCGTACGTTATTTTAAACACCATCGCACAATTTTCAATCTTGCCGATCATGGACATCGATGTTCATTTGAGCATTTGACTCAAAAAGGAGAAACGAATATTATAAACCTTCACTTACAGTTGACAGCAACTTTATAGCGGGAAATCACTGGATATATGTGCGGTGATGTGTAGTAGCAACTGCTCATGAGCGGGCTCACTTTCCCTGAAATGATTAAATGAGAGAAATTTTGACGCTACCTTATACCTAACCATGTGGCGATAAGGCCAAGGCGAGAGGTATAGGCATCAGAGGAATATGCTTATAGCATCGGAATTTAGGAATTGTATTTGTAACAGCTGGGAACAAAACAGCATGTACTAAACAACTTAAATAGATGGCGTATTGGAAAGTCACGCAGAGAAACGACCGAAAGAACGCAAGAAAGATATGTACCTACTGTTTCAGAAATTTCTGAAATTATATTTAAGTTCCCTAAACTTTGATAATGATCAACTCTCACTTTTAGCCACCGTGGTAATGAAGCGAAAGGTATAAAAGTATGAAGAAGAAAATAAAAATTCGTTTAAGCGCGAATATTAGCGCGCTTAAACGAACGCGACCATTTAAGAAAGTTTTCAAAGGCTCGAAAATTACAGAATTTTAACTTTTTAATGTTTAGTTCCACCTATCTATACATCCTTACCCTACATAAACAATTTCATTTACCTATCCTCTAACTCACTTATCATGCGTGGGTCATCATTATCAGCAGGAGATCCAGGCCCCAGGAATCCAGGATCATCAGCTCATCAGCAATGGGAATCAGCACCAGACAGTCATCTCATGGTGAAATGTTGCCAGACTCGGTTTCCTGAAATTGTTTGAACGTTTTACCCTTCCCTTCCGGTAGAAATATTGATCTACAAGCCCTAGCCTGAAGTCCGAGATTAATGTCAAGAAAGGGTATAAATACTTGGAACTTATTTAAGTTATATTTCAGTTTCATGAACCAAAAGGTCCTGGACTATGATTATGTACCTACCAATATTGTTTGGTTTTGGGCTTTGGTAAACTGGTACGCTATAACTCGTAACTCGTAGAGCGGAGTGTAGAGATCTTCATCTTCATTAATTTCACGTAGAGATTCATAATTGCTCCGGCTAAAAAATGGGTGGACTTAACTCCGCCGCGGACCCGCTGCGGACCCGGTGGACCCGTTGCGGGTCCGCCGCGGACTCCACTAAAGTCCACCATAAAAATTTTTTGGTGGACTTTGGTGGACCCGCAGCGGACTTTTCAAAACTCCGCCACGGAGTGGTGGGTCCGCTGCGGGTCGCTCGGGCTCCGCCGCGCACTGGTGACAGTCCACCGAAAAGTCCACCAAAAAAGTCCACCAGGGAAAAAAGTCCGCCGTGGATTGAGTCCACCGCGGAGTTTTTTTCCACCGGTGGATTCTCAGGTGGACTCCACCAGCGGACTTTGGTCCACCGGCGGAGTCCACAGGTGGAGTCCACCAGCGGAGTCCAGGTGGAGTCCAACTCCACCAGCGGAGTCCCTCTCGCAGATAACATTTTTGGCCCCGAAATTTCATGATTTTCTGGTGAAATAGCCGTCAAATCGCTCAAAATTTCCATGAATTGCGGACGTCCGAATTATGTCCGATATACCTTATCGGACATAATTATCACGGACTTTAGTTTCACGGACATATAACTTCACGGACATTAATATTCACGCTCGATCCAGCCACTTCAAATTTCCAAAAATTTTCAAAATTCTCGGCTCGATTTCTCCCATTTTCCCCCACTTGAATGCTTGAATTGAAGATTTTCTCAATATTTTTCTTTAATAAATATGATAAATTTCCATATTGCAGGTACTAAGCATTAAAAGAAGCATAATTTCCCTTACAAATTCTATTATTTGTGCATTTCAAGAGAGGAGGTCAGAAATTTTGCGTCTCTCCCTATAAATTTTAGGACGAAATGCCGGACTTAATTTTCACGGACCTGAATATTACGGACATTAGTATTTTCACGGACATTAATATTCACGCTGAGGTGCTCAGCGTGAATTTAATGTCCGATAATTATGTCCGATAAGGTAAACGGGGGCTGAGTGACGTCACAGATCCGAAGGTCAATTTTTCTCTATCCTAAACCTTACCGAGACTCTTACCAAAACCCTTACCCTAATCCTGACCCTAAACCTAACAAATCCTGACCCTAATCCCGACCATAACCTTCAAAGCGCTAGATGCGCTTGATTATATTTTTCTGAGTGACGTCATTGTCATGGAAAATGAAGGCTCCCGTTTACATGGGAGACATATTGGCCAGAATCCCCCAGGACCCCTCTCAGATTTGGGCTAATATCAACTTTTTGGTGGTAATCTAACTATCCCCCATTTGTCTTAAAAAGAGGTGTCTTAAAAGAGGTGTTTATTTCTGGTCAAATCCTTAATTTCACGTTCGCACCGGACACACCCTTTTTCCAATTTCAGCTGGAAAAAGCATTGAAATTAGGGGTTTCTGGATTGCGGACGTTTGCGGACAAGGGGGAGGGAGGGGTCTGAAATGGCCAAAATTTTGCGGACGTCCTTTATGGATGGCCCCCCAGTTGATTTTGAAATATCGATCAAATCTGAGAGGGTCTACTCACCCCTCCCTCCTCATTGCGACGCCCTTTATGGATGGTCCCTTTGAAATATCGACCGAATCTGAGAAAGCTATGTGTACACATGGCACTCCTTTCCAAAAACCATACAGCCCTAATGGCGGAGTCCACTGGCAGAGTCCACTGGCAGTTTACTGATGGACTCCACTGGCGGAGTCCACTGGCGGAGTCGAGTCCACTGGCGGAGTTGAGTCCACTGGCGGAGTCGAGTCCACCAGTGGACTCCACTGGTGGAGTCCGCCAGTGGACTCGACTCCGCCAGTGGACTCCGCCGGTGGAGTCAACCGACTCCGCGGCGGACTTACCTCCACAATTATTTTAGTCCACGGTGGACTTTTTTGGTGGACTTTTTCGGTGGACTGTCCACCAGTGCGCGGCGGAGCCCGAGCGGACCCGCAGCGGACCCACCACTCCGCGGTGGAGTTTTGAAAAGTCCGCTGCGGGTCCACCAAAGTCCACCAAAAAAATTTTATGGTGGACTTTAGTGGAGTCCGCGGCGGACCCGCAGCGGGTCCACCGGGTCCGCAGCGGGTCCGCGGCGGAGTTAAGTCCACCCATTTTTTAGCCATTGCTCCTGTAAAGAAATTAAAGACTTCATTCAGGTACTCAGGTATAACCTAGTTCATTGCCTCTATAGGTATAATTTGATTGGTAGGTATGCTCTGAATAAGCTCTGAATAAGCTCTGAATATCATATGCTCTGAATAAGCATTTCTATCACAAGTAATTACTTAAATTTACTCAGTCAATCCAACAGTAATCAGTATGTAACCATTTAACATATGTGTTCGGAAGCTATCAAGCATCAAGGGAAACGGTAACATGCCTAGCCTACCGATAAATGGTCAATAGTAATAGTATCATTAGGTGTCATGAACTAAGAAATCTATACTTATGCGATAGGGATGTTTTCGATTAATTGTTGCCTGCAATGCAACAAAATAGGCCATAATCTTCTGAAAAGAAGCAACGGTGAACACTGAACGACAGGTCTCAAAGAAAGAAAAAGCCTAAAATGAATGCGACTATCAGCTATTCAACTACTGAACTGCAGAGGATTTGGTAATGTGACCGCACTGAACAGCTAATGTAAAACTCAAACTACACGCGAGTCACGTGATCAGGAGCAGAGCAAGCACTGACAGATGCTGCGTTTGAACACTTGATGACGTGATCCTCTCTGGTTCCTCATTGGAGTGGAGACAGCGGAGATGATGACGCCATCAAATTGTCCCTAATTCGACCAATCACAAAGCGACGCGAGCGTTGAAATAGTGACGAACACAGAGTCCTATCCAACGCGATTTTTTAAACTCATTATTTGCTAATGTGCCGCGCAGTGCACTTAAGAGCTCGGAGCGTCAGAGCACCACATTCAGGGTCAGCAAACAAGTAGATGCAAAAATTTTCAGCCAAATATGAAATATTGAATTAATGAAGATAATTCACGCTTTCAGCACGTCATATTCTCGGGAGTTCGGAAAATATTTTTTATATTCCTCGGAGAGGATGAGGAGGAGTAATTGCGCGTAGCAGCAATACCAGGCACGGATCGATTACGGAGCGTGGAGTTGAAAAAATGAAAAAAGGTTGGTGTTTTTGCAGATCTCTTTTGCTCTAACAATTCAGACTTAAAAAACTGAGCGTGCGGAAAACAATATTTTGTAATGTGAACTCATTTTTCAATAACATCGCGACCAAGGCAAGATATTTTTGCAACAACTTGAGCTTTGAGCGCGCGCCACAGATGCAGTTAACTGCACATGCAAATGGGCTGCCGCTGACAAGTGACAGCTGACAGCAGTACTCTGTCCTGCAATTGAATATATGAGTTTTGGTCATGATGCAGTCATGCCAAGCTTCAAATTAAGATTCATATTAATGAAAATATTTTAATCAATTCTGACAAAATGCGTTGGCGCCGCTAAAATCATCTTTTGGCTTCATGATTTCAACGCGCAAATAACTTTGCGACGAATTGAACCAGGCCAGTAGTCAGTAGCCACGTATGTTCTTCTCTCCGTACGTTGTGGCTCTGTAGAATTTAATTCATTTCTCTCGCTTTACATTGACTTATGTTGTAGTTGTACGTTGCAATGATGTTTCGACTCTGCCCTAAAAATTCAAACAAGTATGGTGATCCGTGATTGGTGTCAATGTGTCATGATTTTATTTGTGTCACTGTCAAGTGTTATTCAATAGAAACATCGCCAGGTACCGCTTTCAGAGTCAACGATTAAATCGATATATCATGGTGTAGGTACGTAATATGTTAGCGGTCAGACTAATGTCATATATTAATGTCAGCACAGATCAAAATAGCATAATGCAAAATCTTAATCTGATTTGGTGTCAATCTGGTGTCAATCTGGTGTCAATCTGATTGGTGTCTGCGGTTATTTTTGCTGGTTTTAGCGGTCAGACTGGTGCCAGTGTTACGTCATGTTATGTAATATGGTGTGTTAATCGGTGTCAGAAGGCAGAAGCATTGCATACCGGAGTCCACGATATGTTACCCTGGTGTCAGTGATATGCATTATGCAAGCGGTGTCAGTATTGGTGTCAATCTAGATCTAGACCAGCTGATTGACATCAGAAATTACTGGTATCAAAATCAGCGTAATTTCACATTGTTGTCAGCAATTTTGTGTGTAAATTGGTGTCAGTTCCAGTTTCACATCATCAATGTAGAATGGTGTCATTGTGTCAATCTGATTGTTGTTTGCAGAATCTAGAAACAAAAGAAACGTGGTCACATGGATCAATCTGTAGTGGTGTCAAACTGGATGGTGTCGATATAGATGGTGGCACTCTGGATGGTGTCAATCTGAATGGCGTCAATCTGGAAGGTGTCAATCCGGATGGTGTCAATCTGGAGAGGAGTCAATATGCTAATCTAGATGGTGTCGATCTGGATGGTGTCAATCTGGATGGTGTCAATCTGGGTTGTGTCAATCTGAATGGTGTCAGTCTGGATGGTGTTAATCTGGATGGTGTCGATCTGGATGGTGTCAATCTGGATGGTGTCAATCTGCAGAGGACTAGGGGTCAATCCGGATGGTGTCAATCTGGAAGTGGATGGTGTCAATCTGGATGGTGTCAATCTGGATGGTGTCAATCTGGATGGTGTCAATCTGGATGGTGTCAATCTACATGGTGTCAATCTGAATGGTGTCAATTAACAATTTGAATGGTGTCAATTTGAATGGTGTCAATTTGAATGGTGCGGTGTCAATTTGAATGGTGTCAATTTGAATGGTGTCAATTTGAATGGTGTCAATTTGAATGGTGTCAATTTGAATGGTGTCAATTTAAATGGTGTCAATTTGAATGGTGTCAATCTGAATGGTGTCAATATGGATGGTGTATCGTTGTCACTCTGGATAGCGTCAATCTGGATGGTGTCGTTTAAGATTAGAAATAATATTGCATCGCATATCGGTTTCAAATTCAGCCGTGAGTCGCCCGATATTCCATATATTTCAATTTTTTTCGCTTGTTATTCAGCCGTTTATAACAGACTAGATTTAGATTGACTAATTTGGTTATTTCACTTGACCCATCGATCAAATCAATTTATACAGCTGTGCATATGTTCATCAGATCATTAGTAGGATTTTACCCTACCCTCCGCCGCGCGCCATTTTTTTCCGCGACCCTCCAAATTTCCGAGTGTTGCGCGCTAGGGATGGGTAAAATCCATCTACAGATCATCAGTTTTCGATACATAAATCGATGTTATATGTGAATTGCGCGCGCGTAGCGCGGCTCACATTGAATGATGACGTACATAATCTCCAATTAATTGAGCCTTCCTTGAGCAAATGAGCATTACTTGACGTAACGCGCGAATGACATTTTCATGTACGCCGCGCACCCCAACGAGTGCACAGTGTTCGCTGGGAAGCACCTGGTTAGGCAGGTGAATCGCCGCGCCTTCCTAAGCCCGCATAGGTGCGTTTACGCGCGTAAACGCCGCGCCTCGTACGGCGCGTCGGGGGCCGGGGCGCCGCTGATTTTCACGAGTTCCTAAGCCCGCATAGGTATGTACGCGCCGCTCGCTTCCCTGGGGAAGCGTGCGAGCCAAACAGGGATATACGTGTTTAGCAATTTCACGAAGGTCCCGGTCTGTCATGTCAACGGCCGACAATGTGCTGTAAGTTTGAAAGATAAGTTAAAAGAATTATTATAACCATTATAACCTTGTGAAAGGTCATGTTTGAAGTGATTGATCGTTTCCGTGAAACACAAAATTCTCAAATATGTAAGATGAGATACAATGAAGACAAACAGTGGGGAGTGCCACTGTACCAATTGTCCCTAACTCAAAAAAAGTGGATTGGGACAGGGACATTTGGAACAAATGGGACAGTTGGGACAACGAAAATTGGACAATTGGGACTCAGAAAGTGACTTGTGACTGGTAAAAATGGGACATTTGGGACACATGAAACAGAAAAAAGACTAAAAAGTGAATTGGGACAGGGAAACATGTGACATTTGGGACAAATGTGACATTTGGGACAAATGTGACATTTGGGACGAATGTGACAATAGGGACTGAGATAATTGGGACTCAAAAGGTTGTGTTTGTGAGCAGCATTTTAGCAAATTATTTTCCTCACAACATATGAAATGAGAAAGATGGCAGCTCTAATGCAACAACAGCTGCTTCAATATTAAAATATCAGTTAATTTTTATCACTGAGTTGTTTATGCAAATTCAGTTTATTTATGAATGGGAACAATGAGTAATGGGCACCTGAGTTCAATGGTGCATATTAGTGTTATCTATTGTTCTTGATAATCGTCTATGTGAAGAGTGATGGTTAAATACCATTATGTTATTTTTTGAATTAAAAGAAGTCTTTCTTCAAGACATCAATCTGCAAGACTTTTCTCCAACTCCGTACTTGAACACCAACATGATCCCTTTAGGTAATCCAATGTGGAGAGCAGCAGGATCTAAGTGAGTCACACCAAGATGAGTGGTGTGCAGGCATCTTCAGTCCAATACCTACCTCAGCTGGGTGTTTAAATTGCGTGAGCTTTTATGAGGTAGGCCCCAGCAGTCACCCCTGGTACCAGGGTATAGCACTGTCAAGTGCAGTGACCACCTGCCTGAATGAAACTGAAACTTGCTCTTTGGTCTTTGTTTGTACTCCAAGCATCAAGAAATTAAGCAAAACACTTAGTGAAGAGAAGTAGAGGACCGTGGATGGATCCGGTTATTTGTGTCCTTTACTGTAGCCATTAATATTAATGAGAAGTGGCATGCATCCTGATCCAATATCTATCTTGAGAAATGCTTCTCCTGAAAATCAGGGTTAAAACATTTTTGAATTAAAAAGAAATCTTTCTTCAAGACATCAATCTGCAAGACTTTTCTCCAACTCCATACTTGAACACCAACATGATCCCTTTAGATAATTATGTTATGTTATTTGAATTAAAAAGAAATATTTCTTCAAGACATCAATCTGCAAGACTTTTCTCCAACTCCGTACTTGAACACCAACATGATTCCTTTAGGTAATGCAATGTGAGAGCAGTAGATCTAATGAGTCACACCAAGATGAGTGGTGTGCAGGCATCTTCAGTCCAATACCTACCTCAGCTGGGTGTTTAAATTAGAGCTTTTTATGAGGTAGGCCCCAGCAGTCACCCCTGGTACCAGGGTATAGCACCGTCAAGTGCAGTGACCACCTGCCTGAATGAACTGAAACTTGCTCTTTGGTCTTTGTCTTTACCCAAGCATCAAGAAATTAAGCAACACACTAAGTGAAGAGAAGAGGGACCGGTGGATGGATCCGGGTCATTTGTGTCCTTTACTGCACATTAATAAATTAATGAGAGTGGCATGCATCCTGATCCAATACTTCATCTTGAGAGATGCTTCTCCAATTCAGGTTTAAACATATTTGAATTAAAAAGAAATCTTTCTTCAAGACATCAATCTGCAAGACTAATAGTAATAGTATCATTAGGTGTCATGAACTAAGAAATCTATACTTATGATAGGATGTTTTTGATTAATTGTTGCCTGCAATGCAACAAAATAGGCCATAATCTTCTGAAAAGAAGCAACGGTGAACACTGAACGACAGGTCTCAAAGAAAGAAAAAGCCTAAAATGAATGCGACTATCAGCTATTCAACTGCTGAACTGCAGAGGATTTGGTAATGTGACCGCACTGAACAGCTAATAAAACACTCAAACTACACGCGAGTCACGTGATCAGGAGCAGAGCAAGCACTGACAGATGCTGCGTTTGAGCACTTGATGACATGATCCTCTCTGGTTCCTCATTGGAGTGGAGACAGCGGAGATGATGACGCCATCGAATTGTCCCTAATTCGACCAATCACAAAGCGACGCGAGCGTTGAAATAGTGACGAACACAGAGTCCTATCCAACGCGATTTTTTAAACTCATTATTTGCTAATGTGCCGCGCAGTGCACTTAAGAGCTCGGAGCGTCAGAGCACCACATTCAGGGTCAGCAAACAAGTAGATGCAAAAAATTTTCAGCCAAATATGAAATATTGAATTAATGAAGATAATTCACGCTTTCAGCACGTCATATTCTCGGGAGTTCGGAAAATATTTTTTATATATTCCTCGGAGAGGATGAGGAGGAGTAATTGCGCGTAGCAGCAATACCAGGCACGGATCGATTACGGAGCGTGGAGTTGAAAAAAGGTTGGTGTTTTTGCAGATCTCTTTTGCTCTAACAATTCAGACTTAAAAAACTGAGCGTGCGGAAAACAATATTTTGTAATGTGAACTCATTTTTCAATAACATCGCGACCAAGATATTTTTGCAACAACTTGAGCTTTGAGCGCGCGCCACAGATGCAGTTAACTGCACATGCAAATGGGCTGCCGCTGGCCCGCTGACAAGTGACAGCTGACTGCAGTACTCTGTCCTGCAATTGGGTATATGAGTTTTGGTCATGATGCAGTCATGCCAAGCTTCAAATTAAGATTCATATTAATGAGAATATTTTAATCAATTCTGACAAAATGCGTTGGCGCCGCTAAAATCATCTTTTGGCTTCATGATTTCAACGCGCGCAAATAACTTTGCGACGAATTGAACCAGGCCAGTAGTCAGTAGCCACGTATGTTCTTCTCTCCGTACGTTGTGGCTCTGTAGAATTTAATTCATTTCTCTCGCTTTACATTGACTTATGTTGTAGTTGTACGTTGCAATGATGTTTCGACTCTGCCCTAAAAATTTAAACAAGTATGGTGATCCGTGATTGGTGTCAATGTGTCATGATTTTATTTGTGTCACTGTCAAGTGTTATTCAATAGAAACATCGCCAGGTACCGCTTTCAGAGTCAACGATTAAATCGATATATCATGGTGTAGGTACGTAATATGTTAGCGGTCAGACTAATGTCATATATTAATGTCAGCACAGATCAAAATAGCATAATGCAAAATCTTAATCTGATTTGGTGTCAATCTGGTGTCAATTTGGTGTCAATTTGGTGTCAATCTGATTAGTGTCTGCGGTTATTTTTGCTGGTTTTAGCGGTCAGACTGGTGCCAGTGTTACGTCATGTTATGTAATATGGTGTGTTAATCGGTGTCAGAAGGCAGAAGCATTGCATACCGGAGTCCACGATATGTTACCCTGGTGTCAGTGATATGCATTATGCAAGCGGTGTCAGTATTGGTGTCAATCTAGATCTGGACCAGCTGATTGACATCAGAAATTACTGGTATCAAAATCAGCGTAATTTCACATTGTTGTCAGCAATTTTGTGGGCATAATCCACGATTTTTGCAAGTACACCTGAATTCGCCGCGAATTCGCCGCGAATTCAGGTGAATTCAAATGAATTCAGGTGAATTCGCGGCGGAGTTCGCCAAAAAAAAATTTTGGCGGACTCCGCCGGAGTCCGCCGCGGACTCTGGCGAATTCACCTGAATTCACCTGAATTCGCCGCGAATACACGCGTATTCGGTGTACTAGTTCGCCAACTTTCCAGTTCACCCAGGCGAACAAGTTCGCCGCGAATTCGCGGCGAACTGATGTCCGCCGCAAACTCGCGGCGAATTCAGGTGAACTTGGGCGAACTTGGACGAACTTGGGTGAACTCAGTTCGCGGCGAATTCACCTGAACTTTGAAGTAACTTTGTCACGTCTGGCACGCTTATGTGAGACTAAGATGCGATTCACAATGTCTACCATATGCGTGACGTCATGGATCCAAAGAACCTTACAGGGTTAGGGTTTTGGTTAGGACACAAGAAAAGAATTGACATCAAGATCTGTGACGTCATTGTCAGGTGTTGCCTGACCCCCTGACGACGTCAGGCAATGACGTCACTAGGAGCCGTTTACAGGTATGTCTACCTTGAAAACGGCTCTGAGTGACGTCACAGATCTAAAGGTCAATTTTTTGTATCCTAAACCTAACCTTTGCCTTAACCAAAAACCTAACCTTAATCCTTACCCTAAACCTTACAAATCCTTACCCTGTTGGTCGTGCAGATGGCGTTTTATGGTTGGTAATTCCTCGCGTACATGAAAACTGGTATGTAACATTAACACTTAGCACTTTAGCAGTTTTACGATACACTTACAGTAAGGCTCCGACACAGTCACACCGTTACGACACAGTAACATGACACCGTTGCGGCGTTACGACTCAGCAACACCGTTGGCGTTACGACACAGTAGAACTGTTACGATGCAGTAACACCGTTACGGCACAGTTACACCGTTACAACAGAGTAACACCGTTACAGCGTAACCAGTAACGACACAGTATAACTGTTAGGATACAGTAACACCGTTACGACACAATAACACCGTTACGACACAGTAGAACCGTTACGATACTCATACAGTAACCCACGACACAGTACCACTGTTACGACACAGTATCACCGTTACACTTACAGCACAGTTCAATAGGGCAATATTGTCGGCCGATGACAGACCCTCGTGACCCCAGTGACTAAAGTTTTCATTTTGACTTATGTCCTGAATTTATTTAGAGGCACTTTTTGACCTATTTCCGGCTAAAATAGACTAATTCCAATGCTTTTCTAGACTGGGTTCTATGGGTATTCGTACGGTTGCTATGGGAGTCATAAGCCGACGCTTCGCTTCGCTGAAAACTCCTCAGTTAAGGCTCGTTGCTATGGGAAGCCGTACGGTTGCTATGGGAGTCATAAGCCGAAGCTTCGCTGAAAAATCCTCAGTTTTAAGGCTCGTTGCTATGGGAAGTCGTACGGTTGCTATGGGAGTCATAAGCCGAAACTTCGCCTAAAACTCCTCAGTTTTTAAGCTGGTTGCTATGGGACGTCGTACGGTTGCTATGGGAGTCATAAGCCGTAGCTTCGCTGAAAACTCCTTGATTTTTAGACTGGTTGCTATGGGAAGTCGTACGGTTGCTATGGGAGTCATAAGCCGTATCTTCGCTGAAAACTCCTTGATTTTTAGATTGGTTGCCACGGGAAGTCGTACGGTTGCTATAGGAGTCATAAGCCGAAGCTTCGTTGAAAACTCCTCAGTTTTTAGACTGGTTGCTATGGGAAGTTGTACGGTTGCTATGGGAGTCATAAGCCGTAGCCAATGGTTCCATTGGCAACAATGTTGATGCTGATTGTCACGACTCGTGACCATTGTATTTGCAATGCTTCAGGGTACTCGGGCACAGAGCCTATTCACCGCCGATAGGCGCTGATTGGCGATCAGCGCCGATTGGCGATCAATCAGTGCCGATCAGCACTGGTGGCTCAAAATCAGCGCTGTTCAGCGCCGACTTTGGTTAGAGCTAAGCGCCAACCAAAACACCTGTATAAGAAGAGCCTTTGCAAACAATAACGCAATTTTCCTTCATCGCCGATCGCTAATTTGTTAAATTCGTACTGATTTGGGCTTTTGGGCATGTTTCCCTCCGGTGAACTCAGGTGGACTCCGGCGGACTCCGGCGGACTCCGCCATCTGAATTCAGGCGAACTAGTTCGCCGCGAATTCGCCGCGAACTGGCAGTTCACCTGGGTGAACTGGAAAATTGGCGAACTAGTACACCGAATACGCGTGTATTCGCGGCGAATTCAGGTGAATTCAAGTGAATTCGCCGGAGTCCGCGGCGGACTCCGGCGGAGTCCGGCGGAGTCCGCCAACAATTTTTTTTGGCGAACTCCGCCGCGAATTCACCTGAATTCACCTGAATTCACCCGAATTCGCGGCGAATTCGCGGCGAATTCAGGTGAACTTGCAAAAATCGTGGATTATGCCATTTTGTGTGTAAATTGGTGTCAGTTCCAGTTTCACATCATCAATGTAGAATGGTGTCATTGTGTCAATCTGATTGTTGTTTGCAGAATCTAGAAACAAAAGAAACGTGGTCACATGGATCAATCTGTAGTGGTGTCAAACTGGATGGTGTCGTTATAGATGGTGGCACTCTGGATGGTGTCAATCTGAATGGCGTCAATCTGGAAGGTGTCAATCCGGATGGTGTCAATCTGGAGAGGAGTCAATATGCTAATCTAGATGGTGTCGATCTGGATGGTGTCAATCTGGATGGTGTCAATCTGGGTTGTGTCAATCTGAATGGTGTCAGTCTGGATGGTGTTAATCTGGATGGTGTCGATCTGGATGGTGTCGATCTGGATGGTGTCAATCTGGATGGTGTCAATCTGCAGAGGACTAATCTGGGTTGTGTCAATCTGAATGGTGTCAGTCTGGATGGTGTTAATCTGGATGGTGTCAATCTGGATGGTGTCAATCTACATGGTGTCAATCTGAATGGTGTCAATTAACAATTTGAATGGTGTCAATTTGAATGGTGTCAATTTGAATGGTGTCAATTTGAATGGTGTCAATTTGAATGGTGTCAATTTGAATGGTGTCAATTTGAATGGTGTCAATTTAAATGGTGTCAATTTGAATGGTGTCAATCTGAATGGTGTCAATATGGATGGTGTATCGGTGTCACTCTGGATAGCGTCAATCTGGATGGTGTCGTTTAAGATTAGAAATAATATTGCATCGCATATCGGTTTCAAATTCAGCCGTGAGTCGCCCGATATTCCATATTTCAATTTTTCGCTTGTTATTCAGCCGTTTATAACAGACTAGATTTAGATTGACTAATTTGGTTATTTCACTTGACCCATCGATCAAATCAATTTATACAGCTGTGCATATGTTCATCAGATCATCAGTTTTCGTTCCTAAGCCCGCATAGGTGTGTGTACGCGCCGCGCGCTTCCCTACGGGACACGTGCTGGGGAAGCGCGCCGCGCGAGCCACACAGGGATATACGTGTTTAGCAACAGTTTTCGATACATAAATCGATGTTATATGTGAATTGCGCGCGCGTAGCTACGGTGTACCAGAAGGATAAGTTATTGTACCTTTTTTTAAAAATAGAAATAACTTATCCTTCTGGGACACAAGTGTGTCCCAAAAGGATAAGTTATTTTTATTTTTTAAAAAGAAAAATAACTTATCCTTCTGGTACACGAGGGTGTCCCAAAAGGATAAGTTATTTTTTATTTTTGAAAAAGAAAAAATAACTTATCCTTCTGGTACACAAGTGTGTCCCAGAAGGATAAGTTATTTTCTATTTTTGAAAAGAAAAATAACTTATCCTTCTGGTACAGTGTGTCCCAGAAGGATAAGTTATTTTATTTTTGAAAAGAAAAATACTTATCCTTCTGAGACACAGTGTGTCCCAGAAGGATAAATTATTTTATTTTTGAAAAAGAAAAAATAACTTATCCTTCTGGTACACAGTGTGTCCCAGAAGGATAAGTTATTTTTATTTTGAAAAGAAAAATAACTTATCCTTCTGAGACACAGTAAAATCCCAGAAGGATAAGTTATTTTATTTTACAATGTAGGTGTGTGTAAATTACATCTTTCCTTGAGGGAAGCATAAAGCTGACTGCGCATTTTTAGTCTGGCAGAAAGTGTCATACCTGGTGGCACTTGTCAGGCAGGTGTTGCCTGACCCCTTACTGAACACGTATATCCCTGTCTGGCTCACGCGGCGTGCTTCCTTAGGGAAGCGCTCGGCGTACACACACCTATGTGGGCAAGGAACTGACCCCCTAGCGCCACAACTTGCAGAGTCCTGTTCCTAAGCCCGCATGGGTGCAGGGTGTACGCGCCGCTCGATCCAGGCAGGGATATACATGTTTAGCAAGGGTCCGGGGTCAGGCAACGCCTGACAATTTGCCACCGGGTATGACACTTCTGCCAGACTCACCTGCGCAGTGCAGCTTCATGCTTCCCCAAGGAAAGATGTGTGCATATCATACACACCTACATTGTAAAATAAAAATAACTTATCCTTCTGGGACACACTCGTGTCCCAGAAGGATAAGTTATTTTTCTTTTTCAAAAATAAAAATAACTTATCCTTCTGGGACACACTCGTGTACCATAAGGATAAGTTATTTTTTCTTTTTCAAAAATAGAAAATAACTTATCCTTCTGGGACACACTCGTGTACCAGATTACCACATGTTACGTGTCCCTGTTTGTTCGCGCTTGCGCGCGCTTTTCGTAGAAAAGTCACAAACAGGGCCACGCAACAATGGCAGGATTCGCTCCTCAGCTCGGGGCGCATATTTTACGCCCCTATTAAGTGATTCAACCATATTTGGGCATTAATTGTTTGAGTGCGCGCGTCGTACGCCGCGCTCTAGGTTGAGAGTCACTCTAGCAGAGATGACCATATTTTGAGATCCTCAAATCGCGTTGGATAAAGTGATGACGTAGGTCAGGTTTAACAGGCGTTCCTTGAAATAATTGTCAGGTGATACCCATATATGGAATAAACTATCTGCTGAGCACTAGAGTGAGGAATGTGTCCATGTCCGGCTTTCCATAAACAGTTGATGTTTTTACGCAGTTCGTTGCTACTCATTACTTCATTAAATTATTTGTTTTGCGTGGCCATCGGCTCTTTCTACTTTCTAACCGTTTTGATTATGCTAATTGATATTTGCTTGTGAGATGTGACTCTGTGGGCCCGGCTATATCTACTCCATTTTATTATATGCTGCTGCAGGAGACTCTGTTGGCCCGGCTCTATCTACCCCCATTTGATTATGCTTCTGCTGCAGGAGACTCTGTGAGCCCGGCTCTAATTACTCCATTTGATTATACTTGCTGCAGGAGACTCAGTGTGCCCGGCCTCTATCTGCTCCATTTGATTATGCTTGCTTGCTTGACTCTGTGTGCCCGGCTCTATCTACTCCATTTGATTATGCTTGCTGTAGTTGACTCCTGTGTGCCTGGCTCTATCTACTCCATTTGATTATGCTTGCTGTGAAGGACTCTGTGGGCCTGGGCTCTGTCCTCATTTGATTATGCTTGCTGCAGTTGACTCTGCGTGTGGGCCCGGCTCTATCTACTCCATTTAATTATGCTGCTGCAGGAGACTCTGTGGGCCAGCTCTATCTACTCCATTTAATTATGCTTGCTGCAGGAGACTCTGTGGGCCCGGCTCC
>WFMF01000056.1:82612-124477 GCA_011033025.1 Beroe forskalii | reverse complement strand
TGGGATCCCGCCCAAGGGGTCTGAAAAATATAAGGAATGAAGGGTTTTTTAAAGGGAATATTAAAAGGGGTCTTTTAGGATCTTTTTTTTTTCAAAAAATCTGAAGGGGTAAAATTGGGGTTTTTAAAAAACATTATCAGGGTCTTTAAGGGTTCTGCAAGGACTTAAAAAGGGTTAAAAATGAAATTTATTAAAAATGTTATCAGGGATCCCCTTTAACCAGGGATTCCCAAACAAGGATTTTAAGATATGAAAGGTTTATTAAAAAAAATTCATCCGGGGTCTTAAAAGGGAAATTTCTAGGGGTTCTGGTTTTAAAAATGAAATTTTAAAAAAACATTCATCGGGGTCTTTTACAAGGGTTATTTAGGGATTAACAAGGGAAAAATTTTAAGGGTTTTTAAAAAATCTTCATCGGGGAAAACAGAGGGTCATTCAAAGGGTCTAACCCAAGGGTATAAAAATGAAGGGTTTTTTTAAAAAAAAATCATTCATCAGGGTCTTAAAGGGTCATTTCAGGATCTTGAAGGGAAAAAGATATGAAAGGTTTTTAAAAAACATTCATAGGGGTCTTTCGGAAACACTGCTCAGGGACTAACAAAAGGGGTAAGATATGAAGGGTTTATTTTAGGGGAAACTTGTGAGGGGGTCCCCAAAAAGGATTTATTAAAACCAAAATTTTTTGGGTTTTTTCCTTTTTTGGGAATTTTTTTCTTTTTTGGTCTTTTTGAAAGGGGGTTTAACCTTTGGGGATTAAATAAATTTTTGGTTTAAATTCCCGTTTTCAATTTTAATTTTTTCCCTTCCTTTCAATTTCTTAATTTCAATTTTAAAATTTTAAAAATTTTATTCTTTTAATTCCAAAAATTTCCCTTTAAAATTTTTTGATTTTCCCCAAAATTTTATGGAATTTTTCCAGGGAAATTTTAATTCAAAATTTTTTAAATTTTAATTCCAAACAAAATTTCCCCAAACTGGTTTTTAATTCCCAAAAATTTTTTAAATTTTTTTCCAAATTTTTTGGTTATTTTAAATTTAAAATTTTATTTCAAATTTTAAATTTTTTGGTTTTTTAAATTTCCCAAAATTTTGGTTTTTTTTAAATTTTTAATTTAATTCCAAATTTTAAATGTTTTAAATTTTTAATTTTAAATTTTAAATTTCAAAATTTAATTTCAAATTTAATTCAAAATTTTTTTCAAAATTTTTTTCCCAAAATTTTATTTCCCCAAATTTTATTTAAATTTTAATTTCCCAAAATTTTAATTTTAATTTTAAAATTTTTTCCAATTCCCAAAAATTTTTTGAATCTTTAATTAAAATTAAGGGTTTTTTAAACAAATTTCTTGGTTAATTTTAATTCCCCAAAGGGTTATTTCAATTCCAAAATTTTTTTTGTTTTCAATTTTCCAAAATTTTTAAAAGGGAATTTCATTTTATTTTTGGTAATTTAAATTTAAAAAACTTGGACTTCAATTGAATTTCTGATAAATTTTAATTTTAAATTTTTGGGGTTTTTAAAATTCCAAATTTTATTTAATTTTAAATAAATTTCATGGTTATTTCAAATTCCCCCAAATTTGGGAAAAAATTTTAAAATTTTAATTTTAAAATTTTAATTTTTATTGGTTTAAAATTTCCAAAATTTTTGGAAAATTTAAATTCCAATTTTTCATGGTTATTTCAATTCCAAATTTCTTGTTAATTTCAATTCCAAATTGCTTGTTTATTTCAATTCCAAATTTCTTGCAGTAATTTTAATTCCAAATTGCTTGGTTATTTCCATCCCAAATTTCTTGGTTTCCATTCCAAATTTCATGGTAATTTCAATTCCAAATTTGCTGGTAATTTCAATTCCAAATTTCATGGTAACTTCAATTCCAAATTTCATGGTTATTTCGATTTCAAATTTCATGGTAATTTTAATTCCAAATTTCTTGGTTATTTCAATTCCAAATTTTGCTGTAATTTCACCTAAATTTCATGGTTTTTTCCAAATTTTGGTTTCCATTCCAAATTTCATGGTAATTTCAATTTCAAATTTCTTGGTAATTTCAATTCCAAATTGCTTGGTTATTTCAATTTCCAAATTTCTTGGTAATTTCAATTCCAAAATTGGTAATTTCAATTCCAAATTTTTCAATTCCAAATTTCTTGTTATTTCAATTCCAAATTTTTGGTAATTTCAATTCCAAATTTCTTGGTAATTTCAATTCCAAATTTTTGGTAATTTCAATTCCAAATTTCTTGGTTATTTCAATTCCAAATTTCATATCCAATTTAATTCCAAATTTCAAATTTCTTCCAATTTAATTTCAATTCCAAATTTAACGGAAATTTCAAATTTCAATTTCAATTTCAAATTTCAATTCCAAATTTATTGGTTATTTCAATTCCAAAATCCAAATTTATTGGTTATTTCAATTCCAAATTTCTTGGTAATTTCAATTCCAATTTTTCATGGTTATTTCAATTCCAAATTTCAATTCAAATTTATTTCAATTCCAAATTTCTTGGTAATTTCAATTCCAAATTTCTTGGTTATTTCAATTCCAAATTTCTTGGTAATTTCAATTCCAAATTTCATGGTAATTTCAATTCCAAATTTCTTGGTAATTTCAATTCCAAATTTCATGGTAATTTCAATTCCAAATTTCAATTCCAAATTTCATGGTTATTTCAATTCCAAATTTCATGGTAATTTCAATTCCAAATTTCTTGGTAATTTCAATTCCAAATTTCATGGTAATTTCAATTCCAAATTTCATGGTTATTTCAATTCCAAATTTCATGGTAATTTCAATTCCAAATTTCTTGGTAATTTCAATTCCAAATTTCATGGTAATTTCAATTCCAAATTTCTTGGTAATTTCAATTTCAAATTTCATGGTAATTTCAATTCCAAATTTCATGGTTAATTTCAATTCCAAATTTCTTGGTAATTTCAATTCCAAATTTCATGGTAATTTCAATTCCAAATTTCATGGTAATTTCAATTCCAAATTTCTTGGTAATTTTAATTCCAAATTGTTTGGTTATTTCAATTCCAAATTTCTTGGTAATTTCAATTCCAATTTTTCATGGTTATTTCAATTCCAAATTTCTTGTTAATTTCAATTCCAAATTGCTTGTTTATTTCAATTCCAAATTTCAAGCAAAAGGCAAAATCAATGTTGTTAGCTCACAGCATGAATTAAAGTATTCAAGAAAACATGAATGCGGTGCTAGGCAGCACACGACGAGATTTGGTGGTCACATTTGTTGCTAGGTGGGGCCGGTGATACTATGGTTATAAGATAACAAACTTTGTTATACGATGTATGAAATTATACCTTGGATACTCGTATCAGTACACCAGAAATTCTATTGAAACCAGATAATTATAGAGATTAATAAGCAAAGACCGGATATTTCATACCTCGATCGTAAGACAATGCTTTCCCATCGTATGAGCCTTTCTCATCTTTGGCCTTGGTCTATGCCGTTGTGCATTGGTATGTAGTATATATATTGACATTGTAAGTGGTATCTAGGCTGGACTACAGCTCTTTGAATCCCTGGAATAAGTGAAAAATGTTACATAGTTTGTCTCTCAGGGTTATTTGTCTTTCGAGAGTCATTTAGTTCTCTGAACACAGAGTAGCTAGTATTTCGAAAATATGGGTCATGATATGACACATGTTTTGTTTTTCCCATGTTTTTGTTTTAAGGAGTTAGAAATTAATTTAGGAAGAACAGCATTCCTGCAAGAAGCATCGCCTTCACACACGAGATATTCGAAACCAGCATGTTATATTACAGAGTTTGTGATATATCTTATTTTGACGAAGCCCAATGACATTATATTATATTGATATTGCCATTGATTTAGGACTGTATTTTCTTCGGGAGGCAAGCAAGATAACGCTCAAATCACAAAAAGGGTATATTTGGTTCATATATAGGATAGATCGTGAGCAACATCTATTATTATTGGCGTATCAACAACAGAATGGCACGAATTCCCAGACGATCTTTAAACATTTAAAATGAGCTCCAAGCGCATGACATATTTATATACCTTCTCAGATGGGAGGGAATATATCCTGCGTTTATTGAAACATACTTCCAACGCCAGCCGTATAATAATAGCGTGCCAGATAAAATAATACACGTCTTAGCGCCACCAATATTATAGATTCTTTCCAGCT
This sequence comes from Beroe forskalii, assembly GCA_011033025.1. Taxonomy (NCBI): domain Eukaryota; kingdom Metazoa; phylum Ctenophora; class Nuda; order Beroida; family Beroidae; genus Beroe; species Beroe forskalii. The sequence goes on along the minus strand of WFMF01000056.1, from coordinate 120,287 downwards.
AATGACGTCAATCCCGAGCGTCTATTGTTGTTTAAGCTCGGTCTATCTATATAATATAAATGATCATTTTATTATATGCTTCGGTATTTTTCAGCATCTTTTTCATTTCGTACACTCACGTTTTTGTGTGTTTCTGTTGAGGAGCAGAGACTCATAAGGAATGGAAATAGCTAGTATTTCTATTTTTCCATTTTCTGTTCCATTTTCTATTCGTTGTGTGTTTGCGTTTTAGTTGAAAAAAGACTCAGTAGATAAATGTTTATAGGCAGTATATTCTATAGTGCTGATCCAGGCCCGAGATGACATTTCTATTCGTATTTTTGGGCCTGTTTACGTATTCTAGGCTATGGTCGCACAGATCCGCCAACAACTTAAATTAAATTTCAACTTGACTTCGAATCAATGTTGAAGTGAAATCAATTTCAATTCGAAAAATTTTTCAAGTTGTTTTAAAATCAAAATCGAAATCAATATTGATACGAAATTCGTTTTGAAATCATTTTTGAAAACAGCGTCCACAGTATTGCAACATAAATGCTCGTTGGTTTCTGCAAGTTCATACAATTAACAAAAGTGGCGAAGTGGGCGTCATAGGGGTACCAAAATAGGCGTCTCTTGGCTTGCCCTCCTTTACTAACCTAGGATGGCCATAGAACAACAAAGGGTCTTAGCCTTTATGAAAGTCAGATGAAATCTAATGAGACTTAAGAGTCTTAGTGAGCTATCATGTATTACATCATCAGCCTAAAGGGAGCGGTTTTCCAAATGATGACAGAAGGGAGGGAGGTGTCAGCCAGGGTCACCAGGGTGTCAGGGTGTCAGCCAAGGGTCACCAGGGTGTCAGCCAAGGGTCACCAGGGTGTCAGCCAAGGGTCACCAGGGTGTCACCAGGGTGTCAGCCAAGGGTCACCAGGGTGTCACCAGGGTGTCAGCCAAGGGTCACCAGGGTGTCAGCCAAGGGTCACCAGGGTGTCAGCCAAGGGTCACCAGGGTGTCACCAGGGTTCAGGGGTCAGCCAAGGGTCAACAGGGTGTCAGCCAAGGGTCACCAGGGTGTCAGCCAAGGGTCACCAGGGTGTCACCAGGGTGTCACCAGGTGTCAGCCAGGTGTCAGCCAAGGGTCACCAGGGTGTCACCAGGTGTCAGCCAGGGTGTCACTAGGTGTCAGCCAGGGTGTCAGTAGAGTGCTGTCCCCAGTTCATCCTTGGTAAGTATGAGAAGGTAGACCAGGAGAACCCACACCTATGTTGATTCCCCCATGACGCCCCCTTGGTACCCCATTGTATGAACTTGCAGGAACGCAATATTGCGGACGCTTTTTTCAAAAACGATTTCAAAACAAATTTTAAATCGATATTGATTTCGAATCGATTTTGATTTTGATTTTAAAACAACAATTTTTTTTCGAATTGAATTGATTTTAACTAGTTGGCGGATATATGCTATGGCATATATCCGCCAACAATTCAATACGAATTTCGAATTGATATTGATTTCGAATCGATTTTGATTTAAATTTTAATTTTAGAACTTATTGAAAAATTTTTCGAATTGAAATTGATTTCACTTCAACATTAATTCGAATCAAGTTGAAATTTATTATAAGTTGTTGGCGGATCTATGCCACCAAAATAGACAGAATTTGCATGGAAATCGACAAGCCCTCGCCGTTGAAAAATTGCGCGAAATGGTTCACAAATTTAGAAAATTTTCATTAAAAAGTGAAACCAAACGCCATATCTGTCAAAAAACGTTGATTTACCAAACACAGGAGTCGCCACATTAAAAAATGATAATCGTTCTGAAATAACCATTCCGAAAAGTCCTTGTACACTGTACGCACGTGATTATACTGTTACGTCAGTGTCACAAGTAGAAATAAAACAATCTGTTCACCAACTCCTATCCACAGAGATACCTTATTGGCCTTTATTTAACCGGCCCTTAAGGACAAAAACGACTTTGAAATTTTTGTCCAAAGGGCCGGTGAAAAAAAGGCCGGTTAAAGTGGGGCCGGTCAAATTAAAGGCCAGTTAATTTAGGTCAAATAAAACTTTTATGAATTGGCTTATATAGTGTAAAATTTACTGAAACGTCATTACATAACACGATAACGACGCTAAATCATAATATCAGACCGGGATTTGGGTCTTTTGATGCAATTTATCAAGTATAAAAGGGTTTTAGTGCTCATTTCAATGCAAAAAATGCTTGATCTGGCAACCTCCAGAAACATTTTTGTCCAAGGGGCCGGTTAAAACGGTTCAAAAATGATTAAATTTTTGTCCATAGGGCCGGTTAAAAAAAGGCCGGCTAAATAAAGGCCAATAAGCTAGTCGAGCACTGTGAGTGAAAGATTACCGAATCTTATTGTTACGTCACAAACGTAAAAACGCCAGCATAGAAATTTCAGAATCATAATCACAGGTACCACCACCTGTATTTATTCCGTAATATTTTACCCCCTTATACTTTACCCCCTTATACTTTACCCCCTTATACTTTAACCCCTTATACTTTACCCCCTTATACTTTAACCCCTTATACTTTACCCCCTTATACTTTACCCCTTATACTTTACCCCTTATACTTTACCCCCTTATACTTTAACCCCTTATACTTTACCCCTTATACTTTACACCCTTATACTTTACCCCCGTACTTTAACCCAATTTTTACCCCTTTACGTAAACCCCAATGATTTATCCCTTCACTTTACCCCTTATACTTTACCCCCTTATACTTTACCTGATTACTCACCCTTTACTACGAGCTTATATTTTACCCTTTACTTTCCCCTTATACTTAAAACCCCCCGCTAGTAGGTGACCCCTTATACCCCTCCCTGAGGTAGGTAATTGGGTGGAGGGGTTTTACCCCTCGCTAGTAGGTGAGTGGGTCGGGTGGGGGGTTTATACCCCCGCTAGTAGGTGAGTGGGTCGGGTGGAGGGTTTATACCCCTGAAGCAGTAGGTGGTCGGGTGGAGGGGTTTATACCCCTCGCTAGTAGGTGAGTGGGTCGGGTGGAGGGGTTTATACCCCTCGCTAGTAGGTGAGTGGGTCGGGTGGAGGGTTTATACCCCTCGCTAGTAGGTGAGTGGGTCGGGTGGAGGGGTTTACCCCCTGCTAGGGTGAATACCCCTCGCTAGTAGGTGAGTGGGTCGGGTGGAGGGGTTTATACCCCTCGCTAGTAGGTGAGTGGGTCGGGTGGAGGGGTTTATACCCCCTCGCTAGTAGGTGAGTGGGTCGGGTGGAGGGGTTTATACCCCTCGCTAGTAGGTGAGTGGGTCGGGTGGAGGGGTTTATACCCCTCGCTAGTAGGTGAGTGGGTCGGGTGGAGGGTTTATACCCCCTCACTAGTAGGTGAGTGGGTCGGGTGGAGGGGTTTATACCCCTCGCTAGTAGGTGAGTGGGTCGGGTGGAGGGGTTTATACCCCTCACTAGTAGGTGAGTGGGTCGGGTGGAGGGGTTTATACCCCTCACTAGTAGGTGAGTGGGTCGGGTGGAGGGGTTTATACCCCTCACTAGTAGGTGAGTGGGTCGGGTGGAGGGTTTATACCCCTCACTAGTAGGTGAGTGGGTCGGGTGGAGGGGTTTATACCCCTCGCTAGTAGGTGAGTGGGTCGGGTGGAGGGGTTTATACCCCTCGCTAGTAGGTGAGTGGGTCGGGTGGAGGGGTTTATACCCCTCGCTAGTAGGTGAGTGGGTCGGGTGGAGGGGTTTATACCCCTCACTAGTAGGTGAGTGGGTCGGGTGGAGGGGTTTATACCCCTCGCTAGTAGGTGAGTGGGTCGGGTGGAGGGGTTTATACCCCTCGCTAGTAGGTGAGTGGGTCGGGTGGAGGGGGTTTATACCCCTCGCTAGTAGGTGAGTGGGTCGGGTGGAGGGGTTTATACCCCTCGCTAGTAGGTGAGTGGGTCGGGTGGAGGGGTTTATACCCCTCGCTAGTAGGTGAGTGGGTCGGGTGGAGGGGTTTATACCCCTCGCTAGTAGGTGAGTGGGTCGGGTGGAGGGGTTTATACCCCTCGCTAGTAGGTGAGTGGGTCGGGTGGAGGGGTTTATACCCCTCGCTAGTAGGTGAGTGGGTCGGGTGGAGGGGTTCGGGTGGCTAGTAGGTGAGTGGGTCGGGTGGAGGGGTTTATACCCCTGCTAGTAGGTGAGTGGGTCGGGTGGAGGGGTTTATACCCCTCGCTAGTAGGTGAGTGGGTCGGGTGGAGGGGTTTATACCCCTCGCTAGTAGGTGAGTGGGTCGGGTGGAGGGGTTTATACCCCCTCGCTAGTAGGTGAGTGGGTCGGGTGGAGGGGTTTATACCCCTCGCTAGTAGGTGAGTGGGTCGGGTGGAGGGGTTTATACCCCTCGCTAGTAGGTGAGTGGGTCGGGTGGAGGGTTTATACCCCTCGCTAGTAGGTGAGTGGGTCGGGTGGAGGGTTTATACCCCTCGCTAGTAGGTGAGTGGGTCGGGTGGAGGGGTTTATACCCCTCGCTAGTAGGTGAGTGGGTCGGGTGGAGGGGTTTATACCCCCGCTAGTAGGTGAGTGGGTCGGGTGGAGGGGTTTATACCCCTCGCTAGTAGGTGAGTGGGTCGGGTGGAGGGGTTTATACCCCTCGCTAGTAGGTGAGTGGGTCGGGTGGAGGGGTTTATACCCCCTCACTAGTAGGTGAGTGGGTCGGGTGGAGGGGTTTATACCCCTCGCTAGTAGGTGAGTGGGTCGGGTGGAGGGGTTTATACCCCTCGCTAGTAGGTGAGTGGGTCGGGTGGAGGGGTTTATGCCCCTCACTAGGTAGGTGAGTGGGTCGGGTGGAGGGGTTTATACCCCTCGCTAGTAGGTGAGTGGTCGGGTGGAGGGGTTTATACCCCTCGCTAGTAGGTGAGTGGTGGAGGGGGTTTATGGTCGGGTGGAGGGGTTTATACCCCTCGCTAGTAGGTGAGTGGGGTCGGGTGAGGGGGTTTATACCCCCGCTAGTAGGTGAGTGGGTCGGGTGGAGGGTTTATACCCCCGCTAGTAGGTGAGTGGGGTCGGGTGGAGGGTTTATACCCCCTCACTAGTAGGTGAGTGGGTTGGGTGGAGGGGTTTATACCCCTCGCTAGTAGGTGAGTGGGTGGAGGGGTTTATACCCCTCGCTAGTAGGTGAGTGGGTCGGGTGGAGGGGTTTATACCCCTCGCTAGTAGGTGAGTGGGTGGATGGAGGGGTTTTATGCCCCTCGCTAGTAGGTGAGTGGGTTGGGTGGAGGGTTTATACCCCTCTAGTAGGTGAGTGGGTGGAGGGGTTTATACCCCTCGCTAGTAGGTGAGTGGGTCGGGTGGAGGGGGTTTATACCCCTCGCTAGTAGGTGAGTGGGTCGGGTGGAGGGGTTTATACCCCCTGCTAGTAGGTGAGTGGGTCGGGTGGAGGGGTTTATACCCCTCACTAGTAGGTGAGTGGGTCGGGTGGAGGGGTTTATACCCCTCACTAGTAGGTGGGTGGGTGGAGGGGGTTTATACCCCTCGCTAGTAGGTGAGTTGGTCGGGTGGAGGGGTTTATACCCCCTCGCTAGTAGGTGAGTGGGTCGGGTGGAGGGTTTTTATACCCCTCGCTAGTAGGTGAGTGGGTCGGGTGGAGGGGTTTATACCCCTCGCTAGTAGGTGAGTGGGTCGGGTGGAGGGGTTTATACCCCTCAGTGGTGTGAGTGGGTGGAGGGGTTTATGCCCTCGCTAGTAGGTGAGTGGGTCGGGTGGGGGGTTTATGCCCCTCGCTAGTAGGTGAGTGGTCGGGTGGAGGGGGTTTCGCTAGTAGGTGACCCCTCGCTAGTAGGTGTAGTGGGTCGGGTGGAGGGTTTATACCCCTCGCTAGTAGGTGAGTGGGTCGGGTGGGGGTTTATGCCCCTCGCTAGTAGGTGAGGGGTGGGGGTTTAGCCTGGGTCGGGTGGGTGGAGGGGGTTTATGCCCCTCGCTAGTAGGTGAGTGGGTCGGGGGTGGGGGGTTTATACCCCTCGCTAGTAGGTAGAGTGGTCGGGTGGAGGGTTTATACCCCCTCGCTAGTAGGTGAGTGGGTCGGGTGGAGGGTTTATACCCCCCGCTAGTAGGTGAGTGGGTTGGGTGGAGGGGTTTACCCCTCACTAGTAGGTGAGTGGGTCCGGTGGAGGTTTTTATACCCCTCGCTAGTAGAGTGGGTCGGGTGGAGGGGTTTATGCCCCTCGCTAGTAGGTGAGTGGGTCGGGTGGAGGGTTTATACCCCTCGCTAGTAGGTGAGTGGGTCGGGTGGAGGGGTTTATACCCCCGCTAGTAGGTGAGTGGGTCGGGTGGAGGGTTTATACCTCACTAGTAGGTGAGTGGGTCGGGTGGAGGGGTTTATACCCCTCGCTAGTAGGTGAGTGGGTCGGGTGGAGGGGTTTATACCCCTCGCTAGTAGGTGAGTGGGTGGAGGGGTTTATACCCCTCGCTAGTAGGTGAGTGGGTCGGGTGGAGGGGTTTATACCCCTCGCTAGTAGGTGAGTGGTCGGGTGGAGGGGTTTATACCCCTCGCTAGTAGGTGAGTGGGTCGGGTGGAGGGGTTTATACCCCTCGCTAGTAGGTGAGTGGGTCGGGTGGAGGGGTTTATGCCTCGCTAGTAGGTGAGTGGGTCGGGTGGAGGGGTTTATGCCCCTCGCTAGTAGGTGAGTGGGTCGGGTGGAGGGTTTATACCCCTCGCTAGTAAGTAAGTGTGGGTCGGGTGGAGGGGTTTATACCCCTCGCTAGTAGGTGAGTGGGTCGGGTGGAGGGGTTTATACCCCTCGCTAGTAGGTGAGTGGGTCGGGTGGAGGGGGTTTATACCCCTCGCTAGTAGGTCGGGTGGGTGGGGTGGGTGGAGGGGTTTATACCCCTCGCTAGTAGGTGAGTGGGTCGGGTGGAGGGGTTTATGCCCCTCGCTAGTAGGTGAGTGGGTCGGGTGGGGTTTATACCCCTCGCTAGGTAGGTGAGGGTAGTACCCCTCGCTAGGGGTCGGGTGGAGGGGTTTATACCCCTCGCTAGTAGGTGAGTGGGTCGGGTGGAGGGGTTTATACCCCTCGCTAGTAGGTGAGTGGGTCGGGTGGAGGGGTTTATACCCCTCGCTAGTAGGTGAGTGGGTCGGGTGGAGGGGTTTATACCCCTCGCTAGTAGGTGAGTGGGTCGGGTGGAGGGGTTTATACCCCTCGCTAGTAGGTGAGTGGGTGGAGGGGTTTATACCCCTCGCTAGTAATAGTAGGTGAGTGGGTGGAGGGGTTTATACCCCTCGCTAGTAGGTGAGTGGGTCGGGTGGAGGGGGTTTATACCCCTCGCTAGTAGGTGAGTGGGTGGAGGGGGTTTATGTCCCCTCGCTAGTAGGTGAGTGGGTCGGGTGGAGGGGTTTATACCCCTCACTAGTAGGTGAGTGGGTCGGGTGGTGGGGTTGTGGGGCCCCTCACTAGTAGGTGAGTGGGTCGGGTGGAGGGGTTTATACCCCTCGCTAGTAGGTGAGTGGGGTCGGGTGGAGGGTTTATGCCCCTCGCTAGTAGGTGAGTGGGTCGGGTGGAGGGGTTTACCCCTCGCTAGTAGGTGAGTGGGTCGGGTGGAGGGTTTATACCCCTCGCTAGTAGGTGGGTCGGGTGGAGGGGTTTATACCCCTCGCTAGTAGGTGAGTGGGTCGGGTGGAGGGTTTATACCCCTCGCTAGTAGGTGAGTGGGTCGGGTGGAGGGTTTATACCCCTCGCTAGTAGGTAAGTGGGTCGGGTGGAGGGGTTTATAACCCCTCGCTAGTAGGTGAGTGGGTCGGGTGGAGGGGTTTATACCCCTCGCTAGTAGGTGAGTGGGTGGGTGGAGGGGTTTATACCCCTCGCTAGTAGGTGAGTGGGTCGGGTGGAGGGGTTTGCACCCCCGCTAGTAGGTGAGTGGGTCGGGTGGGGGTTTATACCCCTCGCTAGTAGGTGAGTGGGTCGGAGGGTTTATACCCCTCGCTAGTAGGTGAGTGGGTCGGGTGGAGGGGTTTATACCCCTCGCTAGTATGTGAGTGGGTCGGGTGGAGGGGTTTATACCCCTCGCTAGTAGGTGAGTGGGTCGGGTGGAGGGTTTATACCCCTCGCTAGTAGGTGAGTGGGTCGGGTGGAGGGGTTTATACCCCTCGCTAGTAGGTGAGTGGGTCGGGTGGAGGGGTTTATACCCCTCGCGCTGGTAGGTGAGTGGGTCGGGTGGAGGGGTTTATGCCCCCCTCGCTAGTAGGTGAGAGTGGGTCGGGTGGAGGGGTTTATACCCCTCGCTAGTAGGTGAGTGGGTCGGGTGGAGGGGTTTATGCCCCTCGCTGGAGGGTGGGTGAGTGGGGTTTGGTCGGGTAGGGAGGGGGGGGTTTATACCCCTCGCTAGTAGGTGAGTGGGTCGGGTGGAGGGGTTTATACCCCTCGCTAGTAGGTGAGTGGTCGTGTGGAGGGGTTTATACCCCTCCCTAGTAGGTGAGTGGGTCGGGTGGAGGGGTTTATACCCCTCGCTAGTAGGTGAGTGGGTCGGGTGGAGGGGTTTATACCCCTCGCTAGTAGGTGAGTGGGATACTATTTTGGGGATACTGTCCCAGGATATAATTTTCACTGGATGTCTTTCAGACTCGCTTCTCTCGGTCAAGCCAGATCTCCAAACCTTGGTCATGGAAAACGTTAGTCAATATAAGTGTCTTGTGTATTTCTCGTAAGTATATATATAAATATATAGCTAGCACCCCTCGCGCGAAAAAAGGTTTCAACGTCTTGAACTCACTACATTGAGCTATGAGAATGACGTCATCTTAATCGCCAGTTTCATCTTAATTGCCTTTTTGTGCACTCTGTAAGTACAGTGTCAGGATGTGCGCTGTTTTTACAGACTTTCTAAACGTTCATATGATAACGTACCTGTATATGCAGTGAGTACCAACTTACACGTAAATATATCTCGTTTACTGACTAAGGTCAACAACACAACGTTAAAATATATCCCTGACAACATAGATCTATTCACGTTTTTCAAACTTGAGTCCAATCAGAAACCCTCGGCTCCATATTCTACCCCTAAAAACCTTGTCCTATAAGATACGAACGAACATATAATGTGTCTTGCGACGCCCACCAAAAATAAGGTGCTTATTGATGTGATCAATTCGCCACTATAATCCCTGATAATGACGACATCGCCGACTGCCTATATAGATATCTTGGTGTACCCATGCCTGGTGGAGGAGTAGTACATTAGTTCGTGCGCAGGGCACTCTGCAGTGATTATAATGGCTTTCTAAACGATAAGATCCACTACCCGACTATCTCAGAATCTAATCGGAATAAGAGACACTGACGTAGGAAGGACCGCAGGAAATGTTTCGGTTTTCCCCGAATATATACATATATACCACACGTACTGTAGATAATGAATGAAAAACATAACATATAAATGGGATATATGAACCTCCTCAGTTTCAATAGATTTTACTTGATAGCTTTACCTCTCTCGGTGCTATACATTTACCTCGTGTGATATTTAGATCAAGAAGAGGAATGATGCGAAGCGGAAGGCGAGTGTGAACATCGGCAGCAAATGGAAGAGTATGCAGGAGCTAGAGGAGGAGAACGAGGTTTGTCTAGCGGCATGTCAGTTTGTACGGGGTCATTAGATCTGCCTGGCACGCAGGAGGCACGGCGCCCGCAATTGACCACTTTTCAAACCATTGACCACTTTTCAAACATGATACACATGATAACATATGATGCTGCTCTCCTTTGTTTTTTTGCAGTATGTAATGAAGGCCTACATGTCATAGAGTCTCGTAGGAAGATATAGGAAGAGGGCTGAAAGCTCCAGAACTTTGATCGGAAGCTAGGATTTTGCTTATACCGTATTGCGTGGCATTAGAAAACTCAAAGAATTGTATTACTTTCCTTGCTTCTTATCGATATTTCCCTGACTTCAGAACAAAAAAGACGGTGCCTCCGACCCGCCCAAGCCCACGCTCCAAGCTTTAATCAGACCCTCCGTGGACACCGTCAAATCGCCCTTCGAAGGAGCGTCCTTGTCAAAACCTGATCCGGCGCCCACCTTCGAACCTTTGGGCCTTAACAAACCGAACCCTTTCGAGGCTCTTCGATCCGCCTTCGACACACCCACACAATCGCCATTCCAATCCGTTAAATCGCCCTTTGAAACCGCAAAACAGTCTCCATTTGAATCGATCCTCAAACCCGCCTCTAAACCCTCCCCTTTCGAACCAGACCAGCCCTCCTACGAGAGCGTGCGACCCACGATCGAGGCCGTGCGGCGTAGTATCGAGGCGATGAGGCCGCGCAACACGATGCCGGCGCCCGGCAAGATGACGGCGGGCGAGTCCGACGACCTGTACACGTGCCACATGAAGATAGGGAAGTTGGTGACAGAGAACCAGAACCTCCTTTTCAAGCTGAAGGAGGCGGAATTCAACATGAAGCTGCTAGCCATCACCAACTTCTTCTTCGTGTGTCTCACCGTCCTTTTGATATGACCCATGTTTACTAGTCATAGTATTCCTGGGTTGCTTGAATTCCAGAAGGTGGTCGTTTCACTGAGCCAAGAAGAGAGTATTGAGAATTATTCAATTAGTCATTCTATAATGCAGCTCTTAATCTAAATCTTGGCTGTATAATCACATTCGTCGCAATAGCAATGTCCTGTACGGAGCCCCTCAGTTTCGATTCCTTGTTTAACATGCCGTACAGCAAGGATCTACACTGAGTTCACCATGGTTAGGCATATAGACACCCATTATTACTACGACGAAAGTTGGCTTTATACCCTCTGTCTATTGGAAATGTTTCCTTGCGTTTGACAATTGATGCTCACACAGTACTATTTAATTTCCAATTTGATGTTATATAAGCTAGTCTTTATGTGATTTTATGAGGCGGAAGAACTAAAACCATAGTAAGCTATGTTACGGAATCAATATTATCCGTTAATTCAGTTAAGTTAATTTTATAGTTTACTAAAATAGTAATATGTTGAGTTAAACAAATGTATTTTGTTAAATTTGGAAGTTTGTACTATATGAATATTTGATGGACTAAGATTTTGAAATGTTGATATGAACAAGTCAGATAATTTATTAAAATGAAGTTACCAGGTTGGAACTAGAGTTGAAGAGAGAGATATAAAGTCAAATTTGATAACTTTGATTCCAATAATTGATGTTAACACGTTATGATTGTTAAGCTGAACTAAATGTTAACATTGGTAATTGATAATGATAGGTAATAAAATTGAAGCTAATTGCAATTTTGTAATCAATGAGTTTTACTTCTTTGTTCCTTCAACAGTGAGAAATTGACAAGAATTTGAGATCATTTTCATAAAACTTGATCCATTCTCTTTCTTAATTGTTCAATTTATGGTATCTCTCCCATATAAACGGCTCTGAGTGACGTCACAGATCTAAACGTCAATTTTTCTGTATCCTAAACCTAACCATTGCCCTAACCAAAACCCTAACCTTAATCCTAACCCTGAACCTAACAAATCCTGACCCTAATCAGAACCCTAACCCTAATGCTTAAAGTTAAAGCGCTAGGTGCGCTTAATTATATTTTTCTGAGTGACGTCATTGTCATAGATGATAATGAAGGCTCCCGTTTACATGGGACGTACCCAATTTATACCACCGAAGGAGAAGATTATCCAAATTTCGAAATCCAATTATCCAACCCACTACGGTGTACCAGAAGGATAAGTTATTGTACCTTTTTTTAAAAATAGAAATAACTTATCCTTCTGGGACACGAGTGTGTCCCAAAAGGATAAGTTATTTTTTATTTTTTAAAAAGAAAAAATAACTTATCCTTCTGGTACACGAGGGTGTCCCAAAAGGATAAGTTATTTTTTATTTTTGAAAAGAAAAAATAACTATCCTTCTGGTACACGAGTGTGTCCCAAAAAGGATAAGTTATTTTCTATTTTGAAAAAGAAAAAATAACTTATCCTTCTGGTACACGAGTGTGTCCCAGAAGGATAAGTTATTTTTATTTTTGAAAAAGAAAAATAACTTATCCTTCTGGGACACGAGTGTGTCCCAGAAGGATAAATTATTTTCTATTTTTGAAAAAGAAAAAATAACTTATCCTTCTGGTACACGAGTGTGTCCCAGAAGGATAAGTTATTTTTATTTTTGAAAAAGAAAAATAACTTATCCTTCTGGGACACGAGTGTGTCCCAGAAGGATAAGTTATTTTTATTTTACAATGTAGGTGTGTGTATGCGTACATCTTTCCTTGGGGAAGCATGAAGCTGCACTGCGCAGGCGAGTCTGGCAGAAGTGTCATACCTGGTGGCACACTTGTCAGGCAGGTGTTGCCTGACCCCCTTACTGAACACGTATATCCCTGTCTGGCTCACGCGGCGTGCTTCCTTAGGGAAGCGCTCGGCGCGTACACACACCTATGTGGGCTTAGGAACTGACCCCCTAGCGCCACAACTTGCAGAGTCCTGTTCCTAAGCCCGCATGGGTGCAGGGTGTACGCGCCGCTCGATCCAGGCAGGGATATACATGTTTAGCAAGGGTCCGGGGTCAGGCAACGCCTGACAATTTGCCACCGGGTATGACACTTCTGCCAGACTCACCTGCGCAGTGCAGCTTCATGCTTCCCCAGGAAAGATGTGTGCATATCATACACACCTACATTGTAAAATAAAATAACTTATCCTTCTGGGACACACTCGTGTCCCAGAAGGATAAGTTATTTTTCTTTTCAAAAAATAAAAATAACTTATCCTTCTGGGACACCTCGTGTACCATAAGGATAAGTTATTTTTTCTTTTCAAAAATAGAAAATAACTTATCCTTCTGGGACACACTCGTACCAGAAGGATAAGTTATTTTTCTTTTCAAAAATAGAAAATAACTTATCCTTCTGGGACACACTCGTGTATACCAGAAGGATAAGTTATTTTTCTTTTCAAAAATAAAAATAACTTATCCTTTTGGGACACCCTCGTGTACCAGAAGGATAAGTTATTTTTTTCTTTTAAAAATAAAAAATAACTTATCCTTTGGGGGGATACACGTGTCCCAGAAGGATAAGTTATTTCTATTTTTTTAAAAAGGTACAATAACTTATCCTTCTGGTACACCGTACCCACGTCCTTGCCCTAACCTGGACCCTGGTTACGCGCACCCCTGGTTACGACACCCCTGGTTAGGGGAACCTTGTCAGACGTTGTCTGACCCCTTCGCCTTCAGAAAAACCAACTCAAAAGCACCATTTTTGATTTTCAGCACCATTTTTTAAAACTTACAATATGTTCATAATTTTTTCCAAAATTGAACATAATCAATTTTAAAGTATTTGCACTGTCCAATTTCTTCATTTTCTACTCAAAAAGGTGGGGGGGGGTTAAGCCATGATTACGTAATATTCTCCTCTAGAGAGGGGGGTTGGGCTTGAGGGCTTCGTAGGATGTTACCCTACCCTCGCGCGCGCGGCGCAACGTTCCACATTTGGACGTCACTTTGCACCCGTCGAGGTTGGGCTTTGAATTTGATTACGTTTGAGGGAGGGGTTGAAAATGGCCAAAAATTGATTTTTTTAACGTAATATGTGAACGATCCCTTGTGCAACTGCAATTCCAAACCATCAATTATTAACGTTTCGTAGGATGTTACCCTACCCTCGCGCGCGCGGCGAAACGTTCCACATTTGGACGTCACTTTGTCCAACAACAAGTCAGAAGAAAGGGACGGACATCGCCCGTCGATTAACGTTCTACAGAAAATTGCTAACCTTTACGGACCGGGACATACCTTATCTGTTATTGGACATAAGGCGCCCGTAACGTTCGTCGGTCGATCAAATGAACTTCAACTTGATTGATCGACCAATTCCATTCGATCGACCGCTGTTGTATGCATGCGCCTTATTATCAATTTAAGTTTAACGGACTTTGTCTTTAGACCTTTGGACTTTAGTTTCACGTACTAATGAATATTCACGCTTGATTATGCCATTTCAAATTTCTTGTCAGACGTTGTCTGACCCCTTCGCCTTACATTCGAAATTTTCGGCTAGATTTTTCGCATTTTCTTCCTCGATTTGAATACGTTTCTATGTCAATATTTTTATCATTTGTGCGTTCAATTGCTTTTTAACTTTAAGGAGATGAAGTCAGGAATTTTGCTGGACTTGATTTTCACGGACCTGAAAATACGGACATCAGAATCACGGACAAAATTTTCACGGAAAGGTGCTCAGCGTGACTGTAATGTCCGTGATAATTATGTCCGATAAGGTAATTATCACGGATATTACAGTCACTGAGTCACGCTGAGCACCTCAGCGTCCATGAAAATTATGTCCGTGATACTAATGTCCGTGATACTTTTTACTTATGTCCGTGAAATTTAAGTCCACTGTATTTCCTAGTCTTAAAATTTCTAGGATACAGACGCCAATTTTCTCACTTCATAGTTCATCTCTTTAGAGACACATATAATAAAATTCTTCAGGAAATTATACTTATTTTTCATGCGTGGTAACACTAACTGCGATATGGAAATTTATCATTAATTTACGATTGAAAAATCTTCAACTTTAAAAAATTCAAATCGAGGAAAAATGGAAATAATCGAGCCGAAAATTTCGAATTTTTGCTCTAAATTTGATTTAATAAGCGTGAATATAAATTTAAGGTCTCTGAAATTTAAGGTCTGTGAAATTAACGTCCGTGATAATTATGTCCGAAAAGGCATGAGTATTGAGTAGATCATGTTTCAAATAACGGTTAAGCGATTATTAAAGGTCTGTAGTGGGCCAAATTATTATTCACATTTAAGGAGGAGAGTTGAAAATTTCAACGAATTACTTACTTAATTAATTACTTATTTTTTATAGACCTACCTTAGTTACAGTTGGTCAATGACAACCCTGTACTCATATAGGACAACTATATTATATATTCGATGAAATTCAAGACGAATCAAGGATTTCACAGTTCCCATCTTGAACATCTTGCTGTTCAAAACATCCTAAAGACTTGCAGCTCAAGTTCAATGGACTCCCTTAGATCAAGTTACTCAACCCTCTAAGTAGAAAGGTCTGATCGTTGTCACCCATAGCAACCGTTGTGAGGTTGCTATGGCAACCCTGCGCCTCCGGTAGCAACTCATGACCACTATATGAGAGGTATACTACTTGCATGCTACATTTAATCTGTGTACTATAATAGACGTGCTGTGTGCACGACTACAGTTTTTACAGATGCTTGCCACTTGCTGCTTCAGCTGACTCATGGTGTCCACTGATCTGTAAACGTGCCGCTTTGTGTGCTCTGCTTTGATTTCATGATATAAGATCTTATATATTTGTAATTCTGAAGCCTTTTCTCTCTTTGTTGTTCGGATACAGCTGCTTGTTTTAAAGATTAGTAAATTGGTCAATTTAGTCAAGTGTACTCCACTACAGTTGAATTTACAAATTCTGAATCCATAGTTATTAGTTTCCTTGTCTGACAACGTCAGACAAAAGCTTCCTCAATAATTTTAAATTTGAGTAGAAACATGCTGCCCGAAAAGGCTTACTTCCAAGTCTCCATTCCAAAAGGTGAGGATTTTCTCCAGAGATTTTGAAATCGTCACGAGTATTTCATTTCATTTTGAAGTGGATACCCACCACGTCTCAATTTATTCTCTCCACAAATATCCAAATTGGAATAGCCTCCGCAATTAAAATAAAGTAATAGATATCATCGAAGGCATAAAATAGAATACTCCTGGAGTATCTGAAAATATGCTTTGTGACTATCGATCAAAGATTTTGCTCGGCTTCTTTGGCCTTGGAGGATATCGGTTTGGATCTGAATTCTGAATTTCCGTTTCTGTCAGTAAACACAATCAAATTTTTCTCAACAATGCTAAAAATTATATCCACTTAAAAGACCCTGACCCAGGACTCCGATGTTAACCACGTGCTATCCACAAATCATTTACATGCTATCCACATGTTATCCACATGCTATCCACATGTTATCCACATGTTATCCACATGTTATCCACATGCTATCCACATGTTATCCACATGTTATCCACATGCTATCCACATGTTATCCACATGTTATCCACATGTTATCCACATGTTATCCACATGTTATCCACATGTTATCCACATGTTATCCACATGTTATCCACATGTTATCCACATGTTATCCACATGTTATCCACATGTTATCCACATGTTATCCACATGTTATCCACATGCTATCCACATGTTATCCACATGTTATCCACATGTTATCCACATGCTATCCACATGTTATCCACATGTTATCCACATGTTATCCACATGCTATCCACATGCTATCCACATGTTATCCACATGTTATCCACATGTTATCCACATGTTATCCACATGCTATCTACATGTTATCTACATGTTATCTACATGTTATCCACATGTTATCTACATGTTATCCACATGTTATCCACATGTTATCCACATGTTATCTACATGTTATCAACATGTTATCCACATGCTATCCACATGCTATCCACATGTTATCCACATGTTATCCACATGTTATCCACATGTTATCCACATGTTATCCACATGTTATCCACATGTTATCCACATGTTATCCACATGTTATCCACATGTTATCTACATGTTATCCACATGTTATCAACATGTTATCCACATGTTATCCACATGTTATCCATATGTTATCCACATGTTATCCACATGTTATCCACATGTTATCCACATGCTATCCACATGTTATCCACATGTTATCCACATGTTATCCACATGTTATCCACATGTTATCCACATGTTATCCACATGTTATCCACATGTTATCCACATGTTATCCACATGTTATCCACATGTTATCCACATGCTATCCACATGTTATCCACATGTTATCCACATGTTATCCACATGTTATCCACATGTTATCCACATGTTATCCACATGTTATCACATGTTATCCACATGTTATCCACATGTTATCATATTTATCCACATGTTATCCACATGTTATCCACATGTTATCCACATGTTATCTACATGTTATTATGTTATCCACATGTTATCCACATGTTATCACATGTTATCCACATATTTATCCACATGTTATCCACATGTTATCACATGTTATCCACATGCTATCCACATGTTATCCACATGTTATCCACATGTTATCCACACACATGTTATCACATGTTATCCACATGTTATCCACATGTTATGTTATCCACATGTTATGTTATCCACATGTTATCCACATGTTATCCACATGTTATCCACATGTTATCCACATGTTATCTACATGTTATCCACATGTTATCTACATGTTATCCACATGTTATCTACATGTTATCCACATGTTATCCACATGTTATCCACATGTTATCCACATGTTATCCACATGCTATCCACATGTTATCCACATGTTATCCACATGTTATCCACATGCTATCCACATGTTATCCACATGTTATCCACATGTTATCCACATGTTATCCACATGTTATCCACATGCTATCCACATGTTATCCACATGTTATCCACATGTTATCCACATGTTATCCACATGTTATCCACATGTTATCCCATGTTTATCCACATGTTATCCACATGTTATCTACATATATCCACATGTTATCCACATGTTATCACATGTTATCCACATGTTATCCACATGTTATCCACATGTTATCCACATGTTATCCACATGTTATCACATGTTATCCATGTTATGTTATCCACATGTTATCATGTTACATGTTATCCACATGTTTATATCTCACATGTTATCCACATGTTATCCACATGTTATCATGTTATCCACATGTTATCCACATGTTATCCACATGTTATCCACATGTTATCCACATGTTATCCACATGTTATCCACATGTTATCAACATGTTATCCACATGTTATCCACATGTTATCCACATGTTATCCACATGTTATCCACATGTTATCCACATGTTATCCACATGTTATCCACATGTTATCCACATGCTATCCACATGTTATCACATGTTATCCACATGTTTATCCACATGTTATCCACATGTTATCCACATGTTATCCACATGTTATCCACATGTTATCCACATGTTATCCATGTTATCCACATGTTATCCACATGTTATCCACATGTTATGTTATCCACATGTTATCCACATGTTATCCACATGTTATCCACATCCACACATATCCACATGTTATCCACATGTTATCCACATGTTATCCACATGTTATCTACATGTTATCTACATGTTATCCACATGTTATCCACATGTTATCCACATGTTATCACATGTTCCACATGTTATGTTACTATCCACATGTTATCCACATGTTATCCACATGTTATCCACATGTTATCCACATGTTATCCACATGTTATCCACATGTTATCCACATGTTATCCACATGTTATCCACATGTTATCCACATGTTATCTACATGTTATCCACATGTTATCCACATGTTATCCACATGTTATCCACATGTTATCCACATGTTATCCACATGTTATCCACATGTTATCCACATGTTATCCACATGTTATCCACATGTTATCCACATGTTATCCACATGTTATCTACATGCTATCCACATGTTATCCACATGTTATCCACATGTTATCCACATGTTATCCACATGTTATCCACATGTTATCCACATGTTATCTACATGTTATCCACATGTTATCCACATGCTATCCACATGTTATCTACATGTTATCCACATGTTATCCACATGTTATCCACATGTTATCCACATGTTATCCACATGTTATCCACATGTTATCCACATGTTATCCACATGTTATCCACATGTTATCTACATGTTATCCACATGTTATCACATGTTATCCACATGTTATCCACATATTATCCACATGTTATCCACATGTTATCCACATGTTATCCACATGCTATCCACATGTTATCCACATCCACATGTTATCCACATGTTATCCACATGCTATCCACATGTTATCTACATGTTATCCACATGCTATCCACATGTTATCCACATGCTATCCACATGTTATCTACATGTTATCTACATGTTATCCACATGTTATCCACATGTTATCCACATGTTATCCACATGTTATCATCATGTTATCCACATGTTATCCACATGTTATCCACATGCTATCCACATGTTATCCACATGTTATCCACATGTTATCTACATGCTATCCACATGTTATCCACATGTTATCTACATGTTATCCACATGTTATCCACATGTTATCCACATGTTATCACATGTTATCATGTTATCACATGTTATCTACATGTTATCCACATGTTATCCACATGTTATCCACATGTTATCCACATGCTATCCACATGTTATCCACATGTTATCCACATGTTATCCACATGTTATCCACATGTTATCCACATGTTATCTACATGTTATCCACATGTTATCCACATGTTATCCACATGTTATCCACATGTTATCCACATGTTATCCACATGCTATCCACATGTTATCTACATGTTATCCACATGCTATCCACATGCTATCCACATGTTTATCCACAGGTCTGGACGTTATCCTGAACGCTGTCTCTAAGGAAGTCCTCCGGCAGCAGCCCAGTGAAGCTGAGGTGCTGAAGGTGGTTGCTATGTACCTGAAGAGGGAGCTGACTCTGCGGGAGACGGGGGGAGAGAGCGAGATAGACAGGCTCATCAAGAAGAGGAGCGAGATGGAGGCAGCAGCCAAGGAGGAGTAGCCACAATGCTTCCTGGATTATATGGAACAGAGGGGTAAAGTCCTGCGATGGAGTGGAACTGGTAGGGATGATGGGGTGGATTACAAAGGAATTGGAGGGATGGAAGGACTTTGGATGGCGATTCCAGAGAGACAAAGATCACATGCACGTGGAAGAAACTACTTCAAGCTCAAATTAAGTCGGATGATATGTTATAGCTACAGAGCTATAGACTCATGAACCCTATCTCTAGTCTCTAGCCAGACTTAAATCAAGGCTTAAAATAGACAGACTTAACAACCAATTAGAAACAAATTTATGTAATGTTTCGTCATTTTACTTTTCATGTTTTATACTGCTCCTTGTTTAAGAATATTATATGTACATCATTTCTAATTTCATTTATATAGAATTTAATCTAAATCAGAGTTACGAATAGATAATGCCAAAATTTTACCAAAATTTAACAATAAAAGGACGTACATCATAGAATATAAATTGTATAAATATTTTAAATAAATAACTTAACAAAATCTTTCGTATAATTTACTAATTTAAAATAATTCGTTATCAAGAAGCACTCGAATGAAAATTAAACAAAATCAATCAAGTATCCTTTTTATCAATAATAAATTGTAACTGTCGGTGTGCTCCCAATGAAATCGATAAGGCTTCACAAAATAAGATAGAATTTGAGAATGTTGCAGATTTCAGTTTACCAACGTTGCAGAAAAATTCACGACGGTAATTTTCTGAAATCAGTTTTCACACCCATATTTGTCTGTACATGGATCGTTCGATAAAAACACGTTAAAATAGTGTACTTTGGAGAGAAATTCTGTGAAAAGTAAACAGCGCTGTAGAATGCGCGTCTTTATCAATCCTTCGTATGCAAATATCGAAGAACCCCGATTATTTTTTCTGTTTATTCAGTCAAATCAGCATGGAAAACTTTTAGCTAACCGGTATATGGAATACAAAATGCAAAATGTTAAACATCAAATGAGATATGTGACAATGAATATAAGAAAATTGAAAATAACTTTGGTGAAAAAGCAGATATATTAAAGTATTGAAGGTTATGTTGTGTGCGCGAAATATCAATACCATATTCAAATGCATCCAACAATCATATCAAACTCAACATGATAGCAACAAACTATGTATTTACAAGTAACACAAATTATTATTTACAATAAAGTTTTGGGATGTAAGTTGTGAAAACAGATCACATTGTGATAATTATCGTTATATCTAAGATATGCGAGTTTTCTCCTTCTGATCAGTTCAAAATATCCATTTGCAACAATCTCCCACGTATAGGTTATACACAAGTTGGTGAATTGTGTAGCATTTCTTGCATATTGATGGGAACCACAGGTTGTATAACTTAGTATACTATATACACAGGTTGTATAAGTTGTTGAGATCAAGATACATCTTGAGGGGACGTTATACAAGTTCACTGCCATTTATCTTTATATTCTCGTAGTAGTCGTAGTGTCATCATTTGATATAAGTTGCCATGGTAACGCGTTGGAATTCTCTCCTTCAAAAGGATGTACATTGTACATTGTACAGCAGTACCCAGTATACACATGTACACACCGTCCTCATCATCTCACAATATGTGAGAGTATCAAGAGCAGTATCACCCGCCCGAGAGTCGGGGACAAGATGGAGTCACCTGCAAGGACCCACAAAATCAAACCAGGATCACAAAAAGGGGGGGGGGGTAAAAAGGAGGTTTAAACTCGGCCGACTAATTCACAGAATTGAATTTTTAGAACTTCCCTGGGGCGGTGTCGAAAGCACCTATCAACTTGAAACTTTCAGTACATGGAGTGTCGCCTCCACGCTCCGTGTACTATAAGTTTCAAGATAATGGGTGCTTCTGGTGCTGCCCCAGTTGGGTTTTAAGTTTTTGAAGACGTCATGGTGTCAGCCAACACGGAGACTAGAGGGGGTAAGATGTCACCCTCAGCAATTATATTCCGGGGTAGTTAGGCACCCCACGAATGTTCCACTCTCTAAAATAATAGGTGCCCAGGCCGAAAACCACACAGTTATAGGTAAAGTTTTTGGAATACCTTCTTTATCTTCCGCTTGTTAAACTCACCGTGGGAGCTGAAGGTGTAAGGCCCCTCGGAGATGTTAATCCTGGCGTAGCCCCGGGTTTGGTTGTCACTCCGACACGTGATCCTGCACTCGGGGTCTTGTTGGTTGCATAGCATGACACTGCAGTGGATATACACCTGAGAGGGGGTGTCATGGTAACCAGGCTGCAGTGGGGGTGTCATGGTAACAAGGCTGCAGTGGGGTGTCAGTGGGGGGTGTCAAGGCTGCAGTGGGGGTGTCATGGTAACAAGGCTGCAGTGGGGGTGTCATGGTAACCAGGCTGCAGTGGGGGTGTCATGGTAACAAGGCTGCAGTGGGGGTGTCATGGTAACCAGGCTGCAGTGGGGGGGTGTCATGGTAACAAGGCTGCAGTGGGGTGTCATGGTAACAAGGCTGCAGTGGGGTGTCATGGTAACCAGGCTGCAGTGGGGGTGTCATGGTAACAAGGCTGCAGTGGGGTGTCATGGTAACAAGGCTGCAGTGGGGGTGTCATGGTAACAAGGCTGCAGTGGGGGTGTCATGGTAACAAGGCTGCAGTGGGGGCTCATGGTAACCAGGCTGCAGTGGGGGTGTCATGGTACCAGGCTGCAGTGGGGGTGTCAT
Source organism: Beroe forskalii (assembly GCA_011033025.1). Taxonomy (NCBI): domain Eukaryota; kingdom Metazoa; phylum Ctenophora; class Nuda; order Beroida; family Beroidae; genus Beroe; species Beroe forskalii. The sequence continues at coordinate 97,873 of WFMF01000056.1, read as the reverse complement.
GGTAACAAGGCTGCAGTGGGGGTGTCATGGTAACAAGGCTGCAGTGGGGGTGTCATGGTAACAAGGCTGCAGTGGGGTGTCAAGGTAACAAGGCTGCAGTGGGGGTGTCATGGTAACAAGGCTGCAGTGGGGGTGTCATGGTAACCAGGCTGCAGTGGGGGTGTCATGGTAACCAGGCTGCAGTGGGGGTGTCATGGTAACAAGGCTGCAGTGGGGGTGTCATGGTAACAAGGCTGCAGTGGGGGTGTCATGGTAACAAGGCTGCAGTGGGGGTGTCATGGTAACAAGGCTGCAGTGGGGGTGTCATGGTAACAAGGCTGCAGTGGGGGTGTCATGGTAACAAGGCTGCAGTAACAAGGGGGGTGTCATGGTAACAAGGCTGCAGTGGAGGTGTCATGGTAACCAGGCTGCAGTGGGGGGTGTCATGGTAACAAGGCTGCAGTGGGGGTGTCATGGTAACCAGGCTGCAGTGGGGGTGTCATGGTAACAAGGCTGCAGTGGGGGTGTCATGGTAACAAGGCTGCAGTGGGGGTGTCATGGTAACAAGGCTGCAGTGGGGGTGTCATGGTAACAAGGCTGCAGTGGGGGGTCATGGTAACAAGGCTGCAGTGGGGGTGTCATGGTAACAAGGCTGCAGTGGGGGTGTCATGGTAACAAGGCTGCAGTGGGGGGTCATGGTAACAAGGCTGCAGTGGGGGTGTCATGGTAACAAGGCTGCAGTGGGGAGGTCATGGTAACAAGGCTGCAGTGGGGGTGTCATGGTAACAAGGCTGCAGTGGGGGTGTCATGGTAACAAGGCTGCAGTGGGGGTGTCATGGTAACCAGGCTGCAGTGGGGGTGTCATGGTAACAAGGCTGCAGTGGGGGGTGTCATGGTAACAAGGCTGCAGTGGGAGTGTCATGGTAACAAGGCTGCAGTGGGGGTGTCATGGTAACAAGGCTGCAGTGGGGGTGTCATGGTAACAAGGCTGCAGTGGGGTGTCATGGTAACAAGGCTGCAGTGGGGGTGTCATGGTAACAAGGCTGCAGTGGGGGTGTCATGGTAACAAGGCTGCAGTGGGGGTGTCATGGTAACAAGGCTGCAGTGGGGGTGTCATGGTAACAAGGCTGCAGTGGGGGTGTCATGGTAACAAGGCTGCAGTGGGGGTGTCATGGTAACAAGGCTGCAGTGGGGGTGTCATGGTAACAAGGCTGCAGTGGGGGTGTCATGGTAACAAGGCTGCAGTGGGGGGTCATGGTAACAAGGCTGCAGTGGGGGTGTCATGGTAACAAGGCTGCAGTGGGGGTGTCATGGTAACAAGGCTGCAGTGGGGGTGTCATGGTAACAAGGCTGCAGTGGGGGGGGGTGTCATGGTAACAAGGCTGCAGTGGGGGTGTCATGGTAACAAGGCTGCAGTGGGGGTGTCATCATGGTAACAAGGCTGCAGTGGGGGTGTCATGGTAACAAGGCTGCAGTGGGGTGTCATGGTAACAAGGCTGCAGTGGGGGTGTCATGGTAACAAGGCTGCAGTGGGGGTGTCATGGTAACACAAGGCTGCAGTGGGGGTGTCATGGTAACAAGGCTGCAGTGGGGGTGTCATGGTAACAAGGCTGCAGTGGGGGTGTCATGGTAACAAGGCTGCAGTGGGGGTGTCATGGTAACAAAGCACAATTTCCGAGTAAATGACAAGAGTTCCAATTCACCTTATCGGAGAAGTGATTGTCAGCGAATTTCATCCTGGAGAAGCTGAACCGTGCCCTTCCTCCGGGCTTAAACTCGTCAAAGTTCAGACTGTCGTCCAGTCGACACCTGGAATAGTAACAGAGGTGCAAATTAAAATGAAAATGCTGTTACATGTTCACTGCAACAGATAATCAGTGAATTAATGATTACACATGAACCTAGATTATACATACACATAATTCATGACAACTCTGGTATAAAACATTACAAAAAAACAAATTTACAGCTGTAAAATAAATAAACAATGAAGACATACAATGAAGACTATTATAATGTATCAGATCAGACAATGACAAATCGATCTGAAGATCAGACAACAAAGAAATAGAATTACTAGCCACTACGTGGACAATGTAACACAGCTCATGCTATAATGGCAGAACTCCCCGATATGATCACGTGATAACTATCTGGCGTTTCCGAAACAACGTATACGTACCCGTTTCAAGAACGTACCCGTTTTTGAGCAGGTGGTAGGGGTATTCAAGAACGTACCCGTTTTTGAGCAGGTGGTAGGGGTATTCAAGAACGTACCCGTTTTTGAGGGGGTAGTAGGGGTATTCAAGAACGTACCCGTTTTTGAGGGGGTAGTAGGGGTATTCAAGAACGTACCCGTTTTTGAGCAGGTAGTAGGGGTATTCAAGAACGTACCCGTTTTTGAGCAGGTAGTAGGGGTGTTCAAGAACGTACCCGTTTTTGAGGGGTAGTAGGGGTATTCAAGAACGTACCCGTTTTTGAGGGGGTAGTAGGGGTATCCAAGAACGTACCCGTTTTGAGGGGGTAGTGGGGTATTCAAGAACGTACCCGTTTTTGAGGGGGTAGTAGGGGTATTCAAGAACGTACCCGTTTTTGAGCAGGTAGTAGGGGTATTCAAGAACGTACCAGTTTTTGAGGGGGTAGAAGGGGTATTCAAGAACGTACCCGTTTTTGAGCAGGTAGTAGGGGTATTCAAGAACGTACCCGTTTTTGAGGGGTAGTAGGGTGTTCCTGAACGTTTTTGAGCAGGTAGTAGGGGGTATTCAAGAACGTACCCGTTTTTGAGGGGGTAGTAGGGGGTATTCAAGAACGTACCCGTTTTTGAGGGGGTAGTGGGGGTATTCAAGAACGTACCCGTTTTTGAGGGGGTAGTAGGGGTATTCAAGAACGTACCCGTTTTTGAGGGGGTAGTAGGGGTATTCAAGAACGTACCTGTTTTTTTGAGTGATAGGGGGTAACGTGCCCGTTTTTCAGGGGGTCAGGGGTATTCAAGGAACAGGCTGAGTTTTGAGCAGGTAGTAGGGGTATTCAAGAACGTACCCTTGAGGTTTTTGAGCAGGTAGCAGGGGTATTCAATCTCACAGTTTTTGAGCAGGTAGTAGGGGCATTCAAGAACGTACCCGTTTTTGAGCAGGTAGGGGTATTCAGAAAACGCTGCCGTTTTTGAGGGGTAGTAGGGTATTCAAGAACGTACCCGTTTTGAGCAGGTAGTAGGGGCATTCAAGAACGTACCCGTTTTTGAGCAGGTAGTAGGGGCATTCAAGAACGTTACCCTGTTTTGCTGGGATCTCAGTAGGGGTATTTAATCTGCAACATACCCGTTTTGAGCAGGTAGTAGGGGTCGTTGTAGCTGCTGTCCTCGCTGGGTGTGGCGTAACACGTCTCTACAACAAAGGAACCGTGCTTCACCTTGCTCTCAAGCTGCACGTACACTGTCTGGGATGAGAGGGAGGTGATACACATTACACATGTACGTTAATCTCACCTTGTTATCCTTGAGGTCAATGATCTCAGCAGTACGTTAATCTCACCTTGTTATCCTTGAGGTCAATGATCTCAGCAGTACGTTAATCTCACCTTGTTATCCTTGAGATCAATGATCTCAGCAGTACGTTAATCTCACCTTGTTATCCTTGAGGTCAATGATCTCAGCAGTACGTTAATCTCACCTTGTTATCCTTGAGGTCAATGATCTCAGCAGTACGTTAATCTCACCTTGTTATCCTTGAGGTCAATGATCTCAGCAGTACGTTAATCTCACCTTGTTATCCTTGAGGTCAATGATCTCAGCAGTACGTTAATCTCACTCAGCTTTTAATTATCCTGCAGTAGATCAATGATCTCAGCAGCAGTAAGTTAATCTCACCTTGTCCTTGAGGTCAATGATCTCAGCAGTACGTTAATCTCACCTTGTTATCCTTGAGGTCAATGATCTCAGCAGTACGTTAATCTCACCTTGTTATCCTTGAGGTCAATGATCTCAGCAGTACGTTAATCTCACCTTGTTAGTTGAGGTTAATCTCTCAGCAGTTACGTTAATCTCCTTGAGATCAATGATCTCAGCAGTACGTTTTACGTTAATCTCACCTTGTTATCCTTGAGGTCAATGATCTCAGCAGTACGTTAATCTCACCTTGTTATCCTTGAGGTCAATGATCTCAGCAGTACGTTAATCTCACCTTGTTATCCTTGAGGTCAATGATCTCAGCAGTACGTTAATCTCACCTTGTTATCCTTGAGGTCAATGATCTCAGCAGTACGTTAATCTCACCTACGTTAATCTCACCTTGTTATCCTTGAGGTCAATGATCTCAGCAGTATGATCTCAGCTTGTATCCTGAGGGTCAATGATCACCAGCAGTACGTTAATCTCACCTTGTTATCCTTGAGGTCAATGATCTCAGCAGTACGTTAATCTCACCTTGTTATCCTTGAGGTCAATGATCTCAGCAGTACGTTAATCTCACCTTGTTATCCTTGAGATCAATGATCTCAGCAGTACGTTAATCTCACCTTGTTATCCTTGAGGTCAATGATCTCAGCAGTACGTTAATCTCACCTTGTTATCCTTGAGGTCAATGATCTCAGCAGCAGTACGTTAACCTTGTTATCCTTGAGGTCAATGATCTCAGCAGTACGTTAATCTCACCTTGTTATCCTTGAGGTCAATGATCTCAGTACGTTAATCTCACCTTGTTATCCTTGAGGTCAATGATCTCAGCAGTACGTTAATCTCACCTTGTTATCCTTGAGGTCAATGATCTCAGCAGTACGTTAATCTCACCTTGTTATCCTTGAGGTCAATGATCTCAGCAGTACGTTAATCTCACCTTGTTATCCTTGAGGTCAATGATCTCAGCAGTACGTTAATCTCACCTTGTTATCCTTGAGGTCAATGATCTCAGCAGTACGTTAATCTCACCTTGTTATCCTTGAGGTCAATGATCTCAGCAGTACGTTAATCTCACCTTGTTATCCTTGAGGTCAATGATCTCAGCAGTACGTTAATCTCACCTTGTTATCCTTGAGGTCAATGATCTCAGCAGTACGTTAATCTCACCTTGTTATCCTTGAGTCAATGATCTCAGCAGTACGTTAATCTCACCTTGTTATCCTTGAGGTCAATGATCTCAGCAGTACGTTAATCTCACCTTGTTATCCTTGAGGTCAATGATCTCAGCAGTACGTTAATCTCACCTTGTTATCCTTGAGGTCAATGATCTCAGCAGTACGTTAATCTCACCTTGTTATCCTTGAGATCAATGATCTCAGCAGTACGTTAATCTCTCCTTGTTATCCTTGAGGTTGATCTCAGCAGTACGTTAATCTCACCTTGTTATCCTTGAGGTCAATGATCTCAGCAGTACGTTAATCTCACCTTGTTATCCTTGAGGTCAATGATCTCAGCAGTACGTTAATCTCACCTTGTTATCCTTGTCAATGATCTCCTTGTTAATCTCAATGTTATCTTGAGGTCAATGAGCAGTACGTTAATCTCACCTTGTTATCCTTGAGGTCAATGATCTCAGCAGTACGTTAATCTCACCTTGTTATCCTTGAGGTCAATGATCTCAGCAGTACGTTAATCTCACCTTGTTATCCTTGAGGGTCAATGATCTCAGCAGTACGTTAATCTCACCTTGTTATCTTGAGGTCATGATCTCAGCAGTACGTTAATCTCACCTTGTTATCCTTGAGGTCAATGATCTCAGCAGTACGTTAATCTCACCTTGTTATCCTTGATCAAGATCTCAGCAGTACGTTAATCTCACCTTGTTGAGGTCAATGATCTCAGCAGTACGTTAATCTCACCTTGTTATCCTTGAGTACGTTGAGGTCAATGATCTCAGCAGTACGTTAATCTCTCACCTTGTTATCCTTGAGGTCAATGATCTCAGCAGTACGTTAATCTCACCTTGTTATCTTTGAGGTCAATGATCTCAGCAGTACGTTAATCTCACCTTGTTATCCTTGAGGTCAATGATCTCAGCAGTACGTTAATCTCACCTTGTTATCCTTGAGGTCAATGATCTCAGCAGTACGTTAATCTCACCTTGTTATCCTTGAGGTCAATGATCTCAGCAGTACGTTAATCTCACCTTGTTATCCTTGAGGTCAATGATCTCAGCAGTACGTTAATCTCACCTTGTTATCCTTGAGGTCAATGATCTCAGCAGTACGTTAATCTCACCTTGTTATCCTTGAGGTCAATGATCTCAGCAGTACGTTAATACGTGTAATCTCACCTTGTTATCCTTGAGGTCAATGATCTCAGCAGTACGTTAATCTCACCTTGTTATCCTTGAGGTCAATGATCTCAGCAGTACGTTAATCTCACCTTGTTATCCTTGAGGTCAATGATCTCAGCAGTACGTTAATCTCACCTTGTTATCCTTGAGGTCAATGATCTCAGCAGTACGTTAATCTCACCTTGTTATCCTTGAGGTCAATGATCTCAGCAGTACGTTAATCTCACCTTGTTATCCTTGAGGTCAATGATCTCAGCAGTACGTTAATCTCACCTTGTTATCCTTGAGGTCAATGCCAAGAGAGAGCTTACAACATTAGAAACATTACCTGACCACCAAGAGAGCTTACAACATTAGAAACATTACCTGACCATGACAAGAAACATTACCTTACAACATTAGAAACATTACCTGACCACCAAGAGAGCTTACAACATTAGAAACATTACCTGACCACCAAGAGAGCTTACAACATTAGAAACATTACCTGACCACCAAGAGATTAGAAACATTACCTTACAACATTTAAACAACATTACCTGACGCAAGAGAGCTTACAACATTAGAAACATTACCTGACCACCAAGAGAGCTTACAACATTAGAAACATTACCTGACCACCAAGAGAGCTTACAACATTAGAAACATTACCTGACCACCAAGAGAGCTTACAACATTAGAAACATTACCTGAGAGCTTACAACATTAGAAACATTACCTGACCACCAAGAGCTTACAACATTAGAAACATTACCTGACCACCAAGAGAGCTTACAACATTAGAAACATTACCTGACCACCAAGAGAGCTTACAACATTAGAAACATTACCTGACCACCAAGAGAGCTTACAACATTAGAAACATTACCTGACCACCAAGAGAGCTTACAACATTAGAAACATTAACCACATTAGAAACATTACCTGACCACCAAGAGAGCGCACAACATTAGAAACATTACCTGACCACCAAGAGAGCTTACAACATTTAGAAACATTACCTGACCACCAAGAGAGCTTACAACATTAGAAACATTACCTGACCACCAAGAGAGCTTACAACATTACAACATTAGAAACATTAGAAACATTACCTGACCACCAAGAGAGCTTACAACATTAGAAACATTACCTGACCACCAAGAGAGCTTACAACATTAGAAACATTACCTGACCACCAAGAGAGCTTACAACATTAGAAACATTACCTGACCACCAAGAGAGCTTACAACATTAGAAACATTACCTGACCACCAAGAGAGAGCTTACAACATTAGAAACATTACCTGACCACCAGAGAGCTTACAACATTAGAAAGATTACCTGACCACCAAAACACAACATTAGAAACATTACCTGACCACCAAGAGAGCTTACAACATTAGAAACATTACCTGACCACCAAGAGAGCTTACAACATTAGAAACATTACCTGACCACCAAGAGAGCTTACAACATTAGAAACATTACCTGACCACCAAGAGAGCTTACAACATTAGAAACATTACCTGACCACCAAGAGAGCTTACAACATTAGAAACATTACCTGACCACCAAGAGAGCTTACAACATTAGAAACATTACCTGACCACCAAGAGAGCTTACAACATTAGAAACATTACCTGACCACCAAGAGAGCTTACAACATTAGAAACATTACCTGACCACCAAGAGAGCTTACAACATTAGAAACATTACCTGACCACCAAGAGAGCTTAAACATTAGAAACATTACCTGACCACCAAGAGAGCTTACAACATTAGAAACATTACCTGACCACCAAGAGAGCTTACAACATTAGAAACATTACCTGACCACCAAGAGAGCTTACAACATTAGAAACATTACCTGACCAACAAGAGAGCTTACAAACATTAGAAACATTACCTGACCACCAAGAGAGCTTACAACATTAGAAACATTACCTGACCACCAAGAGAGAGCTTACAACATTAGAAACATTACCTGATTCACCACAAGAGAGCTTACAACATTAGAAACATTACCTGACCACCAAGAGAGCTTACAACATTAGAAACATTACCTGACCACCAAGAGAGCTTACAACATTAGAAACATTACCTGACCACCAAGAGAGCTTACAACATTAGAAACATTACCTGACCACCAAGAGAGCTTACAACATTAGAAACATTACCTGACCACCAAGAGAGCTTACAACATTAGAAACATTACCTGACCACCAAGAGAGCTTACAACATTAGAAACATTACCTGACCACCAAGAGAGCTTACAACATTAGAAACATTACCTGACCACCAAGAGAGCTTACAACATTAGAAACATTACCTGACCACCAAGAGAGCTTAAACATTAGAAAACATTACCTGACCACCAAGAGAGCTTACAACATTAGAAACATTACCTGACCACCAAGAGAGCTTACAACATTAGAAACATTACCTGACCACCAAGAGAGCTTACAACATTAGAAACATTACCTGACCACCAAGAGAGCTTACAACATTAGAAACATTACCTGACCACCAAGAGAGCTTACAACATTAGAAACATTACCTGACCACCAAGAGAGCTTACATTAGAAACATTACCTGACCACCAAGAGAGCTTACAACATTAGAAACATTACCTGACCACCAAGAGAGCTTACAACATTAGAAACATTACCTGACCACCAAGAGAGCTTACAACATTAGAAACATTACCTGACCACCAAGAGAGCTTACAACATTAGAAACATTACCTGACCACCAAGAGAGCTTACAACATTAGAAACATTACCTGACCACCAAGAGAGCTTACAACATTAGAAACATTACCTGACCACCAAGAGAGCTTACAACATTAGAAACATTACCTGACCACCAAGAGAGCTTACAACATTAGAAACATTACCTGACCACCAAGAGAGCTTACAACATTAGAAACATTACCTGACCACCAAGAGAGCTTACAACATTAGAAACATTACCTGACCACCAAGAGAGCTTACAACATTAGAAACATTACCTGACCACCAAGAGAGCTTACAACATTAGAAACATTACCTGACCACCAAGAGAGCTTACAACATTAGAAACATTACCTGACCACCAAGAGAGCTTACAACATTAGAAACATTACCTGACCACCAAGAGAGCTTACAACATTAGAAACATTACCTGACCACCAAGAGAGCTTACAACATTAGAAACATTACCTGACCACCAAGAGAGCTTACAACATTAGAAACATTACCTGACCACCAAGAGAGCTTACAACATTAGAAACATTACCTGACCACCAAGAGAGCTTACAACATTAGAAACATTACCTGACCACCAAGAGAGCTTACAACATTAGAAACATTACCTGACCACCAAGAGAGCTTACAACATTAGAAACATTACCTGACCACCAAGAGAGCTTACAACATTAGAAACATTACCTGACCACCAAGAGAGCTTACAACATTAGAAACATTACCTGACCACCAAGAGAGCTTACAACATTAGAAACATTACCTGACCACCGTATTCCATCTCCTCCGAGAGGGTGGGCACTCGATTGCTGCTATCTCACTGTACGAGAGGTCTGCACTCCGCACATAGATCTGAGGGGTTGTAAGATGGCATCGAGCTGACTTGAGTTGAGATAAGTTTCATCCCTGAACCCCGAATAGGAAGCGAGTCGAATACTCAATTATGAAGTGGAGGGGATGCGATAAAGAAATGAGAATGGTATTAAGTCAATAGGTCTTGATCGAACTCGTCAATAGAAAAATTCTGTCCAAAAAGGAAAGAGGATTTTGACCCGATGAAATGTGACGATATACAGTAGTGCCACTAACCCTGTTCTTGAAAGCGTACTTGGCGTCCTTGACCTTCTCCCTTCTAGTGCCGCACTTCTTGGGGTTGTATTCCAGGCTGAGGACGGGCGGGGAACCGTCAGCTTTACAAGAGTGATCTGGGGACAGGCATCTTCAAATGTCATAGCAAATGGTACAGTTCTAAAAGGCAAAAGCAAGAGACAGCAAAGCTGAAGATTGTTTTCAAGTGAAATATGATTGTCAGAGATTGTCTTGTCTCCTCATACCTTGTGCAGTAAAAGTGGGCACGAACCCGACTTTCAAAGTCTGGAAAACAGAGACGAAACCGGAGTTAGTGAAAAATGGTGCCGGTCGTTTTCAACACATACCTTGCGCAGTAAAGGTTTCAACGCATACCTTGCGCAGTAAAGGTTGGAACGAAGTTAGTTTCTGGACTGTAGCTGATCCGGATATTGATCTTTTCCCCGCACATCACCGATACTGCAAGGATAGTTCTAGACACGGAACTTTGAGGAGCTATTGCTCGAGCAAGCCTTCTAGAGTGAGGTTTTTTGCTTGGCCCAGCTATTGCTCGAGCAATAGCTGGGTGATAGTTGGAGGTATTACCCGGCCAATTGCTCGAATAACATTATACCTTGCTAATGCACGTGATATTAGAGATGCACTGACAGGAGCTGTAGCTCGAGCAACTCTGATAGCTCGGGAGTCGGGTAAGCGTAGAGGCTCACTCTGTCGCCTGTCAAGAAATTAAGAAAGCTTGCCGAGCTATCCAGCCATTATCTGGAAGAAGCATGACCTTCATAACATAAACTGTTCTCAAAAATGGCAGTTACTTCCTGTAAAAGTTTTTTCAGGAGCATTTCCCATTCAAATGTCCTAGCTCATCTTGTAGAGCTCAACGAGTTGAAAATTTTGGTACCCATATCTCATAAACTTCAAAAGACAAAATTTGCAGTTACTTCATTTTTCCAGATAGTATTGTAAATTGTTGAAGCAATAGCTCTTTGAGCTCCTGTCTAGAACAGGTCTACGAACTCGGGTAACGTACCTCAACTTGTGGTTTAATTTCTTAAAATCCCCCAAAACTAATGAAAGGGACCTTATGAAATGGACCCATCCGAACCTACCCTAACCCTAACCCTAACCATAACCCTAACTGGGTTAGAGTTGGGTTGTGGGTTCGGGTGGTTTCAGATGGGTTCGGGTGGTTTCAGATGGGTTCGGGTGGTTTCAGGTTGGTTCCTGCTTTTACTATCAACGAATAAAATTAATGAACCAGTATTATAGCTCCACCAAATTTGATATGAAGTCAATAATTGATTCTGTTAGAACAGTCAAAAAATCGTTAAACAGCACTCAGCCAGCAAGAGAGTGCTGTTACTCTGCTGATCACCGAACAGAAAGGAGACAGGCGTACCCTTGCCGGGTTCCTAGCTACTAACCATTGTATTGAGTACGCTGTTGAGGAGACGAAGGAAAGAGATCCATCATAGAATGCGGGGTGGTTGTTTCTGACGTGGGCAGACTCTCCTCCCTCGTGCTGAGAGGGTGGTGCATGGACGTAGTAGCTGGAGGAGAACCAGGGGTTACCAGGGGGAGAACCAGGGGTTACCAGGGAGATAACCAGGGGTTACCAGGGGGAGAACCAGGGGTTACCAGGGAGAGAACCAGGGGTTACCAGGGGGAGAACCAGGGGTTACCAGGGAGAGAACCAGGGGTTACCAGGGAGAACCAGGGTTACCAGGGAGAGAACCAGGGGTTACCAGGGAGAAACCAGGGGTTACCAGGAGAGAACCAGGTTACCAGGGAGAGAACCAGGGGTTACCAGGGAGAGAACCAGGGGTTACCAGGGAGAGAACCAGGGGTTACCAGGGAGAGAACCAGGGTTACCGGGGGGAGAACCAGGGGTTACCAGGGAGAGAACCGGTGGTTACCAGGGAGAGAACCAGGGGTTACCAGGGAGAGAACCAGGTGTTACCAGGGAGAGAACCAGGGGTTACCAGGGAGAACCAGGGGTTACCAGGGAGAGAACCAGGGGTTACCAGGGGAGAACCAGGGGTTACCAGGGAGAGAACCAGGGGTTACCAGGGAGAGAACCAGGTGTTACCAGGGAGAGAACCAGGGGTTACCAGGGAGAGAACCAGGTGTTACCAGGGGGAGAACCAGGGGTTACCAGGGAGAGAACCAGGGGTTACCAGGGAGAGAACCAGGGGTTACCAGGGGAGAACCAGGGGTTACCAGGGAGAGAACCAGGGGTTACCAGGGAGAGAACCAGGGGTTACCAGGGAGAGAACCAGGGGTTACCAGGGAGAGAACCAGGGGTTACCAGGGAGAGAACCAGGGGTTACCAGGGAGAGAACCAGGGGTTACCAGGGGGAGAACCAGGGGTTACCAGGGAGAGAACCAGGGGTTACCAGGGAGAGAACCAGGGTTACCAGGGAGAGAACCAGGGGTTACCAGGGAGAGAACCAGGTGTTACCAGGGAGAGAACCAGGGGTTACCAGGGAGAGAACCAGGTGTTACCAGGGAGACAACCAGGTGTTACCAGGGAGAAAACCAGGGGTTACCAGGGAGAGAACCAGGGGTTACCAGGGAAAGAACCATGTGTTACCAGGGAGAGAACCAGGGAGAGAACCAGGGAGAGAACCAGGGAGAGAACCAGGGGTTACCATGGGATATTAGGAGTAACCATGGTGATAATGTTGGTTACCAGGGAGATAATAGGGGTTACCACTTACAATGGAGATGAAAGGGGTTAACCATGGAGATAATAGGGGTTAACATGGAAATAATAGGATATCCAGGGATATACTTATAGGGGTTACTATGGGAATATTAGGGGTTACCATGGAGATAATAGTGGTTACCATGGATTAATGGTGGTTACCATAAGAATAATAGTGGTTACCATGGGATTAATAGGGGTTACCATGGAGATAATAGTGGTTACCATGGGATTAATAGGGGTTACCATGGAGATAATAGGGGTTACCATGGGGATAATAGCGGTTACCATGGGGATAATAGGGGTTACCATGGAGATAATAGGGGTTACCATGGGGATAATAGGGGTTACCATGGGGATAATAGGGGTTACCATGGAGATAATAGTGGTTACCATGGGATTAATAGGGGTTACCATGGAGATAATAGTGGTTACCATGGGATTAATAGGGGTTACCATGGAGATAATAGAGGTTACCATGGGGATAATAGGGGTTACCATGGAGATAATAGGGGTTACCATGGGGATAATAGGGATTACCATGGGGATAATAGGGGTTACCATGGAGATAATAGGGGTTACCATGGGGATAATAGGGATTACCATGGGGATAATAGGGGTTACCATGGAGATAATAGGGATTATCATGGGGATAAAAGGCGTTACAATGGAGATGATAGGGCTTACCAAGGGGATAATAGGGGTTACCATGGGATAAATAGGGGTTACCATGGGGATAATAGGGGTTACCATGGAGATAATAGGGATTACCATGGGGATAAAAGGCGTTACAATGGAGATGATAGGGGTTACCAAGGGGATAATAGGGGTTACCATGGGATAAATAGGGGTTACCATGGGGATAATAGGGGTTACCATGGAGATAATAGGGATTACCATGGGGATAAAAGGCGTTACAATGGAGATAAAAGGCGTTACAATGGATGATAAAGTTACCAAGGGATAATAGGGGGTTACCAAGGGGGATAATAGGGAGGATAATGGGGTTACCATGGGGAGGGGTTACCACAATGGGATAATAGGGGTTACCATGGAGATAATAGGGATTACCATGGGGATAATAGGGATTACCATGGGGATAATAGGGATTACCATGGGGATAATAGGGGTTACCATGGAGATAATAGGGGTTACCATGGAGATAATAGGGATTACCATGGGGATAATAGGGGTTACCATGGGGATAATAGGGGTTACCATGGAGATAATAGGGGTTACCATGGAGATAATAGGGGTTACCATTGCGAAAATAGAGGTTATCATGGAGATAATAGGGGTTAATATGGGAAATAGGGGACTTAGGGTCCCTAATCAATATCATTGAGAGCGGAAGACCATATGGGGACGACCAAAAAAGGTCAACTTTTGAAACGGACTAAAATTATTCAACAGTTTTCGTTCCATTTTCTAATTTATGCAGCTTAATATTATATCGGGCATAGACAATCTCTCCAAGCTGATTCCTGTGTTAGCTTATAATTCTCTAACTCTGATTCTGATAGTGCACAGTAAAAATAGGCAGTTAAAATGTCGTCATCATCATAGTGAAATGTTGTCATTTGAACCGCCTGTTTTCTGCGGCGTTTACAATTACACAATGGCATAATAATATGTTATCATGTCATAATATAGGACGTAAAAGTATGCAAGTACAGGAGAGCACCGACAAGCTGTGAAAGTGATACTTTGGGGAGCAGTGGGGAGCATTGGCAATGGGTTTTCCGATCCCCCTCGAGAGCGAAAATCATAGATTAACGTTGGATAATTCACTTTGTAATTAGATTTGGTTTTCTGTAATTTTGGTTTTCGAGCCCGCACAGAGCAGGAAAACAAATCGAATTTTCGGAGATCGTAATGCTCGATCTCAAGCGTAAAGAAAGCCCCCTTCCAGCAGGTGCCCCTGCCGATTTAATGTTAAATTCCGCCTAATTTGAATGAATCCTGCCAATTTATCGTGCCAGGTGATCTAATTGGCAGGATTGTTCGCAGTATAATTCACCGATTTGGCAGGACGGATTGTAATTATTTATCCACTAATCCTGCCAAATTGGCTCAAAGCATGCCCTCAACAACGCGATGTCCAGTAATTTCGCAGGATTCTCTGCTAAATTTGGACGTCTTCATCTGAAGCATGATTTGATTAGTAGTAACTACATTATAGCTGTTTCAAACCTTAATTGGCAGGATTTGACTCTAACTATCTACCTAAGCCTTCTTCGTATTAACAAGCAAATTTATTCAGTAATTTGGCAGTATAAACATCTCATCGGCTGAAATCTCTCCTAGATTCGCAGGTTTTTCTGCTGAGTTTTCTCAAACTCTGGTAAGGAAATATATAGGACAATAGGAATAATGTAAAGAAAATTAGAATATTTGTCATTTATATCCGTCACTGCCAGCTATTCTATTGTAGAACTAACCCCGGCTTTTACTCTAAACGACAAAAATCTGTACAAGACACTTCCAGAACAAGCAAAATTCGTCAAAAGGTAAGCCA
>WFMF01000056.1:0-82512 GCA_011033025.1 Beroe forskalii | reverse complement strand
GGGCCCCCCCCCCCCCCCCCCCCCCGGCACCCCTTCCCTTTCCCCACCCCCTTTAGGGAATAGGCGCCCCCCCCCCTTCCCTTTCCCCCCCCAAAGAATTTTCCCCCCGCACCCCTCTTCCCGACCACCCTCCTTTTTAAAAAAGGTTTTTCCCCCCACCCCCCTTCCTGACCCACCCCTCTTTAAAAAGGCCGCCCCGCCCTCTTCCGCCACCCCCCTTTCGGGCTGCGCCCGGCTCCCCCCTCCCCCCACCCTTTTCCCCTTGGGCGGGGGGCCCCCCACCCTTCCCCCTTCCATACCCCCTTTTTGAACTGGCCCCCCCTTCTACCCCCTCTTCCCAACACCCCCCAGGGAACCCACCCGCCCCACCCCCCCCCCCCCCCGCCGTTTCCCTCTCCCCCTTCCTTTCCCCCCCTGCCCCCCCTCCCTCCTTTCCCCCCCACCCCCCTCCCTTTTGGGAAACCCCCCCCGGCCCCCCTTCCCGAAACCCCCCTTTTAGGGGCCCTCCCCGGCCCCCTTTCCCCCAAACCTCTTCGAATAGGCCCCCCAAACCCCCTTTCCGACCCCCCCCTTTCCTTTCCCCCCCCCACCCCTTTTCCCACCCCCCCCTTTTTCCCCCCCACCCCCCCCTTCCACCCTCTTTTAACTGCTGCCCCCGGCCCTCTTCCCCCAAAAACCCTTTTTTCAGGGAAAACCCCCCTCTTACCCCCTCCGATTCATTAACCTCTCTTTTCAGGGAACAGGCCCCCCTGGCATCCTCTCTTCCTGGACCTATCCTTTTAGGGGGCCAGTCTGCCCTGGCTACCCCTCTTCCTGACCACCCTTTTTCAGGAACTAGGTCTGCCCCTGGTCCCCTCTCTTCCTGACTACCTTCTCTTTCAGAACTAGGCCCTGCCCCCCTTCCTGACCACCTCTTTTCAGGGAACTAGGTCTGCCCCTGGCTACCCTCCTTCTGACCCACCTCTTTTCAGGAACAGGCTGCCCCCGCACCTCTCTTCCTGGGCTACACCTCTTTCGAACTAGGGCCCCCTGCTCCGCTTCTCCTCCTTTCTTTTAACTGGCCCGCCCTGCTCTCTTCCCGACCAACCCTTTTGAACCAGGTCTGGCTCCTCTCTCCCACCCCCTTCTTTGAACAGGTCTGCCCTGCTACCCTCTTCCTGACCACCCTTTTTCAGGGAAATAGTTTCCCCTCACCTTCTTCCTTGACCACCCCTTACAGGGCCCGCCCCTGGCTATTTTTCTTCCTGACCACCTCTTTCAGAACTGTCCCCCGTCCCTCTTCCTGAAAACACCCTTTCGGGGAAAAGCTTCTCCTGGCACCCTCTTCCTGACTCACCCTCTTTCAGGAACCAGGCCCGCCCTTAACCCCTTCCTTTACCACACTCTTTTGGGAACTAGGCTCCCTGGCTACCCCCCTCTTCCCGACCAACCTCTTTTTAGGGAACTAGGCTGCCCCTGGGTACCTTCTTCCTGACACCCTCTTTTCAGGGAACTAGGCTGCCCCCCATGGCTGCCCTCTCTTCCTGACCACACCCTCTCTTTCAGGGAACCAGGCCTGCCCCTGGCCCCTCTCTTCCTGACCACACCTCTCTTTCAGGGAACTAGGCCCGCCCCGGCTACCCCTCTCTTCCTGACCACACCCTCTTTTCAGGGAACTAGGCCCGCCCCGACTACCCCTCTTCCTGACCACACCCTCTTTCAGGGGAACTAGGCCCGCCCCGCTACCCCCCTCTTCCTGACCCACCCTCTCTTTCAGGGGAACTAGCCCTGCCCCTGGCTGCCCCTCTCTTCTGACCACACCCTCTTTCAGGGAACTAGGCCTGCCTGCCACTCTCTTCCCTGACCACACCCTCTCTTTCAGGGAACTAGGCCCGCCCCTGGCCACCCCCTCTTCCTGACCACCCTCTTTCGGGGAACTAGGCCCGCCCCCGGCCCACCCCTCTCTTCCTGACCACCCCCTCTTTCAGGGGGGAACCGCCCCCGGCTGCCCCCCCTGGCCACCCTCTCTTCTGACCGCCCCCCTGCCCTCTTCCTGGGAACTAGGCCCACCCCCGGCTACCCTCTTCCTGACCACACCCTCTCTTTCAGGGAACTAGGCCCGCCCCCCGGCCCCTCTCTTCCTGACCACACCCTCTTTCAGGGAACTAGGCCCGCCCCAGCTGCCCCTCTCTTCCTGACCACACCCTCTCTTTCAGGGAACCAGGCCCGCCCCTGGCTGCCCCTCTCTTCCTGACCACACCCCTTTCTGACCAATAGGGCGGGCCGCCCCGGCTACCCTCTTTCCTGACCACACCCTCTTTTCAGGGAACTAGGCCCGCCCCGGCTACCCCCTCTTCCTGACCACACCCCTCTCTTTCAGGGAACTAGGCCCGCCCCCGGCTACCCCCTCTTCCTGACCCACACCCTCTTTCAGGGAACTAGGCCCGCCCCTGGCTGCCCCTCTCTTCCTGACCACACCTCTCTTTCAGGGAACTAGGCCCGCCCCGGCTACCCCTCTTCCTGACCACACCCTCTCTTTCAGGGATTAGGCCCGCCCTAGGCCTGCCCCAGGGGAACTGGGCCCGCCCGGCTGCCCTCTTCCTGACCACGTCCTCTCTTTCAGGAACCAGGCCCGCCCCTGGCTACCCCTCTCTTCCTACCACACCCCCTCTTTCAGGGGAACTGGGCCCCGCCCCCGGCTGCCCCTCTCTTCTGACCACCCCTCTTTCTTCCTGCCCCCGGCTGCCCTCTTTCTGACCACACCCCTCTTTCAGGGAACTAGGCCGCCCCCGGCTACCCTCTCTTCCTGACCACACCCTCTCTTTCGGGGAATAGGCCGCCCCGGCCCCTCTACTACCCCTCTCTTTCCTGACCACACCCTCTCTTTCAGGGGAACTAGGCCCGCCCCGGCTACCCTCTCTTCCTGACCACACCCTCTTTCAGGAACTAGGCCCGCCCCGGCTACCCCTCTTCCTGACCACACCCTCTCTTTCAGGGAACTAGGCCCGCCCCTGGCTGCCCCTCTCTTCCTGACCACGCCCTCTTTCGGGGAACTAGGCCGCCCCTGGCTGCCTCTCTTCTGACTTCCTTGACCAGAGCTAGGCCGCCCCGGCTACCCCTCTCTTCTGACCACCCTCTCTTTCAGGGAACTAGGCCGCCCCGGCCCACCCCTCTTCCTGACCACCCTCTCTTTCAGGGAACTAGGCCTGCCTCATGCCCCGTCTTCCTGACCACACCCTCTCTTTCGAGGGGAACTAGGCCCGCCCCGGCTACCTCTTCCTGACCACCCTCTTTTCATAGGAACTAGGCTCCGCCCCTGATACCCTCTCTTCCTGGACCACACACCCTCTCTTCAGGGAACTAGGCCCGCCCCGGCTACCCTCTCTTCCTGACCACACCTCTCTTTCAGGGAACTAGGCCCGCCCCCGGCTGCCCCTCTCTTCCTGACCACCCTCTCTTTCCAGCGGGGAACTAGGCCCGCCCCTGGCTGCCCCTCTTCCTGACCCACCCTCTCTTTCAGGGAACTAGGCCCCGCCCCGGCTGCCCCTCTCTTCCTGACCACCCTCTCTTTCAGGGGAACTAGGCCTGCCCCCGGCTGCCCCCTCTCTTCCTGACCACCTCTCTTTCAGGGAACTAGGCCCGCCCCTGGCTACCCCTCTCTTCCTGACCACACCCTCTCTTTCAGGGGAACTAGGCTGCCCCCTGGCTACCCTCTCTTCCTGACCACACCCTCTCTTTCAGGGAACCAGGCCCGCCCCCTACCCCTCTTTTCCTGACCACCCTCTCTTTCGAACTAGGCCCGCCCCCCCGGCTGCCCTCTTCCTGACCACACCCTCTCCTTTCAGGGAGCGAACCCGCCCTGGCTACCCTCTCTTCCTGACCACACCCTCTTTTTCAGGGAACTAGGGCCCGCCCCCGGCTACCCCTCTCTTCCTGACCACACCCTCTCTTTCGGGGAACTTAGGCCCGCCCCGGCTACCCCCTCTTCCTGACCACACCCTCTCTTTCAGGGAACTAGGCCCGCCCCCCGGCTACCTCTCTTCCTGACCACACCCTCTCTTTCAGGGGAACTAGGCCCGCCCCCGGCTACCCCTCTCTTCCTGACCACACCCTCTCTTTCAGGGGAAAGGGCCCGCCCCAGCTACCCCTCTCTTCCTGACCACACCCTCTCTTTCAGGGAACTAGGCCCGGCTACCCCTCTCTTCCTGACCACACCCTCTCTTTCAGGGAACTAGGCCCGCCCCCGGCTACCCCTCTCTTCCTGACCACACCCTCTCTTTCAGGGAACTAGGCTCGCCCCGCCCCCGACCACACCCTCTTTCCTGCCCCGGCTACCCTCTTCTGACCCTCTCTTTCAGGGCAAACTACGCCCCGGCTACCCCTCTCTTCCTGACCACACCCTCTCTTTCAGGGAACTAGGCCCGCCCCCGGCTACCCCTCTCTTCCTGACCACACCCTCTCTTTCAGGGAACTAGGCCCGCCCCCGGCTACCCCTCTCTTCCTGACCACACCCTCTCTTTCAGGGAACTAGGCCCGCCCCCGGCTACCCCTCTCTTCCTGACCACACCTCTCTTTCAGGAACTAGGCCCGCCCCGGCTACCCCTCTCTTCCTGACCACACCCTCTCTTTCAGGGAACTAGGCCCGCCCCCAGCTACCCCTCTCTTCCTGACCACACCCTCTCTTTCAGGGAACTAAACCCGCCCCCGGCTACCCCTCTCTTCCTGACCACACCCTCTCTTTCAGGGAACTAGGCCCGCCCCCGGCTACCCCTCTCTTCCTGACCACACCCTCTCTTTCAGGGAACTAGGCCCGCCCCCGGCTACCCCTCTCTTCCTGACCACACCCTCTCTTTCAGGGAACTAGGCCCGCCCCCGGCTACCCCTCTCTTCCTGACCACCCTCTCTTTCAGGGAACTAGGCCCGCCCCGGCTACCCCTCTCTTCCTGACCACACCCTCTCTTTCAGGGAACTAGGCCCGCCCCCGGCTACCCCTCTCTTCCTGACCACCCTCTCTTTCAGGGAACTAGGCCCGCCCCGGCTACCCTCTCTTCCTGACCACCCTCTCTTTCAGGGAACTAGGCCCGCCCCAGCTACCCCTCTCTTCCTGACCACCCTCTCTTTCAGGGAACTAGGCCCGCCCCCCGGCTACCCCTCTCTTGACCACCACACCCTCTCTTTCAGGGAACTAGGCCCGCCCCGGCTACCCCTCTCGCCCCTCTTTCCAGGGAACTAGGCTCGCCCCGGCTACCCCTCTCTTCCTGACCACACCCTCTCTTTCAGGGAACTAGGCCCGCCCCCGGCTACCCCTCTCTTCCTGACCACACCCTCTCTTTCAGGGAACTAGGCCCGCCCCCGGCTACCCCTCTCTTCCTGACCACACCCTCTCTTTCAGGGAACTAGGCCCGCCCCCGGCTACCCCTCTCTTCCTGACCACACCCTCTCTTTCAGGGAACTAGGCCCGCCCCTGGCTCCCCTCTCTTCCTGACCACACCCTCTCTTTCAGGGAACTAGGCCCGCCCCCGGCTACCCCTCTCTTCCTGACCACACCCTCTCTTTCAGGGAACTAGGCCCGCCCCCGGCTACCCCTCTCTTCCTGACCACACCCTCTCTTTCAGGGAACTAGGCCCGCCCCCGGCTACCCCTCTCTTCCTGACCACACCCTCAAAGATTCCCTCTGGAGTCTCCTGGATGTTGCCGGGAACATTGGGGCCACACTGACTGACTCCTATGCTATGGAGCCGCCGCCGAGTGTCTGCGGGCTTTACATTGCCCACCCGGACTCCTCTTACTTCAACTTGGGGCAGGTGGCACGTGATCAGGTGGGTTGGGGAACTGGGGTGTTGACTGAAAATATCTTAAAATATGAATCGATAACTGGCTCTAGCGTGCGTTTTAAATTACAGTTAGACAGTGTCCCACTGCACCCTAATAGATTATTGTGATTCACTGAACGTCCCTGCAGTGCGCACACACCACCCGGACATGCTCAGAAGGTCCTAATTTGTGTTAGGGAGTGTGTGTCAGTGAGTCAAGTGTTTAATGGATAATATGCCTGATTCTCTGGAAGAATTTCAAGACGCGTTTTGATTTTAAAACTGAAAATCCCTTCTCAGTACATTGGGTTGAGTTTTACCGTCTCAGGTGGAGGACTATGCTGCTAGGAAAGGTTTGAGTGTGGCAGACGTTGAACAAGCGCTGGATTCAGTCCTTGGATACGAACCTAGCTCCGAGTAAAGGGCTCTCACTCGCACCCCTCTTTTTAATCATCTTTTTAACTCGTTTATATCATCACTGACGCCTGTAAATACCGCTTTACAGTTTACGCTTAGGATTTTTGTTTATTTTATTATTTGTGCTGGATGTTTCCCCGATCCTCTTATACCGCACATCCTGAAAGTTGAAGAGTTTATTTTGATTTTTAAAATAAAGGATGATGCTCGTCCGTGCCCATCTAGAAGATTATCATAAATTTTTTATTTAATGCTATTATGAGGTTGATCTGAATTGGAAATTGTCTCCACAAACCCTGAAAAACAAGAATTCATTGAATTCAAAATGTTGTTTGATGTTCAAACTTAGCTGATTTCATGTCTCAGTCTGTGAGTTTTGGTTATGATTTGATTGTCAATTTGACTGTCTGCTGTTTCAAGTTCAATTACTGAATTAATTTTATTTACTTTTAGATTCAATATTGATTTTAAACTTTGTATCCAGTAGAATTGAGGATCAGGACGGTGTCATGACTGCAACAGTTGCTTTGTCTTTCGACGGACGTTGCCCGTCTTCTGACTGGATGGGCGAGGTTACAAAGTGACGTCCAAATGTGGAACGTTGCGCCGCGCGCGAGGGTAACATCCTACGACTTCGTCGTACGATGTATGACCCGCTGTCGCCGCTGATTCTCAAGAGGGTCAGACAACAGTTGCTAAACACGTATATCCCTGTGTGCGGCGCGCGTACGCACACCTGCATAGGTGTGTGTACGCGAGCCACACATATATACGTGTTTAGCAAGACCATTCCCCTAACCAGCCGCGCACTCCGTGTGCGAAACCAGGGGGCTGGTTAGGGCAATCTGACCATTGCATTATATTTATTTCCACCAAAGGCGAAGGGGTAAGACAACGTCTGACAAGTTAGCACCTGGTTAGGCGAACCCCGTTCCCCAGGGAAGTGTTTCGCACACCTATGTCAGAAAACGTTACTTGGCTCTCTCAAAGGCGCGCGGCCTCGACTCCCTGAGTCGGACGGAGGCAATCTAAATAGTAAATTGATTTAATTGGGCCAGACAACCGCTGATAGACAGGGTTTGTGTCAGGATGGCTGATGGCGAAGGGGCCAGACAACCTCTGATTAATTAAAGAGAAACAGACCATTTGACAGCATTTGACAGACCATTTGACAGCAATATATGATTTTTAATATTTAATAAGATTCATTTTGAGCCCATAATCAGGCGGTGCCATATCAGTTTTTAATAACTGTGCACACCACTGTTTACCTGATCTCTGTTCTCAAGCAGACCAGATGATCCCCAGCAGGGGAGGAGAAGGTTCAAGTTGAGGGGTGGTGTGAAGGATGTCTCTGGTATGGTGGTGAATAAACGAATTGAATTGAACACGCGCGGCAGCGGGAAATGACTAACAGCAGTGTATTTTCGATGCGCCTATCACCAAAATTTTACAAACCCAATAATTTTAGCATTTATTGGGCGCGCAATAATAAAGCAACATTTGGTGAGGATGCGTAACTTGGATATTCAGTTTGACAAGTAATAAAATTCAATCTTTAATAATTAAGTGACTCATAAATACTATATACAATTATGATACAATACATAAACAGATAAAACAAAGTTAGAAATACCGTGGAAAATAACCAGATTTGGGGAAAGATTTCAACTGAATTTGGTGTCTGAAACATCGGCTTTACGAACTTGCAGTTGGGAAAAGATTTAACTCTGATAAGAAGTGGGGTAGTGTCCAGTTACAGAATCTGATTGAAGGGTCCAGTTACCTTGGCACATCGCCATTTTCCAACTCACGCAACGACTCCCACTCTGTATTTAGCTCTGAAGCAACCTGAAGAATTCATCGCTTAGGAAAAAATTAACACAGCGATCCAAAATACAAATACAAAGAAAAATACTTGTTTAGGATGGAATTCCATCTTGGGGAACGAAGCACGAGCCTACAAGCAATCTTTCAAGCATCAGAAATTTAGGGAAGAATTTGGTAGCGCACAGAATCAACTTAAAGTGCTCATCAGTCAAAGAAGACTCGTTGCAAAGGTAGCACTAAGTTAATAAGGGCTGCAGCTGGTAGAAAGAGAGAGATATGCTTTTGTGTTTTCTATCCACAACTCGAGTATGATGGGAAACAGCTTAATTCGTAAAGGGAAACTTTATCTCTGGTGTTTTTACCGGCACTTCTTACTGGCCCTTCCACAGGTTGTCTTCGACTGACAAGCAAAAATACGCGTAATTTTGCGGAAACACTAATACCTGTGTACATTACTTTTCTTCATCAAGTAATGGGATTCCCAGATTGATGACCAGCAGTAGCAGTATTTGAGGCTTCATAACATCCATCCACCAGTCTACTTCTCTTCGCTAAGTGTGTTACTTAATTTCTTGATGCTTGGAGTACATACAAAGACCAAAAGAGCAAGTTTCAGTTTAATTCAGGCTGGTAGCCACTGCATGACGGTGCTATACCCTGGTACCAGGGGGTCACTGCTGGGGGGCCTACCTCATAAAAAGCTCTCGCAATTTAAACACCCTGAAAGCTGAGGTAGGTATTCGACTGAAGAAGCCTGCACACCACTCATCTTGTCCAATTCTGAGATTTGGCATCACTCGACCCCCTTGAAGATCTTTTGTCTTTCTCATCTTGCTCGGATTCATTTTCATTCATTTCTTCCTATATGAGTAACAAAAATATAATTAAATCAAAATGGGGAGCTAGGATTTTTGGCCAGGGGATGCCTGTCAAATTGTAAGGGATGCTGAGCAACCCATTTTGGACAAAAAGTCAGCCAGAGTTACATTGAACACATACCTTGCTGTCGCGGTCATGAAGTTTGGCAAATTTTCCCTTTGAATAATGAATTTCATACATCAACATTATATGAGCATTATGAAATTTTGCAAAAATACAACTTTTGAAACATATAATTTGTAAGAAGAGACTTGTAAAAGCACTTTTTGAGTGATTTTTTCAGTTATTCTCTAGAGGTTTTGCCTGCAGCAAATAGCCTCCAGTACCGTAGACCCCAAATATACTGACTAGTCCTCCATGGCACGACTCGGCTAAGAGCAATTTGGAAATCAATCCAACCAATATCAAGTAGCAATGGGATTCCCAGATTGATGACCAGCAGTAGCAGTATTTGAGGACTTCAGAACATCCATCCACCAGTCCTCTACTTCTCTTCGCTAAGTGTGTTACTTAATTTCTTGATGCTTGGAGTACATACAAAGACCAAAGAGCAAGTTTCAGTTTAATTCAGGCTGGTGGCCACTGCACTTGACGGTGCTATACCCTGGTACCAGGGGGTCACTGCTGGGGGGCCTACCTCATAAAAAGCTCTCACAATTTAAACACCCCGAAAGCTGAGGTAGGTATTCGACTGAAGAAGCCTGCACACCACTCATCTTGGTGTGACTTCATTTGGATCCTGCTGCTCTCTACATTGCATTACCTAAAGGGATCATGTTGGAGTTCAAGTACGGAGTTGGAGAAAAGTCTTGCAGATTGATGTCTTGAAGAAAGTTTTCTTTTTAATTCAAATCGTAATGATATGAAATATAACTAGTCAATTCAAATCCATGAAGTCATGATGTCATGATATTATACTTAATAAACAAATTTACCAGATAAACTAGAAGTCGAGAATGATATCAAATGTGGAGGAATTAGGATATCATTTCATTTGCTAAATCAGTTATTGCCTAACATTTATTTAGGTGCGGCAAAACATTCAACGAAAAAATACACTTCATAAATACACTTCATAAAGTTCACAAATATAACACATAACAATTTCACATGAACTAAATTGGCCATCTTAGTTTATGATTAAATCATGGTTTAAGCATTGATAGTGCTCGATTTGAGCCTTCTAATTCTCAAATCATCTCGCGCGCGCGGCTTGAGAAAGTTTGGTAACCATATATTTTTTGTCAGACGTTGCCGAAGGCGAAGGGGTCAGACAACGTCTGACAATATATTTTCGTGCGCGTAACCAGGGTCCTGTTTAGGGCCTAAGCACGCCACGCAACAAGGATACACGTGTTTAGCAATATCATAAAAACATAGTACAAATTATGGCGCCAAATCCCTCGTTTAACGCGCTGAGCACTTATATGACTGTGCGGCGTTTCTAAGCCCGCATAGGTGTGTGTGTACGCGCCGCGCGCTTCCCTGTTCCCCACGCGCGAGCCACACAGGGATATACGTGTTTAGCAACGCCCAGCGAACACTGTGCACTCGTTGGAGCGATTTTTGCGCTACTCGGCGCCAAACCAACATATGACAAATTATATACCGTTGGAAAGGTCTTGTTCTCCCTAACACAGCGCAACTATTTCAAGTGAATCCGATGTCACCTGCTCAGAAGTTGTACGTGATTTGCTGATTTTCGTAAAAATTGCATGCGCGATCGTGTCAGCTAAATAACTTTGCAGACCTTGTTTTGCGAACGCTCTGATTGGTCAGAACGATATGTCACGTGACGATCACGTGATCTTTACCAAGGTGAGCTTGGCAGATCACGTGACCAGACCACTGTAGCACCGTTTAGAGTTCCAATTTCCGGAGTTATCGAAATAAATTTTATTGAGTGATGGACCGACTTGCAGATGAAGCCTGTGCTTCTGCTAAAGATCTAAAGCATTGAAAATGGATCGACAAGAATTAGAATCAAACTCTGACGTTAAAAATATAATTTATTTGTAATATTACTATCAACTAACTATCAATAATTCCCGTAAAAACGAAACACTGAAACAGCGGGGGGCCTACGGAAGAAATCCCGTGGGCCTGATCTCGGCTATCTCCCGCAGTAATTACTAATTAAATCATATGATCACATTGTTCGAATTCGAGATTTCAATTTTGTGTCTGTTAATGCTTTTTCATTTGGACCACTGTCAAGTCTGTCACATGCAAGCATGTTGATGTATAACGCCAGGATTTCCAACAATGGCAGCGGTAGAGTGGAGTCAGGCAGTACCTCTGAGAGCTTTGCTTTGGCCTTTGCGTTCCTTCTCGGATTATCCTCGCTTAACCATTTGGCTTCAGCTGCAGTCGCCACTTCAGTAGCATGCCTCGCACTTGAAGGGAAGCTGCCCTAAGCCCTTCCACTGTCAGAGATCGTGTCGCAGAGCCAGAGCAACGGCTGAAATCCTGAAGGCGAATGGGTATTGGTACAAAAATTCAAAATTAGAAAATTCTATCCTGGCGCTTTACCAACAGTAGCTATGGGTGACATGCAGGAATTAAATAATAGATGAAAGTGTTTAAGGGGTCACAAGATCAGTCCTCAATATTTTCAAATGATGCTTCATAATCATGTTTAATGGATTCGATAAAATACGACCACAAAACTTAGTTCAGTATTAGTATATATCACAGCTGATCTAGTATTTGTGTCCGATGGATCGATATTCGATTTAGTATAGGTACACGTGATCCGTACGTTATTTTAAACACCATCGCACAATTTTCAATCTTGCCGATCATGGACATCGATGTTCATTTGAGCATTTGACTCAAAAAGGAGAAACGAATATTATAAACCTTCACTTACAGTTGACAGCAACTTTATAGCGGGAAATCACTGGATATATGTGCGGTGATGTGTAGTAGCAACTGCTCATGAGCGGGCTCACTTTCCCTGAAATAACTAAATGAGAGAAATTTTGACGCTACCTTATACCTAACCATGTGGCGATAAGGCCAAGGCGAGAGGTATAGGCATCAGAGGAATATGCTTATAGCATCGGAATTTAGGAATTGTAACAGCTGGGAACAAAACAGCATGTACTAAACAACTTAAATAGATGGCGTATTGGAAAGTCACGCAGAGAAACGGCCGAAAGAACGCAAGAAAGATATGTACCTACTGTTTCAGAAATTTCTGAAATTATATTTAAGTTCCCTAAACTTTGATAATGATCAACTCTCACTTTTAGCCACCGTGGTAATGAAGCGATAGGTATAAAAGTATGAAGAAGTAAATAAAAATTCGTTTAAGCGCGAATATTAGCGCGCTTAAACGAACGCGACCATTTAAGAAAGTTTTCAAAGGCTCGAAAATTACAGAATTTTAACTTTTAAATGTTTAGTTCCATGCTATCTATACATCCTTACCCTACATAAACAATTTCATTTACCTATCCTCTAACTCACTTATCATGCGTGGGTCATCATTATCAGCAGGAGATCCAGGCCCCAGGAATCCAGGATCATCAGCTCATCAGCAATGGGAATCAGCACCAGACAGTCATCTCATGGTGAAATGTTGCCAGACTCGGTTTCCTGAAATTGTTTGAACGTTTTACCCTTCCCTTCCGGTAGAAATATTGATCTACAAGCCCTAGCCTGAAGTCCGAGATTAATGTCAAGAAAGGGTATAAATACTTGGAACTTATATAAGTTATATTTCAGTTTCATGAACCAAAAGGTCCTGGACTATGATTATGTACCTACCAATATTGTTTGGTTTTGGGCTTTGGTAAACTGGTACGCTATAACTCGTAACTCGTAGAGCGGAGTGTAGAGATCTTCATCTTCATTAATTTCACGTAGAGATTCATAATTGCTCCTATAAAGAAATTAAAGACTTCATTCAGGTACTCAGGTATAGCCTAGTTCATTGCCTCTATAGGTATAATTTTATTGGTAGGTACCTTTAATAGGTACCTACCAATAATATAAGAGTCACATGTTTGAGATTCGAATCAAATATTTCATCGGGGGCCCTGTATCATATGCTCTGAATAAGCATTTCTATCACAAGTAATTACTTAAATTTACTCAGTCAATCCAACAGTAATCAGTATGTAACCATTTAACTTATGTGTTCGGAAGCTATCAAGCATCAAGGGAAACGGTGACATGCCTAGCCTACCGATAAATGGTCAATAGTAATAGTATCATTAGGTGTCATGAACTAAGAAATCTATACTTATGCGATAGGGATGTTTTCGATTAATTGTTGCCTGCAATGCAACAAAATAGGCCATAATCTTCTGAAAAGAAGCAACGGTGAACACTGAACGACAGGTCTCAAAGAAAGAAAAACCCTAAAATGAATGCGACTATCAGCTATTCAACTACTGAACTGCAGAGGATTTGGTAATGTGATCGCACTGAACAGCTAATAAAACACTCAAACTACACGCGAGTCACGTGATCAGGAGCAGAGCAAGCACTGACAGATGCTGCGTTTGAACACTTGATGACATGATCCTCTCTGGTTCCTCATTGGAGTGGAGACAGCAGGGATGATGACGCCATCGAATTGTCCCTAATTCGACCAATCACAAAGCGACGCGAGCGTTGAAATAGTGACGAACACAGAGTCCTATCCAACGCGATTTTTTAAACTCATTATTTGCTAATGTGCCGCGCAGTGCACTTAAGAGCTCGGAGCGTCAGAGCACCACATTCAGGGTCAGCAAACAAGTAGATGCAAAAATTTTCAGCCAAATATGAAATATTGAATTAATGAAGATAATTGACGCTTTCAGCACGTCATATTCTCGGGAGTTCGGAAAATATTTTTTATATTCCTCGGAGAGGATGAGGAGGAGTAATTGAGCGTAGCAGCAATACCAGGCACGGATCGATTACGGAGCGTGGAGTTGAAAAAAGGTTGGTGTTTTTGCAGATCTCTTTTGCTCTAACAATTCAGACTTAAAAAACTGAGCGTGCGGAAAACAATATTTTGTAATGTGAACTCATTTTTCAATAACATCGCGACCAAGATATTTTTGCAACAACTTGAGCTTTGAGCGCGCGCCACAGATGCAGTTAACTGCACATGCAAATGGGCTGCCGCTGACAAGTGACAGTACTCTGTCCTGCAATTGGGTATATGAGTTTTGGTCATGATGCAGTCATGCCAAGCTTCAAATTAAGATTCATATTAATGAGAATATTTTAATCAATTCTGACAAAATGCGTTGGCGCCGCTAAAATCATCTTTTGGCTTCATGATTTCAACGCGCGCAAATAACTTTGCGACGAATTGAACCAGGCCAGTAGTCAGTAGCCACGTATGTTCTTCTCTCCGTACGTTGTGGCTCTGTAGAATTTAATTCATTTCTCTCGCTTTACATTGACTTATGTTGTAGTTGTACGTTGCAATGATGTTTCGACTCTGCCCTAAAAATTTAAACAAGTATGGTGATCCGTGATTGGTGTCAATGTGTCATGATTTTATTTGTGTCACTGTCAAGTGTTATTCAATAGAAACGTCGCCAGGTACCGCTTTCAGAGTCAACGATTAAATCGATATATCATGGTGTAGGTACGTAATATGTTAGCGGTCAGACTAATGTCATATATTAATGTCAGCACAGATCAAAATAGCATAATGCAAAATCTTAATCTGATTTGGTGTCAATCTGGTGTCAATCTGATTGGTGTCTGCGGTTATTTTTGCTGGTTTTAGCGGTCAGACTGGTGCCAGTGTTACGTCATGTTATGTAATATGGTGTGTTAATCGGTGTCAGAAGGCAGAAGCATTGCATACCGGAGTCCACGATATGTTACCCTGGTGTCAGTGATATGCATTATGCAAGCGGTGTCAGTATTGGTGTCAATCTAGATCTAGACCAGCTGATTGACATCAGAAATTACTGGTATCAAAATCAGCGTAATTTCACATTGTTGTCAGCAATTTTGTGTGTAAATTGGTGTCAGTTCCAGTTTCACATCATCAATGTAGAATGGTGTCATTGTGTCAATCTGATTGTTGTTTGCAGAATCTAACTGGATGTCAAACTGGATGGTGTCGATCTAGATGGTGGCACTCTGGATGGTGTCAATCTGAATGGCGTCAATCTGGAAGGTGTCAATCCGGATGGTGTCAATCTGGAGAGGAGTCAATATGCTTATCTAGATGGTGTCGATCTGGATGGTGTCAATCTGGATGGTGTCAATCTGGGTTGTGTCAAT
This sequence comes from Beroe forskalii, assembly GCA_011033025.1. Taxonomy (NCBI): domain Eukaryota; kingdom Metazoa; phylum Ctenophora; class Nuda; order Beroida; family Beroidae; genus Beroe; species Beroe forskalii. Next base: position 67,345 of record WFMF01000056.1, on the reverse strand, counting down.
CTGAATGGTGTCAGTCTGGATGGTGTTAATCTGGATGGTGTCGATCTGGATGGTGTCAATCTGCAGAGGACTAAGAGGGGTCAATCCGGATGGTGTCAATCTGGAAGTGGATGGTGTCAATCTGGATGGTGTCAATCTGGATGGTGTCAATCTACATGGTGTCAATCTGAATGGTGTCAATTAACAATTTGAATGGTGTCAATTTGAATGGTGTCAATTTGAATGGTGTCAATTTGAATGGCGTCAATTTGAATGGTGTCAATTTGAATGGTGTCAATTTGAATGGTGTCAATTTGAATGGTGTCAATTTAAATGGTGTCAATTTGAATGGTGTCAATCTGAATGGTGTCAATATGGATGGTGTATCGGTGTCACTCTGGATAGCGTCAATCTGGATGGTGTCGTTTAAGATTAGAAATAATATTGCATCGCATATCGGTTTCAAATTCAGCCGTGAGTCGCCCGATATTCCATATTTCAATTTTTCGCTTGTTATTTAGCCGTTTATAACAGACTAGATTTAGATTGACTAATTTGGTTATTTCACTTGACCCATCGATCAAATCAATTTATACAGCTGTGCATATGTTCATCAGATCATCAGTTTTCGATACATAAATCGATGTTATATGTGAATTGCGCGCGCGTAGCGCGGCTCACATTGAATGATGACGTACATAATCTCCAATTAATTGAGCCTTCCTTGAGCATTACTTGACGTAACGCGCGAATGACATTTTCATGTACGCCGCGCACCCCAACGAGTGCACAGTGTTCGCTGGGCGCGCGGTGCGACGCCCCTGGTTAGGGGAACAGTACACAGTACAGCTTATATATTCAGCTTCGCCTAATCAGGGGCGCCGCGCACTCCGTGCGCGTAACCAGGGTCATGGTTAGGGCAACTTATATCATATTTTTTGCAAAACACGTATATCGCTTTTTGCGTTGCGCCGTTGCGCGGCGCACTTCCCCAGGGACGCGCCGTATGCGGGCTTAGGAACTTTTACTAGAGCCTTTTTTTGAAGAGTGAAGCGACGCCGCGCCGCGCGCAAAAGAAAGCTATGGTAATTAAGTAACGTATTGCCCTAACCAAGACATTGGTTTCGCTCGCCACGACAATTTGAGTCGTGGCACGCACGAAGTGGCCAGGCAAAGTTTGACAAACACACGCCGATGCGTGGCTTGCATTGACATTTGACGGATCTTCCTGACCCCATGCCACAAAGGTGTGTGTACGCGCTGGGCAATGCAAACAGGGGTATACGTGTTAAGTAACGGCGGGTCAGAAATCGTCTGACAAAGTTTGGTATGTGTTGTGGCTGGGTAAGTGCTTTTATGAGGGTTATTCTGGGACATTCGTGAAGCCCAAAGTTTGGTGGACATGATCTGATTGACATCAGTGGAACCTGTCAATCGTCTATCACATCTTCATAATTTTCGCAGGTTTTATCCAAGTCTTAGGAATCCTTATAGTTATAAATTCCAGTTCCCCATCGCAGATTTCACTCTTGCTTTAATTTCTTGTTTTACCTCATGTTTCATCTTTTCAATTCTAAAAACTTTTCCCTTGCTACGATTCTGCCTGAAACAAGATGTATTATTGTATTAACACTGAGTGCACGCCGTCTTTAATATGTGGAAACACCACGGTAACGATGTGCTGTTGTTGAAAACCCACAGTGGGTGGGGTACTCATAAGCGTTTTGAAACAATATGATATGTGTACAGTATTCATATACTGTAAAGCCATATATTTTTGCGGGTGCTATTTTTTGTGTTTCTTTAAAAACAGACTAATTTCACAGTTTTAATTTTCACGCATTCCATAATTCCTTAAAAATAAACCAGTGCTTGTACTTGGCCATTTATCATTTTTGCTAAGTGCTGTACTCCTTGATAGCTGGTGATTGCACAAAGGCAGAAGCCCAGTAATGAGGTGTCTTGTTCGTCTATGTTTACTTAAGTGTGTCTCTGTTTGTCAGACATTACAGCATGTCATTCGTAAACGATACTGCTATCTTAGTTGAGGGCTTAATGTTTCTAATGATGCACTTTGAGTTGAAAAATAATGCCTTGATGACAATCCAATCTATCGAATACTTAAGAGGGAATAATGGCAATTGAAGCTTTTTAAAATTCAACTCAAGAAATATGCAGATATAAATTTATCTCCAAAATTCTAAAATTGAAAATAAACTTCATGTTTGATATTTTTGCGGATTTTCTTTTCCAAAGAAATGTGCGAAAATTAATGCCGCATGAAAATTAATGGCTTTACAGTAAATAACAACCACATGTACAAAGAGATGCCAATTAAGGGACCATCCATAAAGGACACTGCAATGAGGGGGGGGGGGGGGGAAGTCTGGCCAATGTGGACGTCTGCAGACATGGGGGGGGGGGTGTTTGGCCAAATTGGACATCTGCAGTTAATGGAAATTTTGCTGGATTTGACAACTACTTGACTAAAAAATCGTGAAATATCTTGCCTAAAATTGATGACTGAAAAGAGTTTTAGGAAAAATGTGGACGTCCTGGGGGAGGGAGGGGTTTTGAGAATGCAGACATTTGCAGATGAGGGGAGGTCTAGAATGGCTGAAATTTTGCAGACGTCCTTAACTCATATGTCTGCTGACAGCTGGATTGAAAAAGGTCTCAATGAAGCCGTGCAAAATTGTGTGCTTTTGACGGAATGTATATAGAAAGTTGAATCGCGCAGAGGAAATCCGTGCGTCTTAATTCCTGTCAAGAGTTATGTTCAATTGTTATATAATAGAAATTGTTTAATTGATAATCTTCTATTTCCATGTCTACATATTTTCAGATTTCAACAGTTGTAAATTTTCACTCAATTTGGTACATGAATCATTTTTGTATTTTCAGCAAGTAGATCACTTCATGAAGCAATGTATTGATATTCCACGTGGCTGGCAAAGAGTGATAAAGAGTCAAATTGTTGTTTATATAACTCCATCTCATGATGAACTAAAATCAAAGGATGATATTCTTCAATATCTGACTTCTCCTGGAACATGTAAATGTGGTCTCCAATGTCCACTCCATTTGGATTCACTTTTTTCATTTGATGCTTCAGTTAAATCCAAAGATGCTCAGAATAAAGGTTCACGTATTTCAAATACATGTCCTAAAAGTAGGCCAGAAATATCAAATGAGGCTGTTAAGGGTCCTCCAGTATCTCACTCTTGTACTCTTAAAACAGTCAATGCTAGTAAAACAGATTGTAATAGTAATAAACCTCCATTGCTAAGCCACCCTAGTGCCACAAACCCCAAACAAGCCTCAAATGATGAAAATGTAAATAGTGAACTGACCATTAAAAGATCTGATGAATGTCAAAACAAGAAATCAACTAATGATCCTATAAAGATGTGCTCACCAAATCAACTCCCACCTATATCGATATTTTGCCAAGTCAACAAATATACAGTCCATCAAATTCTGCAGCATCTCTACATGAGTCTAGAGAATACCTCTAATCATCTCAAATCATCAATAAGTAAGCAGATGTCAACAAGTCCTGAGTTTGAATCCAGGACAGGAACCAAAATTGATACAATTGTTGATGGACAAAATATTGGAAGTGAAATCAGAAGCAAACTCCCAGCTTCAAGTACTAATGAAAAACCAAGTAACATTCCTGAACAGTATTCCAATATAGCTCAAGGTCCAAACACACCTCAAACACATTTACATCCACATGGTGCACATATGAGAAGAGATGTCTTTAATATGATGCCAGTGAATTGTGTACCAGGCATTAACTTAGAAAAATGTAGAAGTAAGATGATTCCTAGCTGTCAAACTGTCCCTAGTAAAACCAAGCAATTTAGACCGCCTGGAAGTCGATTTCAGATTGTTCAAAATCAACCTTCCCACCACTCAAGCTGTGGATTCACTGAGCCATCACAAGTAGCTCACATTTCAAAGCAAGCTCATGGTAAGATTTCTTTAACTACATCAAACTCTCAAACATTGAATGTTATGGTGACAGACCCTGCTTCTAATGTCCCTAATCACCCTAGCCATTTCATACCAAAAACAGATTCATCAGATGAAAGGACAATTAGAAATAAAGTGAAAACCAAACCAAAACAATTGGTCAAATGTTCTAAGCAACCCTCTATTGTCATTGATACTGATCAAGTTAAGCCTTTAATTGATAGTTCATCTAAGCCAACACTTTTGGTATCCTTACGAGAAAAAATTGTGAAGAAAGGTGATAAGCATTTAGTGAAAAATGTATCCCTCTCATCAAATGATGCAAACTTGACATCTGTTGATTCTATATTGAAAACATGTTCCAATACAAATCTAAGCAATATTCCTGACATTGATCATGATAGTTCAGATTCAATACATGTTTCCATGGGTAAACAAACAGATTCATCAAAGAAACAAGCAGGTTCTGAAATAACTGCCCCTCAGTATAACTCAATGATTCCACCTCAGTATCTTACCCCTGGGAATTTAGTTTATGGGGTTCCTCTTCTTCAGAATGACCCAAGAGTAAATCGAGATGTCAAAACAAAGTGTACAGAGAAATGGGAGGGTGTACTATCTCCATCAGAAGTTGATGCCAAAGTGCAACAAATTTTGTCTTCTCCTCAAAAAGCAGAAGAATCAAATAATCAGTCTATAGAAAAAGATTGTAGTCCCAAGAAAAGAAAGAGGCAACAATCTGCTCCACATATGTATGACAGATATCCTGGTAATCCTTCCTTGAGGTTCCAAACAGGAAATTCCATCAAATCTAGTAAGTCATCTAAATCGGAACCACAGACTCCACTCTCAAATATGATGATTAGTCCTGTTGGACCAGGGCCCATCATTCACCCATTACCAGTTCCTTATGTGCCACACTGGGGACAATTTCCTAATCAGATGAACCCTCACAATTTTCACCTGTATCAAGCAATGGCAAACAATTGCCCCATGGTAGACCCAGATTTCCCTGATGGCAGAAACAGTAGGTGAATTTAGCCAAATAGGTATTCAGTCTGTAAGTGTAGCATTAGTCATTGTAGTACAACCTTTATGTCAGATATTAAGTCATACAGAGTCATGTGAGATGGTTTAAATAATGGTTTTTATATTGCTTGTTTGATAAAACTTGATATATCTGAATAACTTTATGATGAAAAATATTGAAATGATTGTAACATAGCTGATCAATTTTAGCTTAACTAATGTCAGTTGCCAGATTGCTTTCGAATGGTCACATTGTAGTTACCCAAGTTTAATGAACATCATTTACATTCCTGGGTTAGCATGGAGCCAGAAACGTGATTTAAATTATCCCAACAAGTTTGCTATTTTGCTGGTTTTATGAAAATTCTTACTTCAGTAAAATTTACTTGTAAAGTAACTAAAGAAGTGATCTAGAGTAATGAATTACTTTGTGATTGATGATTCCATTCAGTTTTCTAAGATGGCTTTTCTCTTTACTTGCCAATTTTCTTAACATTGTCAATTGATAACATGCCTACCAGTCAAAATTGATGAAGGTTTTTACTGTATGCTTTCTAGCAATATATCATAATGTTTGAGTCAGTAGACATTATATGCAACTCATATTTAGCAAATTAAGATAACATATTGACGTACTGTTCTGTAGGTATATAGAAAACAATGTAAATAATATATAGCATTTGAAGTGCAGAAAAAGATCTTTATGCTACTGCCAAATATGGCCAGACATGCATAGCCATGGGCATCAATGTGCGCTTCATAGAATGCTATAATTGGCTTGTTACATGTTATTGTTGAAGGGGCAATGTTCTGAAAAGATTTTATTTATTTAAACTTGTTTGGATGATTCTCACCCAAATTACTAAAAGTGATGTGACTTGACTGGTAGTTTTGTAATTGAGACAAGATTATTATGTATAAGTAATGCTTTTGAAATTTCTTTTAAGTTTTTAAATTGGTACAAGTGAATACTGTATTATTGCATAAGATTTATTTATTTATTTGTTTGTATAATTTCATGCTGCTGAATTGAAGATTTGACCGTTTCATTTAAAATTGCACACCTACATCCTCTTGAGCAAAAATTATATCTTGGATGTTGCTTGAAAAGAAAATTTTTTGTGCATCTTGACATCTAGGCATGTCTCAGGCATGTCGCAAATTTGGATGAATTTATATTATTACTGCCTATTATTAAGAATTGTTTTAAAGGCCTAATGAGTAATCATATTTCACTTGCTGTATTTGATCAAGTAGTTGCTTGATACCTGTCTCATGTTTATTTTTGAGGTCACGTATGTCTATTAGCAGGACAGAGGCGTTCCAACTTCTTCAGGTATGAATAAATTTTAAACTACCTTATCAGATCCGTGGTGATAGTGAGAACTAACAAACCTGACAAATATTGGGCTTTATTTTTGGGGTTTATGGGGGCTTGATTTAATCAGAAATAGGATGAGCAGAGTGGTTACAAACATCTTCATAATTTGTAACAATTAAAACGTCGTGTTCTTACGTGATATTTTAATGAATATATCATTTATCATAGTCATGCATCCTCAAATTTGAACTAAGTAGTGTTGTAAAGTTTAAAAATTACAACATTACTCTATATACAATCAAATTTTTGCTCCAATCAGCCTCATATTTCCTTGCATTCTGGCCGCTATTAATGTATGGTTGTGCTCTATTGAATGGTAACCTTCAAAATTCATGTTTCTGAAATTAAGTCCCTCAAATTGGGCGATGTTGCAAAATTGTTGTGTTTCCCAAAACCAGGCATATATGGTACTAGCAGGTTAGCACGCTGCACAACCAAGTTCAGGTTCTTAGCCAAGGCTGAGCCAAGGTCGAGTTTGCATTGTCAAGGCTGGAGCCGAGGCTGAGACCGAAGCTAAGTTCAGCCAAGTTCATATAACTTTCTTTAAGCTTTAATTTTATATTCACACTAGCAGGCCCGGTGAATGTTGATTTCAAAGGAGCAAACGACGAAAGTTGCGACGCGCTCGTGGTTAGGCATTAAGGAACACTAATGCATTGTTTGACTGGTCTTTATACCGTGAATTATGATTTTTTCCTTCATTCGTATACTGATTAAAGCTGCGTTAGAAATGGAAATAAATTAAAAATTAATTTTAGGCCTTGCCTGTACGCGCTCAGACTATAAAAATCAAATTCATAATTTTACGCGATTTTGTCTTGTAAGTTCGTAACTATATCTGAAATAACTTTGCGACATCCTCAAATTTCTGCATTGTATAAAATTAAAATGTATCACGTTTTAAGTTCAACAAATTTGTTTTCCCTTACGTTAACGTGAAGTGTTCTGAATCGAAATTCATCTTCTCATTTTTTTTGAAACACGCCTGCGTATGAACATCGTTCGATGCGAATTTATTTCATCGGTTGAACTTTACTGCTTAGATAGTTTTGTAATAACTTCCTAATTTCCAAAACTTCCGATAACTGTCGTCCAAAATATTCCTTGCCTCATGAACTAAAAATTTAAAAACATCAACATTTAAAAGCAACATCTCGACAGCTTAAATCACTAACGTAATAGTAGCACTACTTCACGAACTACTTTATGTTGCACGTGCGCAAATATCCAACTCCATAGCAACGGCACCTCATTTCTTCCGTTTGCATTCGTTTTCCTTGATATTTTCTTGTAAGCTCAATTTAAACTGTGCGCCCGCACAGATTTTCTTTCTCCAAATTATATATAAGATAATTTTCTGTAAGACTTTTTTAAAAGATCTTTTGCCAATTGAATCAGTTTAGTTTGATGAATTTCTTATGCTAGATTTAATCCAGAGAAAATTTCAGTTTGTCAGAGCCTAAAATCCAGCCTAAGTTTTGAAATTCTGTCAATTAGCTAGTTAAGTAGTTATTGAACTCGGCAAAATGAGGCAAAATTTTGCCAAGGCCGAGTTTGAAAAAGGGCCGATTTTTGCAAAGGCAGAGTACTGCAAATGATACCATTTTTTCTGATGTTTGCTCCTTTTTGAAATGGTCCCTTTTTTGATTCATTTCATGTTTTCAGCCCTTTTATTAAATGGTACCAAATACCAATTTTGTTTTGATTTTTGGCATCATTTTCAATTGGTACTTCTTTCGATTCTGATCTTCAGACAAACCCTTTTGAAATGGTACGAAATTTGTTCGATTTTTGTGCCAAATGTGTGTCCGTGATTTTTGTGCCCTTTTTTGTTGCTTAATTTTGTTGCTTTTTGTCCATACTATTTTTTAGGATTTTTTTCGAATGGTCCCTTTTTTGGGGTTTGATTTAACCCTCGAGTTAAATGCTTTTTTACAGAAATTACAGTGGATAAAAAAAATTACTATGAATGGTTGCCCCCCTTTCCCTCCCCCCCCCCATTTTTCGGGGTTTATCAGGGTTACTATGTTACTAAATTATTTGTTTCCTCCCCATCTCCATGCCCAATTTGGAAACTTTTCAGGTATCACCAGAATCTTCAGCAGAAGAAATCAAAACAGCATACCGTAAACTTGCTCTCAAATATCACCCAGACAAAAACAAAGATGACGAACAAGCAAAAAGACACTTTCAACGAATCAATGCAGCATACAACCTTCTAACTGGAAATGCTGATGTTAACTGTATAAGTGAGGAAGAAATCATCGCTCTATTCCAAGATCTCATAAGAACTGAGTGGTTTACATTTTTATCACAAAATTTTGATCTCAGTGATGATTCAGATTATTATTATTCAGATGAAGAAAGGCTAAGTCCTGAGCAATGGGAACAAATTGAGAAAAATGCTCAGAAAAATGCCCAGAAACTAGTTGATGAGGAAGAACAGGAAAAGAAAAAATTAGAAAAGAAAAGGGAGAGGAGGAAAAAGCACAAACAACGTAGGAAGGAGAAGAAAAGAGAGGAAAAAGAAGTGATATCAAAAGCCGATGGCCCAAAAGAAAAATTTGAACTCAAAGATCCATCAACCATTCACATAATAAAGAAAGGTGACTTAAATTACACCTCAAACACTATTTCAAATTCGCCAAATCAATCAAAATCTGACACAGACTCAGATACCACTGAAATCGATTTAGGCAGTGCTTTTTGTTCCAAAGTGAAGCAAAAAGTAGAGAAATGTGAAGCTCGAACTAGGAAATTGAGTGGAAAGGTTGTTGCTAATGGAGAGGAATCAAACTGCAGCACTACTAAAAGGAGCAGCACTCCCCTGTCAAAAGATGATTCATGTAAAGATACTAAAAATGAGGAAAACTCAAAATCAAATACTGTTAATTCCAATGTTTCAGCATCTCAGCCTTGTATGCCTTCTGAAGAAGACTTCTTAAAATCTCAAGAGCATGCTCGAAAAGGCAACGAATTTGCTCAGTTTGGTAAACTTCAAAATGCCATCGATGAGTATACCAAAGCAATTGCTCTCAATAATGTCGATCACAGATGTTTTGGAAATCGTTCATACTGTTACCATTCCCTGAAAAGGTTTGATGATGCACTTAGCGATGCTAATTCTGCAATATCATTAGTTCCTAATGAACCTAAAGGATATTTCAGAAAGGCCAAAGCTCTCTGTGGACTCAAACGATTCAGTGAAGCTGAAAACTCATTGAGCAAAATTTTGGAGCTCGATCCCTCCTGTTCAGAAGCAGCTCATGAACTTTTCGAAGTGAGACTGTTGCAACTCCAGGACTTTGGGTTTGATAGACGGGCATGTGAGCATGCTCTAACTAAGTCAAAGAATGACATCCAGGGGGCTATTGAGTTCCTGTTATCTTCACAATTTACAGACAATAAGTGTTTCACTAGTAGTGAATATGAGAAGCCCCCACCCCAGCCAGCCCCAGTACCACCACCCATCTATCCCAACATATCCCACATTCCCCCCTCCCAAATGTCCTCATTCTTCCCCATGATCCCAACGGGCACCTACACTGCATCTCCAATCAGAATACCGTCTGTGGCTCCTTCGACCAGGCCCACCTTGGTGAACACCTTCCCACAAATGCAGGTTCCCTTCCCACGGCCTCAAAACCTGCACATAAAGAGTATTCCTGTGAGCAATGTTCTGAGGATGCCTCACCCGCCCCCGCCCCCACTCACTCCCCACATGCAGCCCCCACTGCGGACCACCAAACAGCTACAGCCACATTCTAACATGGGTCCTAATACAGCTGCTGTGAGACCTAATAATAAGCACCACAACAACATGCCCATGAACTCAAACATGTCTAATATCAATCATTTGAATAATCATCATAATATCGGCGATCAGAATATAATGAATGGGAATCCTGTCCGCAAATTCGACCCTCGTGATTATTCTCTCTGGATTGGTCATTTTGACCCAAAGAAGATAACAGAAAAGGACCTTTACGAAGTCTTTGCAATTTATGGTAGTGTTTCGGGGGTTGTTATTATTAAGACACATGGCAAACCACTGGCCTACTCATTCGTTCACTTTATGAAGCATGAGGATGCTAAACGGGCGTTCAACTCCGCACAGAATCATGTGATTCAGGGGATTTCTCTGGATGTGAACTGGAATAAAAACCCTACTATTGAATGTGAACACTGGTTGCGAGGGAATTGTCCATACAATAATTGCCATTACCTTCACGTTAGTGATCATCATTTCACGAGGTAGAATGTTCGGGCCAATGTCAAGTATTCAAACTGTACTATCAGCAACATATTAGTTTAATCATAACACGATGTGCGTATCTGTACTGCATTCTGATTGGTCCAGCCAGTGCGTGCTGTGGTTAAACTAACATGCTGCTGTCTGAAATTACTTGCCAGATGAACTTGTTAAGCGGATATAATAAAGATTATATTAGTCAGTGTGTCAAGGAGTAGGAACTTCGTCTCATATATAATTCAGATAGGATTAATGATTAAACCCTAGCTTTATTGGCAATCTTCCCTTGCGTTGTTTTCAGGGTTTTAAGTGGTTTGTTTCAAAGTTTTTTTTGTGAGATATCAAATAAATTAACATTTTGAACTGGAAAGCTTTCTAGGAACTAATTTTGCTGAGCTATTTGAATAATGTATCAAGAATAGAGCCATGGTTTTATTCTTTTTTATTATGGTTCTTTGTAATCTTAAGCAGAATACATATAAACACACTACTTACATGATTTTTGGGGTATTCTAAGTTCTTACCACTATGCTAAATTTGCTACGTATCAAGACTTGCGTATTATGTTAAATCCTTATTGATCAGCTATGATAATTAGAGGAGATCATTTACTGCGGTCTGAACCTATATGTCTATATAGCAGGAATAAGAGCCTAGCGTTAACCAGCCATTATTATATTATTGGGTGATGTGTCTCACTACAGGAATTATTTGTTACCTTTCGAACTTATTTAATTTTCTTCTATGTTAGATAGTTAATGGATCTTTCGATTGATAGTATTCTATATAAGTAATATACTTATGAGAGGCAAGGTCTAGGGATCGGGTCCATGAATACTTCGAGTCTTTTTTTTTCGTGATAAGAAGGGGCCAAATACAGATTTTTACGAATGGGTAACTGATTGCTTGGCATTGGTTTTCAAACGTGTAAATTATGAAAAATTGTATTAATTAATGATTAATGCGTAATTTAATTTTAATAGAACGTAATTAATGACAATTAATTAATGATCAGTTGTCAGCAATGTTCATTTAGTCTTGAATACCTCAATTTGAGTATTTTAATTTACTAAAGTTGTAAATTATTAATCTATATTGTCCATTGTGTTCACGATGAGTTTTGCTATCACACGGAATATCATTTGTCCTTTTTATCAATATAAATGATATCCAATTCAAATAGAATTAGATTTTAATCGTTTGAAATAATATAGGGCGTCCAATCGCCGTATATCTATGTTATTCTAAGTACAACCTTATTAATGAATCACTTAGAATGATGAATCTGTTTCAAATTGAATGATTATTGTCAGGCGCTTTTCTCATTAACCGAAAACACACTTTCGTTGGTTCGAATTTGATCAAATTTGAGCCTTCGCAGTAGAAATCATGTCTGATTTGTTTGAAGCGGAACCTGATCGGAGCTTGAAACCAGTAGCAGGTCGTAGGGCAGTCCTGAGTACCTCACCAGATGACCCAGTGGGAGATACAGGTGAGTTTCATAGCAATAGGGGTTGAGGTTTATTTTTACACCTGCCACAGACCACTCCTGAAGGTGGAAGGTTCTCAGAACATTCATTGAGGCACCAGAACAGGGCACTTTAGTCACAAAAACATACTTTTTTGCCTTTGTTTAGGCGGCCTTTATTAAGCGTCCCCTTAATAAAGTCCCACGTCTGTAAGATGACGCGATGTACTTCTTTAGTGTAATAAGGTTATTTGTATTCACACCCCTCAGACTCTACGACAGTGCTGAACGCTAACTCTGAAAGTGAGGCGAGTCCGCCCCGACCTGCCCCTAAGCAGGGCGGATGGGGTGAAAACACCAGTGTTAGTGTGGAGGATCCCAGGTTCAGTACCCAGAGCTCTACCGATGTCATAGAAACCATACCAACCATTCCCGTCCTTGAGGAAATGGTGGAAGAGGACATGAGCTTTCAGGTGCGATAGCCGATATGTACACGATTTCAACCTGAGCTATTCGATCCGTTTGTATTCATGATTGGATCAGCCCTCGGATTCCGCACTTGAAATTGTTCAAACAGTGCGAAGTTCGCAGTAGCTGTACTTGTTACTTGTTACAATAAGATGTAGGGAGACCCCCCCTGACTGAACCTTCTACCTTCAGGTGGCTGAAGCCCCCAACGTGCAAGTGAACAGAGTGGCTACAATTCGTGAGCTGGATCAGGAACTCAACAAACACTCTGCTCTTATGATGCTGGACAATAAGATAGACTTGAAGTGTCTGACCAGGGTATGTGTAACCAGTAACCACCACTACACATTGTGGAATGGTGTCCACAATGCACTAGCACACATTGTGCATAATATTTTATTTTGAAGGTTTTACTTCTTTTCCAACAGCCGTACGGCCAATGACAGTAAACGAAAGGATTCAGGTGTAATCAACCCAGTGACGGTTAATAAGGAAGTGTAATCCATAGTTAATTCAACCGAGACTTTGCTGCTATGGGCAGCTCCTCGCACAATTTCCTGTACGGACGGCTGAGTCATGAGTGGAACGGCAGGGAATCGAACTCGGGATCTTTTGATCACGAGTTTCACTCGATACCAATACACCAACTGACCGGATATGAAGAAAGTAAATTTTCTAAATTTTGCCACTCTCAGAATTGAGAAAGGGCGTGGCCATCTAACTTCATAGAACTTTAGTCGAAAATTGACATTGGCAATTGTTTTCTGGGTCAAACTAACGCTACCTCAGACATCCACATGCCTATGATGGCATAATGTTAGAAAATCAAAATAAGCCAATCGGGCGTGGCCAAATTTCGGGATTTCCCACACTGTGATGAGACACCTTGGACAAAATTTTGGGAATAAATTAGCTTGCTTCTCGTGAGCTCCAGGTTTTGAGTATTTTGTTTTGGATTATTCACCCTTCGGGGCATCGTCGATTCCTCGAATTGCAGCCATCTTGTTATTTATTCAATGCTTTGACCTTTAGTGTATCTATTATTCAGATGTCTTTAAAGCACTACATTCCTACATTGCAGAATTATGCCTCATCTTTGAAATCCACCTGCAATAGATAATAATGCTCTAACTCTGTAAGGATTGACATAACACTACTTTCTGTTGCAGTTTCTGAACGCTGAATTGAGCGTCAAGGAAGACGATAAGCCCTGGTATTGGGACAGACTTTTTACAGAGGTGATTAGTTACTGCCTTATACTGCATTACTTTATTCACTTCTTTTAATAACTGTACCGTATCAAAATGAAAAGTACAGTGTTTCCGTCAGTATTTTTGCTCGTCAGTGATAGACAACCTGTCGAATCAGGGACGGTAAAAACACTAGAGAGAAAGTTTTCCTTTACGAATTAAACTGTTTCTCATACTTCTCGAGTTGTGTATTGAAAACACAAAAGCATATGTCTCTTTCTACCAGCTGCAGCCCTTATTAACTTAGTGCTACCTTTACAACAATTTGACTGATGAGCACTTTAAGTAGATTATGTGCGCTACCAAATTCTAATCACAGCCTTTCCTTTCTGATGCTTGAAAGGATGCTTGTCGGCTCGTGCTTCATTCCCCAAGATGGAATTCCATCCCATACAAGTATTTATCTTTGGATTTGGATTTTGGGCCGTAGTGTTAATTTGTTTCTCAGCGATGAATTCTTCAGGTTGCTTCAGAGCTAAATACAGAGTGGGAGTCGTTGCGTGAGTTGGAAAATGGCGATGTGCCAAGGTAACTGGACCCTTCAATCAGATTCTGTAACTGGACACTACCCCACTTCTTATCAGAGTTAAATCTTTTCCCAACTGCAAGTTCGTAAAGACTAAAGCCGATGTTTCAGACACCAAATTCAGTTGAAATCTTTCCCCAAATCTGGTTATTTTCCACGGTATTTCTAACTTTGTTTTATCTGTTTATGTATTGTATCATAATTGTATATAGTATTTGTGAGTCACTTAATTATTAAAGATTTAATTTTATTACTTGTCAATCTAAATATCCAAGTTACGCATCCTCACCAAATGTTGCTTTATTATTGCGCGCCCAATAAATGCTAAAAACATTGGGTTTGTAAAATTTTGGGGATACGCGCATCAAAAATACACTGCTGTTAGTCATTTCCCGCTGCCGCGCGTGTTCGATTCAATTCGATTCGTTAATTCACTACATATTAAACCAAATGAAACTCCAGCATGAGGTACATTAGAAGCCTTACCACTTCTTAGGATGTTTAGATATACATGGTTCACATTTTGTACCTGAATTATAAGACATGAAAATATATAATAATACTACTCTACAGAAAATATCAACAACGCAACAAATATTAGATATTAAAAGAAAATTAATAAATTAATAAAAGAAAAACGTCTTATATCGCATTAAATTACAAAATTCATATTAAAAGAATATCTACAAACTATTTACACGGCTATGTACAAAATATTTACAAATTATTTTACAAAATCCAATACTAAAAGAAAATATTTAAATTTTGCTCCTTTATAAATAAAATAAGCCTATTACTGATAACAAAATTTGTCAAATAAACATTTGTATCTTAATTGTCGACCAGAATTTAAATACGCACGGATGATTTCTATTAATAAACTTCTTAATAAAACTTAATAATACACATTTTTCAAAATTCTGCTTACTTAATTTGTTAACCAATAATTTAACATCAGATACAAAGCCTTCTAGAGACGAATTTGCGTGACATAATCTGAATAACTGAGAATAAAAAATACCATACATTTGCCTCTTTGGCACATTCGATTTTAAATTAGTATAGATATTACATTAAAACTAAAATCTGCCCTTTATCATATAACTTAGTACAAAACTTTTTATTTTCAATAGTTACATTCAGATCTAAAATGTCGTATTTAAACTACTTTCGTTAGTTTTTTCTAAAACCAAAGCATCAGGATAAATACTTTTTGCTACATTTACAAAGTCTTTCACACCATTCGGAACGCATAAGTCATCTATGTATCTACTACAATATTTAAAATACACTTTACTATTATGGTTTACTGAATCTAAATCTTTAATATACTGATATTCATACCAAAACAAATACAAATTAGCTAAGAACGGAGCACAATCGCACCCCATCGGTACACCTATATTCTGTTTATATACTTTACCCCTAAATTTAATATATATATTGTCGATTAAATACTTCAATAAGGTCTTAACTTCGTCTTTACTATAACTATACTTCATTCTAGAATGCTTGGATTTTGACCAAGAGACATTATTCAAACTATCACTAACATTAACAAAGTCACGTTCTTTCAATTCAAAAGTAGTATCTATTAAACTAAATATATTTTCTAATAGATCATTATGCGGGATATTTGTATAAAGAGTCTTAAAATCAAAACAATCAATACGATTCCCTGAATTACAATTACTTAGCATTTCAAGATCTTTACAATTTAAAGTTGTTATCAGCTATCCAATAACCGCTAGTGTTTTCTGAATTTGAACTCATAGTTGACTTTACGTTTACAATTAATCTGAATATCTTTTAATATTGGTGATAATATTTTAGCTAATAATTTAAGTAGGAACGGCATGATGCCGCAATATATCTACTACCAACTGGAGATTTATGAAATTTTGGCATCATATAAAAACTAGGGAGTTTCTTACTACTTTCGTCTACTTCAATACCATATTTCTTACAAAATTCTACATGTTGTTTGATATGATTGATCATTGCAGTGAAACACAGAAATCTCAATAATGAAATCAAACCCACACACTATGAACCACTATTCTACATGTTCATTGATTAAATCACTCTCACTATCATCACACTGTTCGTAAGTGTCAGTACTCTGCAATTCATTTAAAATATTTTCAACGTAATATTTCTTACAAATAATACTTACATTATTACCTGCTTTATCTACTGGAGCTAAAACAAATTTACTCTGAAAATCTTCCCAAAATATTTTATTTTTTAAAATTAATGATTCCTTACGTCCTTTAAAATTTATGGTAAAAGTGTCACAAGAGTTGTGATTTTTGTCCAATGGATCCATTGGATCCATCATGTTCAATGGACATGTCCAATGGACGTCCATTGGACATCCAATGGACATCCATTGAACATGATGTCCATCGGTAAAAATGTCCAATGGTGTTCAATGGATCCAATGGATCCATTGGATCCATTTTTGATGTTCAATGGACATGTTCAATGGATCCAATGGATGTTCAATGGATCCATCTGAGTGGATCCAATGGACACAATCACCAAACATGGTTTGGTAGATGGACATCAGTCTGGTATTTTTGTTCAATGGATCCATTGTGTCCATTGGATCCAATGGATCCATTGTGTCCATTGAACACCATTGAACATGCCATTGGATCCATTGTACATTGTGTCCATTGGATCCATTGTGTCCAATGGATCCATTGTGTCCAATGGACAAAATGGATCCATTGGATCCAATGGACACAATGTGCAATGGATCCAATGGATCCAATGGACATGTCCAATGGTGTTCAATGGACACAATGGATCCATTGGATCCAATGGACGCAATGGATCCAATGAACAAAAATACCAGTCTGATGTCCATCTACCAAACCATGTTTGGTGATTGTGTCCATTGGATCCACTCAGATGGATCCATTGAACATCCATTGGATCCATTGAACATGTCCATTGAACATCAAAAATGGATCCAATGGATCCATTGGATCCATTGAACACCATTGGACATTTTTACCGATGGACATCATGTTCAATGGATGTCCATTGGATGTCCAATGGACGTCCATTGGACATGTCCATTGGACATGATGGATCCAATGGATCCATTGGACAAAAATCACAACTCTTGTGACACTTTTACCAAATTTATACTTTCTGAAGAAATAAATTTATCAATATCTTCAATTACATTATTTTTCCAAGTTTCAAAATAAGATTTCGCTACGCTATGTTTAATACAAATTTTACTAATATAACTCTCAATATCTCTCTTAATGCTTTTAACTATGTTATCACTACTACAATATAACGTTTCTATGAATTTAGTTCCTTTACATAATAAATTGCGCAATTTTCTATTTTCAATGATTTTTAAATTACCTGTTAAAACATGACCTACATTATGATCTATAAAACTAGAATAATCTTTACAGCAACAATCAATATCATTCAAATCTGTAGTATCTGTAAATACACTAAAATAATTCAAAACGCTATTTCTGATAGGCTTCTTATCTATAGCATACTACATGTCTAAATTCGTCCTTTTGGTATTTTCTACTTAATTTATCGGCTGGAAAATGCGAAAAATTAGAATTAAATATCTTATTTAGCCTAATACTATCAATATTTTTATGTTTTAATAAAATCGGTATAAATTCACTATCAAAATCGTCATCTTTTCTGATATGCTTATCTAGAAAATCTTTGAAATCTACATTGTCAGACGTTGTCTGACCCCTTCGGTGGGCGCGCACTATCAGAGGTTTGTCTGACGTCGCGCGCGCAAGGGGATCAGGCAACGCCTGACAATCAGAAGTTGTCTGGCCCTTTAGGATAGTCTCGGTCCGACACAGAGGGCGCGCGCCAAAGTGCAAGGGAGCCATCAGCCATACAATGTTCGTTGTCTGACCCATATGACGTGTGCAGACCGCTAGATTGAGAAAGGGCCCGATAGAGACGCGCAAAAATTGTGTGCTTAATTTTGACAGAATTTGTTTCCCCTAACCAGGGGTGTCGATTGCTTGCCGCGCACTCCGTGACTCCGTGCGCGTAACCAGGGCCCGGCCCTGGACTGGTTAGGGCAAAGAATTTGTATAGATAGTTGAAGCGCGCAGAGGAAATCCGCGCGTCTTTATCGAGGCCTCTGTCAACCGAGCGAGCGGTCTGCACATATGCGTAACCCCTATCCTTCAATCTTCATTGGTGTGCGTACGCGCGCAGCCAGCAGCGTTTTCATGGGGTTTTAACAACCCTTGGCCTTTCCACAACCAACAACTGTTTTTACTTCGCTTTTCGTAGGATGTTACCCTACCCTCGCGCGCGCGGCGCAACGTTCCACATTTGGACGTCACTTTGCGCCTTCGGCGAGGTCTTCCTAAGCCCGCATAGGTGTGTGTACGCGCCGCGCGCTTCCCTACGCGCCGCGCGAGCCACACAGGGATATACGTGTTTAGCAAGGCGAGGTCCAACAACAAGTCAGAAGAAAGGGACGGACATCGCCCGTCGACTTCGCTTTGCACAGATAAGCACATATATAGCAATTTGCAGTCTGACTTGTCAGACCATTATTTCAGGCGAAGGGGTCAAACAACGTCTGACAAGTCATGACACCTTCCTTGTCCTCAATTGAAATTGAATTGTCTGACTCTGACGTCGTCAGACCCATTAATTCACTCTGCGAGTCGTGGCGCGCGTGCGAGGGGATCAGGCAACGCCTGACTTGTTGTACGATGTATCAGTATGACCCGCTGACGCCAGTCGCGAAGCGGCTGGCGTCAGCGCGGCGCTGATTTGTGATTCTCGAGAGGGTCTGTCAACGCCAGACAACCAACAACGCCTGACAACAATTGAACTGGATGCAAAGTAAAAAATCAATCTAAAAGTAAATATTAATAATATCAATTGAGTAATTGAACTTGAAACACTAACAGCAGACAGTCAAATTGACAATCAAATCATAACCGAAACTCACAGACTGAGACATGAAATCATCAATATTACGATACAGCTAAGTTTGAACATCAAACAACATTTTGAATTCAATGAATTCTTGTTTTTCAGGGTTTGTGGAGACAATTTCCAATTCAGATCAACCTCATAATAGCATTAAATAAAACATTCATGATAATCTTCTAGATGGGCACGGACGAGCATCATCCTTTATTTTAAAAATCAAAATAAACTCTTCAACTGTCAGGATGTGCGGTATAAGAGGATCGGGGAAACATCCAGCACAAATAATAAAATAAACAAAAATCCTAAGCGTAAAGCGGTATTTACAGGCGTCAGTGATGATATAAACGAGTTAAAAAGATGATTAAAAAGAGGGTTGCGATTGAGAGCCCTTTACTCGGAGCTAGGTTCGTATCCAAGGACTGAATCCAGCGCTTGTTCAACGTCTGCTACACTCAAACCTTTCCTAGCAGCATAGTCCTCAACCTGAAACGGTAAAACTCAACCCAATGTACTGAGAAGGGATTTTCAGTTTTACAATTAAACCGCGTCTTTAAATTCTTTTTTAATGTTTCAACTCCATCAGAGCACCAGGCATATTATGCATTTCAGACTTGACTCCCTGACACACACTCCCAAAACACAAATCATGACCTTCTGAGCATGTCTGAGTGGTGAGTGCGCACTGCAGGGACGTTCAGTGAATAAATATAATATTAATCTATTTAGGGTGCAGTGGGACACTGTGTAACTGTAATCTAATTCTAAAACGCACGCTAGATTCATATTTTAAGATATTTTCAGTCAACACCCCCGTTCCCCAACCCACCTGATCACGTGCCACCTGCCCCAAGTTGAAGTAAGAGGAGTCCGGGTGGGCGATATACAGCCCACAGACACTCGGCGGCGGCTCCATAGCATAGGAGTCCGTCAATGTGGCGCCAATGTTCCCGGCAACATCCAGGAGACTCCAGAGGGGATCTTTGAGGGTGTGGTCAGGAAGAGAGGGGTAGCCGGGGGCGGGCCTAGTTCCCTGAAAGAGAGGGTGTGGTCAGGAAGAGAGGGGTAGCCGGGGGCAGGCCTAGTTCCCTGAAAGAGAGGGTGTGGCTATTCCCTCGGAGTTGGGTTCAAAGTGGGGCAGAAAGCCTAGCAGGCGCATCATTGTTATCATAATAGTTTGTTAAAAACCAACTTAACCAACTTAAACAGGACCATCTTAAACAGTATCTTATTGCATTTTCAGGATTGTACAATGGCCGATGTAAAACGTGACCAACTCAATTATTATTGATTATACCAAGGTGCCATTCATAAAGGGGGGGGGGAGTCTAACCAATGCGGACGGTGGCGGACGTAGGGGCGTTTGCCCAAATGCGAACGTCCGCATATAATTATATTTATATGAAATTGAAAATTTTGGTCGACTTGACTAGTTTTTCAATAGAAAATAGTGGATTTTTTAGAATTTTGACTTAGATTTCCGACGAGTACCTGGTACTTGACCGCGTGCAGCTCGTCTGGGTGCAGCTCCTCGGCCCTGTCGTAACCCCAGAGCTCTGTGCGAACTCGCAGGTGTAGGTGCTCCGCTAGGGCTTCCACCTGCAGGCACATACATTATACTCTTATAGACAGAACATGCATCATAAACAGCTATTAGATGTGCAACATGAGCTTCACTTGTCTGGGGCATTTCAAGATTTCAGTATAATCTGAGAAAACAACCCGAGCCCCGAATAAAATATCTTCCAAAATGTAGCATGTCTGCAATGACAAGTTTACCA
Source organism: Beroe forskalii (assembly GCA_011033025.1). Lineage (NCBI taxonomy): Eukaryota > Metazoa > Ctenophora > Nuda > Beroida > Beroidae > Beroe > Beroe forskalii. The sequence continues at coordinate 46,265 of WFMF01000056.1, read as the reverse complement.
TCCTACACCCAATGTATAAGGTGTACACTTCACTCACCAGTCTATCAGCAAGAGATTTAACCATGAGTCCGTTATAGTCATCCCCAGTTTCCTCGTACTTCGTCGCCATAGCAACAGATCCGAACACCGAGCAACAGAACATGCCCATGTGGTCACGTGACCCCTCAGGACCAATGAAATCAGAGGTGTTCAGGTACACGTCTTCCTTACCGGATTTCACCTGGGGTTGAGTTCCATGATATTCGCTATGTTTTATCTACACTGGCATATTGATATTGTGGAGCTCGCCATGGTATGCAGGTTTGCCGGAAGTTATTGAGCCAATGTCATAGGTTTCACTCACATTCATTACAAAGACCTAAAGTAGTAACTAAAGTAAATGTCTCTGGCGGAGTAACAATTAATGCAGAATTCCCTATGAGTATGACACTCACCTGCTGCCTCAACATGAAGCAGGTGACATCTTCCTCTCCAGGACGTGTGACTATGACGTCATCACCCGTTGAGTGAGCAGCGAACAGACCAATCACAGCCCGTCCTTGCAATGACGTCACCAGCTCCCCCAGCATCTCCTGAGCTTCATCAAACAGTCGCCTTGCTTCAGTGCCTGGTAGGGTTAAGGTTAGGGTTAGGGCATCTCCTGAGCTTCATCGAACAGTCGCCTTGCTTCAGCGCCTGGTGGGGTTAGGGTTAGGGTTAGGGCATCTCCTGAGCTTCATCGAACAGTCTCCTTGCTTCAGTCCCTGGTGGGGTTAGGGTTAGGGCATCTACTGGGCTTCATCGAACAGTCGCCTTGCTTCAGTGCCTGGTGGGGTTAGGGTTAGGGTTAGGGCATCTCCTGGGCTTCATCGAACAGTCTCCTTGCTTCAGCGCCTGGTGGGGTTAGGGTTAGGGTTAGGGCATCTCCTGGGCTTCATCGAACAGTCGCCTTGCTTCAGTGCCTGGTGGGGTTAGGGTTAGGGTTAGGGCATCTCCTGGGCTTCATCGAACAGTCTCCTTGCTTCAGCGTCTGGTGGGGTTAGGGTTAGGGTTAGGGCATCTCCTGGGCATCATCGAACAGTCGCCTTGCTTCAGCACCTGGTGGGGTTAGGGTTAGGATTAGGGCATCTCCTGGGCTTCATCGAACAGTCGCCTTGCTTCAGTGCCTGGTGGGGTTATGGTTAGGGCATCTCCTGGGCTTCATCGAACAGTCTCCTTGCTTCCACGCCTGGTGGGGTTAGGGTTAGGGTTAGGGCATCTCCTGGGCTTCATCGAACAGTCTCCTTGCTTCAGCGCCTGGTGGGGTTAGAATTAGGGCATCTCCTGAGCTTCATCGAACAGTCGCCTTGCTTCAGCGTCTGGTGGGGTTAGGGTTAGGGTTAGGGCATCTCCTGAGCTTCATCGAACAGTCGCCTTGCTTCCACGCCTGGTGGGGTTAGGGTTAGGGTTAGGGCATCTCCTGGACTTCATCGAACAGTCGCCTTGCTTCAGCGCCTGGTTGGGTTAGGGTAAGGGCATCTCCTGGGCTTCATCGAACAGTCGCCTTGCTTCAGCGCCTGGTGGGGTTAGGGTTAGGGTTAGGGCATCTCCTGGGCTTCATCGAACAGTCGCCTTGCTTCCACGCCTGGTGGGGTTAGGGTTAGGGCATCTCCTGGGCTTCATCGAACAGTCGCCTTGCTTCCACACCTGGTGGGGTTAGGGTTAGGGTTAGGGCATCTCCTGAGCTTCATCGAACAGTCGCCTTGCTTCAGCGCCTGGTGGGGTTAGGGTTAGGGTTAGGGCATCTCCTGGGCTTCATCGAACAGTCGCCTTGCTTCAGTGCCTGGTGGGGTTAGGGTTAGGGCATCTCCTGGGCTTCATCGAACAGTCGCCTTGCTTCAGTGCCTGGTGGGGTTAGGTTAGGGTTAGGGCATCTCCTGAGCTTCATCGAACAGTCACCTTGCTTCAGCGCCTGGTGGGGTTAGGGTTAGGGTTAGGGCATCTCCTGGGCTTCATCGAACAGTCTCCTTGCTTCCACGCCTGGTGGGGTTAGGGTTAGGGTTAGGGCATCTCCTGGGCTTCATCGAACAGTCGCCTTGCTTCAGTGCCTGGTGGGGTTAGGGTTAGGGTTAGGGCATCTCCTGGGCTTCATCGAACAGTCGCCTTGCTTCCACGCCTGGTGGGGTTAGGGTTAGGGTTAGGGCATCTCCTGGGCTTCATCGAACAGTCGCCTTGCTTCAGCGCCTGGTGGGGTTAGGGTTAGGGCATCTCCTGGGCTTCATCGAACAGTCGCCTTGCTTCAGCGCCTGGTGGGGTTAGGGTTAGGGTTATGGCATCTCCTGGGCTTCATCGAACAGTCGCCTTGCTTCCACGCCTGGTGGGGTTAGGGTTAGGGTTAGGGCATCTCCTGGGCTTCATCGAACAGTCGCCTTGCTTCCACGCCTGGTGGGGTTAGGGTTAGGGTTATGGCATCTCCTGGGCTTCATCGAACAGTTGCCTTGCTTCCACGCCTGGTGGGGTTAGGGTTAGGGTTATGGCATCTCCTGGGCTTCATCGAACAGTTGCCTTGCTTCAGCGCCTGGTGGGGTTAGGGTTAGGGTTATGGCATCTCCTGGGCTTCATCGAACAGTTGCCTTGCTTCAGCGCCTGGTGGGGTTAGGGTTAGGGTTATGGCATCTCCTGGGCTTCATCGAACAGTCGCCTTGCTTCCACGCCTGGTGGGGTTAGGGTTAGGGCATCTCCTGGGCTTCATCGAACAGTTGCCTTGCTTCCACGCCTGGTGGGGTTAGGGTTAGGGTTATGGCATCTCCTGGGCTTCATCGAACAGTTGCCTTGCTTCCACGCCTGGTGGGGTTAGGGTTAGGGTTAGGGCATCTCCTGGGCATCATCGAACAGTCGCCTTGCTTCCACGCCTGGTGGGGTTAGGGTTAGGGCATCTCCTGGGCTTCATCGAACAGTCGCCTTGCTTCAGCGCCTGGTGGGGTTAGGGTTAGGGTTAGGGCATCTCCTGGGCTTCATCGAACAGTCGCCTTGCTTCCACGCCTGGTGGGGTTAGGGTTAGGGTTAGGGCATCTCCTGGGCTTCATCGAACAGTCGCCTTGCTTCAGTGCCTGGTGGGGTTAGGGTTAGGGGATCTCCTGAGCTTCATCGAACAGTCACCTTGCTTCAGTGCCTGGTGGGGTTAGGGTTAGGGGATCTCCTGAGCTTCATCAAACAGTCGCCTTGCTTCAGTGCCTGGTGGGGTTAGGGTTAGGGTTAGGGCATCTCCTGGACTTCATCGAACAGTCGCCTTGCTTCAGTGCCTGGTGGGGTTAGGGTTAGGGTTAGGGCATCTCCTGAGCTTCATCGAACAGTCTCCTTGCTTCCACGCCTGGTGGGGTTAGAGTTAGGGTTAGGGCATCTCCTGAGCTTCATCGAACAGTCTCCTTGCTTCCACGCCTGGTGGGGTTAGGGTTAGGGTTAGGGCATCTCCTGGGCTTCATCGAACAGTTGCCTTGCTTCCACGCCTGGTGGGGTTAGGGTTAGGGTTATGGCATCTCCTGAGCTTCATCGAACAGTCACCTTGCTTCAGTGCCTGGTGGGGTTAGGGTTAGGGTTAGGGCATCTCCTGGGCTTCATCGAACAGTCGCCTTGCTTCAGCGCCTGGTGGGGTTAGGGTTAAGGTAAGAGCATCTCCTGAGCTTCATCAAACAGTCGCCTTGCTTCAGTGCCTCGTGGGAGTCACAAGGAGTAAACATTTATTTATTTAAATTTGATCAGAAATCTCTTCAAGATTTTGCGTGAAATACTGCAGCTTGGGAGATCGAGAGAGCTTTCCTTTTCGAATGAAGATGGTGTTTAGTGATAATAGTATCAACTTCTAGAAGATTCAATCGTAAGCCAGTTTCTAGAACGGAATTGCATACCATTATGCCAAGTCTCCATGACAATAGTTTCCTTTGTTTGCTTCAGTGCCTACAGTAGCGTCGTTGAATATCTTGGGATAGGATCTGTTGGGATACCTTCCTCGAAGTTGCCACACGTCGAAGAAGGGTTTCCAGTCGATGAGGGGTACTACCTCCTTCAAATCGTAGCTCTCAAACACTTTCACTCCTGAAAATATACACGTTAATGTGATATCACCATCTGACTAGGACACAAGGGGTATGTAGGTAGGGCACACAGTGAAGTGAACTCATGAAAAACCCTGGTCCACTTATGGGAGGAATGGGAAGTCACCATTTAAAACACACATTATTATTTTTACCTTCAAATTATCATTTTAGCTATAACCAATTAGTAACCAATTTTAGGGGTTTTTAATGTGGGAAGTGTGAAAGTTGGATCCGTTATATTTGTATAAACACGGTCTATGCTAAATCTCAAGTTTAACAACCGCTAAACTGGCCTCTCCACTACACATACCCAAGTGTTTAGGGGGAGGAGGTGTGGGGGAAGTACACACGAACTTCTTCTTCCTGCACTCTTCCAACGCAGTGATTTCTTTCCTCTGAAGTGTTCAAATTAAAAAGTCGCATGTTTGCCCTAACAAGGACCTGAGTACGGATTGCGCAGCGCAAGTGCACTCTGGTTAGGGGAACTCTAATGTACAAACTGAGGTTTTTCATTGGTTAGTTAATTATAGCTCACATGTAACGATCTTTTTTCATTTGCAGAGAATATTAGTCAGGAATTCTTGAAGAAAACGGATTGAACACGTTTTTTCGGAGTATGTTTTTCAAAGGGTCGTTGAGAAGGATTTAGAAGCACAACCCCTAAATGTGTCCCCACCTGAATGCTCTTGGTGTGATCGCTCTGCACCCTCTCGTACTGCTGACGTATGTCGCTCAGGAACTTGGTGTCCTGGTTCACCAGGGACGTGGCAACGTTAACTGCCCGGGATGCGTCAGGTACGTAGATACACAGGTCCGGATAGGCGGGCCAGATCTTAACAGCCGTGTGTTTCCTGCGTGTGGAGTGTCGTGCACTGATTGGTCAGTGTCAATGAACTTGTGAACACACGACCGATGATATGGCAGAGAGAATCCATCCTGACCCTCAAAGGTTGCCTGAATCCCTTCACACTGTATGAAGAACAAGGTGAAGCAAACAGATACCAGAGTAGGTGATAATGATATAAAAGCAGATTGTAGCTGAATAGAGAATAGAGAATATCAGGCTTGTTACCTGCTGGTGGTAGCGCCTCCTATCAGAAGTGGTGTTCTCATGCCCCTGTTGTTCATCTCACTCGCTATGTTAACCATCTCTCTCAGGGAGGGAGTGATCAGTCCTGGATATATTGGTATCAAGGTGTTGTGAAGATTGGAAGTGAAGTAGTAAGTCCTGGATAAGTAGTGTTCATAATGATACTAATAAGCTGGATATATTGGTATTAAGGCTTTGTGAAGGGGGGACCGGGGGTAGTGAAGTAGTGGGTACATTATAATACTATCGAACTGCCCCTCGTGGAATCTTTTGAAGTTTTCATAGGTGATAGGTGTCTAATGCCTATCATACATAGAAACTTGCCTGATCTGGTCCATATCGGTTTATACCCTCGCCTATCAGGCTTACGCCCTCAGGCTAACGCCCTCAGGAAGTATCCCAAAATATAACCTATAGGTGCGTGTGATTTGTAGGCTATGGGAGCTGCAGCAGTAAGCTTAGAGGCGCGGCGGGGAGCTTAGATCTTAGGATCTTGTATGCGTACAAGGATCTTAGGATCTTGTATGCGTACAATCCAATGTCTAATCTATAGAGGTGTATGGGTATACTACAAACATAACAAAATACTGTATTCGATTTTCTAGTTCAAGGATTGACATAAGAGGCGGAAGAGACTAAACTGTGAACTTAGGATCTTAGGATCTTGCATGCGTACAAGGATCTTAGGATCTTGCATGCGTTCAAGGATCTAAGCATCTTGCATGCGTACAAGGATCTTAGGATCTTGCATGCGTACAAGGATCTTAGGATCTTGCATGCGTACAAGGATCTTAGGATCTTGCATGCGTACAAGGATCTTAGGATCTTGCATGCGTACAAGGATCTAATTATCTTGCATGCGTACAAGGATCTTAGGATCTTGTATGCATTACGTACTTACGTAGAGGAGCGAAGGGGCGGGGCTCGATTGTGCAACATTTTACACAAAGGAGAATTTACTAGTTTCAGGGATTGAAACATAGCGTACTATTTAAGTCTTTACCTGACACTCCAATAATGTCGGCATTTTCCTTCTCCGCTGTGGCAAGTATCTTCTCAAGAGGACACATAACTCCCAGATCAATAACCCTGGAAACATATTACCTCCCGTAATACGATTTAAAAGGGTTGATAGTAGGGTCAGCTGGTAGCTTTACAGGAGCAATGGAGTAGCTCCACAAGGCACACCAGAGACTTATTGAGTTATTGAGATTCTATGACATATGCTTGTAAGGGCTAATAAACTAATATGTGTACAGCTGCTATAGGTTAGTTACAGAATTGACAAAAACGCTCCATAGCCATTCAGCTAGAGGGCATGGATATTGTATGCCACTTTGATCTGGCGCTGGCTACTGCAGGTCTAATGTTTTAATATAAATTAAAGGATACTGAAGGTTTGTCACAGTTCTTGTGAAGACTTCACTTGCGTGGCACAAGACCGGCGAAAGACCAGGGCCAAACCAAAGTAGTATACGGAATACGGATCTTTTCCCTAACTAGAGTTTAATTTAATCTGTACAACTTGTTTCAACTAGAAGTAGAGTGTATAGTGTGTATTATTTACCGCGTGGCCGGATATAGCGGTTAAGTAAGATGTGTTATTTTTGAGTTTTTTTCCATACTTTTGATATTATTTTCACACTTTTGATATTATTTTCACACTTTCGGTATTATTTTCATAGTTTTTGATATTATTTTCATAGTTTTTGATATTATTTTCATAGTTTTTGGTATTATTTTCATAGTTTTTGGTATTATTTTCATAGTTTTGCTATTATTTTCATAGTTTTGCTATTATTTTCATAGTATTTGATATTATTTTCATAGTTTTTCTATTATTTTCACAGTATTCAATATTATATTCACACTTCTTCTCAAGAGTTCCTAAAGGAACTCCGAGACGGAGCCTCACATCAAAGCTTTGATAAACAAGTCGTATTGCTCACCACGTAAAGCCTACCGCCTAAAGACAAAAGTTATATTTATATGCTGAGAGTGAAGAAAATGTTTTCTTGCGTTTGAAAAACTTGGTAAATAATATCGTTACATAACTCCCAACAGCGAAGTAACAAATTGTTTTCAACTCGGGCTGCGCCCTCGATGAAAACAAATCATTATTCAACTCAGCCTTCGGCTTCGGTGAATAATGCAATTTATGCCACTCGCTTCGCTCGAGGCATAAATCATGTTACTTCACTGTTGCTCGTTATGTAACTCTATAGTATACACTGTGTACCTGTAGTTGTTGCAGCCGAGCACCACACCAACTATGTTTTTACCAATGTCGTGAACATCTCCTTTTACAGTGGCCAACACAATAGTACCTGCACAGAAATAGTGGATTTTATCACATCATTATGTTTTTATTAAAGCCTGGAACAGAAAACGTGTAAACTTGTTTTACTCTCCGAGATTATAAATCCGATAATACCTCGGAGCTCTCAATCAAACTTCTCGACTCCTGTGTTCCAATGTAATACGTCACTACCTACCGCTGAGTAACCGGTGTCTGCACTGCTCTCACAGTGACAATGTACTAATTTGTAAGGATGCTCCTTGGAGAAAGAAGGTCCTATATGGAGCCTACCTTTATCACTTTGACCTTGCGTCTTGCCGGCTTCTATCAGTGGCGTCAAATAACCAACAGCTTTCTTCATTACTCTTGCGCTTTTAATTACCTGAAACAATGTATGTCTTGAAAAACTTCAACGGCATGAGCACTGAGGCTTTCCAACAGGTAACGACACTAAAAACGTCCATCAGAATCTGTTTTAATAGAATATTGCATCGTAGGATATTAGCACAAAGCAGCCCAAACCTGCGGAAGGAACATCTTGCCGGACCCGAACAAGTCCCCCACAATCCCCATGGCTGCAAGCAAAGGTCCCTCAATAATCTGGATAGGTTCCAAGTTCGTCAGTTCGTGGAACTCCTTAACGTCCGCCACGATGTACTTGTCAATTCCGTTAACGATGGCGTCAGAAAGGCGGGAGTCGAGGGGTTTAGCGAACCACTCGTTGTCAGAAGTGTCACTCTTCTTGTTGTTCTGCCCCTTCACTTTCTGAAGAGGAGGAGGAGGTTACTTTCTGGGGAGGAGGAGGAGGAGGGGGTTATCTCTCAGGGAGGAGGAGGTTATCTCTCGGGGAGGGGAGGTTATCTCTCAGGGAGGGGAGATTGCGAGGTGAAATAACAGGATACCGCGAGGGAATGCCGAGAGAAGATGAACACCATACCTCGGCGTACAGCAGGACTTTCTCAGTGGTTTCCTCTCCGTTCTTGTTCCAGATGAGGTCCTCACAAAGTTCTCTGAGAACAGGCTCTATGTCCTTGAGGAGAGGTAGGTTGCCCGCGTGCACAATGCCCATGTCTTGTCCCACCTAGGGGGGTAGGAAGTGGGGGTTTTAGTGAGTGGGTGTGCTAAAAGTGAGGGTGAGTGAGTGGGGGTGCTAAAGAGTGGGAGTGAGTGGGGGTGCTAAAGAGTGGGAGGGAGGGAGTGGGGGTGCTAAAAAGTGGGAGGGAGGGAGTGGGGGTGCTAAAAAGTGGGAGGGAGGGAGTGGGGGTGCTAAAGAGTGAGGGTGAGTGAGTGGGTGTGCTAAAAGTGAGGGTGAGTGAGTGGGGGTGCTAAAGAGTGGGAGTGAGTGGGGGTGCTAAAGAGTGGGAGGGAGGGAGTGGGGGTGCTAAAAAGTGGGAGGGAGGGAGTGGGGGTGCTAAAAAGTGGGAGGGAGGGAGTGGGGGTGCTAAAGAGTGAGGGTGAGTGGGTGTGCTAAAGAGTGGGAGTGAGTGGGAATGTTTGTCGTGAGGTGGGCGGTTTGGAGTGGAGTGGATTGGAGTGGATTGGAGTGGAGTGGACTGGGTTGGAGTGGATTGGAGTGGAGTGGATTGGAGTGGATTGGAGTGGATTGGAGTGGATTGGATTGGACTGGATTGGATTGGATTGGATTGGAGTGGACTGGATTGGAGTGGATTGGAGTGGATTGGACTGGAGTGTATATTAACCTGAGTGGCGTAGAAGAGGAAGACAGAGTGAAGGGCCTGCCGGATGATGTTGTTACCACGGAATGCGAAGGACAGGTTGGACAGCCCTCCTGACACCAGAGCACCAGGCAGATGCTTCTGAAAAAAATTATGTTTCTGAAGATACTTTATTATGTTCTGCAGATACTTGGAATTATGTTAAACACTTTCTCCGCTTTGGAGAGAGTAACGCAGTTAGGTGGCAATATTGTTGGGAACCTCAGTTTATCCCAACTTTCCAAGGAACAATTAAAGAGAATGAAGACAACATTTCCCTTACCTTTATCCACTCCACAGTCCGGATGAAGTCTTTACCGTAGTTCGCATGTTCCTCCAGACCCGTCCCTATTGTGAGTACGTTAGGATCGAATATAATGTCGGTAGGGTTGATCCCTGCCTCGTGCACCAGCAAGTCGTAGGAGCGCTTACAGATCTCTATCTTCCGCTCGTACGAGTCCGCCTGAGGAGGATTGCATGTTTACAAGGTTTACAAGGTTAACAAGTGTTTGCAGATCCGTCACCCATCCACCACCCCCACAATACAAAAACATGGAATAACTACAAACAAAACAACATGAAACATGCTGTTTGTGCAGCTTTGATAGAAAGGGATATGTCTCCTTGTAGGCTTGTTATACACAACAAAAAATACGTCAAGATGTCAAGACGAACCTGTCCCTGTTCATCAAAAGCCATAACAACAACTGCCGCCCCGTACCGCTTGATAAGCCTTGCTTTGGTCATGAAATCCTCCGTTCCTTCCTTTAAACTGATGCTGTTCACTATGCACTTCCCTTGAGAGCACTTCAACCCTGCTTCAATCACCTGCAGAACAGATGGAGTGTTAACTGATGGCATGTTGTCATGCTTCAAAGATGAAGAAGTGACGTAGCGGCAGTTTTATGTTTAAGGGGGCCGGGGGGGGGTCGAGGTCGGTTTTCGGGTTTTTGTTGTTTCTGATAGAGGAGAAAGCCAGCTACCAGTAGGTTTTTACCCCATGAAAAAATATTGTTCCTAGCCGAAGTTATGAATTTTTCAAATCGCGGGTTCGCCTGTAAATACAGTGCGCGCGCAAACTTACAACGCGATTTGCCGAAAATCATCTTTAAAATCTATCTTCTCCTACAGTTTTTGAGGAAAACCCTTGAAACTTGGTAGTTATGTTCTAGGGCATAAAACAAAACTTTTGATTGGTCAGATTTTTGATTTAGGCCTCAGAAGTGAAAATATGGGCTTTTGAAATTTGAAAATCGTCATTTTTGACCATTTTTTGGACAGGAGCCAACTTTGAAAATTCATATTTTCACTTCTGAGGCCTAAATCAAAAATCTGACCAATCAAAAGTTTTGTTTTATGCCCTAGAACATAACTACCAAGTTTCAAGGGATTTACTCAAAAACTGTAGGAGGAGATAGATTTTAAAGTTAATTTTCGGCAAATCGCGTTGCAAGTTTGCACGCGCACTGTAATTACAGGCGATCCCGCGATTTGAAAAATTCATAACTTCGGCTAGGAACAATATTTTTACATGGGGTAAAAACCTACTGGTAGCTGGCGTTCTCCTCTAACCGAAACAACAAAAAACCGGAAATTGACCTCGGACCCCCCCGGCCCCCTTAACCGCCGCGTTCTTTCTCATATCACGGCTTTTATAGTAAAGAACCAACACAACCAAATCCCATTTAGGTTTTGTAAAATTACATTGAATATCCTTTTTTTGTTTGTTTTTATTTACTTTGTATTTTCATGTTTGTTTTGTTTTTTGTACTTTTTGTTTTCGATGTTTTTTTTTTCTTTAAAAACTACATTGAAAATTAAAAAAAACAAAACAAAAAAAACCCTCCCCCTATCATACCATCATTAAGGCAAACACCATTAAATATTTCCACGTTACCTGGAAATCAGAGGAGTCGATGCAAAGCGGCACTTTCGACACGTCAGGCTCACACGTGATCAAATTGACGAAGTGGGTCATGGCTTTGACGCCGTCGATCATACCATCGTCAAAGTTGAGGTCAAGCACTTGTGCCCCTTCTGAGATCTGCTTCTTAGCGATTTCAACTGCAGCCTGAAAACATTGTCAGTGAGTCTTAGCGATATCAACTGCAGCCTGGAAACATGATATCATGGAGTCTTAGCGATATCAACTGCAGCCTTAACACATGATATCATGGAGTCTTAGCGATATCAACTGCAGCCTAAAACATCATCAGTGAGTCTTAGCGATATCAACTGCAGCCTAAACACATTATCAGTGAGTCTTAGCGATATCAACTGCAGCCTGAAAACATTATCAGTGAGTCTTAGCGATATCAACTGCAGCCTAAACACATTATCATGGAGTCTTAGCGATATCAACTGCAGCCTGAAAACATGATATCATGGAGTCTTAGTGATATCAACTGCAGCCTAAACACATTATCAGTGAGTCTTAGCGATATCAACTGCAGCCTGAAAACATTATCATGGAGTCTTAGCGATATCAACTGCAGCCTGAAAACATTATCATGGAGTCTTAGCGATATCAACTGCAGCCTAAACACATGATATCATGGAGTCTTAGCGATATCAACTGCAGCCTGAACACATTATCACGGAGTCTCAAGATTCAAAACAGTGAACAGGAACACAGACTCTCCACAGTCGATCAACTATAGAAAGTCTGTATCTTGGTCCATTTTCCTGGAGTTGGACAACATTGGACAAAAATTACAAACAATAGTACAAAAAGAACATGATGCCGGCCCCTTATTTCAACTGCAGCCGTGAAGTTGTCGTTCATGATGTGTTTCTTGAAGAGAGTTGAGCCTGCCACATTGCACCTCTCACCAATGTTGATGAAGTTGGTGTTCTCGAACGCCAACATAGGCTCCAAACCTGGTGATGGGTTGTATTAGGAACTCTGACTCCCCAGCACTGCCCCATGAACCCTGGGGGGGGGGTGAAATTGTTCCCATCCGCTGGGCTTCGGCCCATCCTCCTCTACAGCTCTTTAAGTAAATAAGGAAAATAGTGTAGGGGTATATAGTAGTGGCAGCATTGTTCATTTAGTACCTTTATCTGGTAACTGGTTACTATCTCACAGGAAATATCTCGTAACACAAAATCAATCCATTAGCAGCATCGACAGTCGTAAGAAAGGGTAAAGCATCATTCCAAGTATAAGCAAGTATGATAAGGAACTATTTTGCTTGGATGGTTCGTAATAAATCATCATGAACGGCTGCACACAGTGCGCTAAGGGTTCCCATGTGCGCTGCAGAAACAGGGGTAAGAGGTATCCATTATCCCGTCTCTACGGAGACGAAGTTTCAAATTATCCTGGAGTGAAAAGACTGAGGAAATGGGAAAGAAGCCTTTGTTTCGACCGGCGTGATTTCGAACAGAAATCGAAGGCATCCGAGTGCATGGCCGGAACGCATTGTGATTGGCTGAAAAAGAACCTGCCAAGCCGTCATTGGTGGAAAATTTTCTTCAGAATCAAACCGCGCGCAATGAACATCACTACATTTGCTAAGCGCGCTACGTACTTTGCGGGAAAATAATGAAAATATGGAAACTTTGGTACAAAGTATGGACACAATTTACAATTAATGAAGTGAATTAAGAATTTCCCAAAATCAGCACCTGTAACATTAGATTATTGCAAAACAATCCCTCATTCTGAAATACACATTATGTAAGACTGCAAACCCACCGCATAGCAATTCACCGGAACACCAACAAAAGACACCACTAAAAAGGAGGTAGGTATAACATTTGGAAAAGTATTAGCCCCTTACCTTAAAAAGAGGAGATGGTATTAGCCCCTTACCGGATATCAATAAACTCTTAGCCCCTTACCGGATAGAGTGAGTTTGAAGGTGCTGAGTTTGGAGTGGAGTGGTCGTGGCGGGTAACACCGGGTAGCCTCCACTATAGCCTTAATGTGAGCAGGGGTGGTGCCACAACACCCTCCTAACACGTTTACCAGACCTGACTCCGACCACTCCTACAGAGGTACAGAGGTCAGGGGGCGTTATTTGCGTGGTTTATGTGGCAAATCGTGAACATAGTCAAGTAGTAATTGAATCAGATATTTCATTAAATTCGCACCTTCAATATGTCAGCCATTTGCTCTGGCGTGTCATCGTAGCCTCCGAAAGCGTTTGGGAGGCCAGCATTAGGGTAGCAGCTCACATAGGTGTCACTAAAGTCACCTGAAATTGGTATTACATACTCAGGTGTCACGGAAGTCACCTGAAGTTGAAATTACATACTCATAGAATAGTGCGCAAGAGTTCGTGATCAACTGTAAAGCAGGTCTTCTAGTTCCGTCGTATTACCAAACAAAAAGCCATGTGATTTCAGTCAGCCTATTATTCATTTATCTAACGAGACATAACACACCAAAGAGTGACCCCATCTCCTCCTTTATTCATGAAATCCCTCCTTATCCTATTCATAACGAACCTAGTTCCCGGATAAACTGTCTCATTTCCTGCGCTCCCAACGCACAGTTGAGTCCCATACAGAGGGGTTTGAAGTGCATCAGGGATATGACCATGGCTTCCACTGTCTGACCGGATAAGGTGCGTCCACTGAGGTCAACAACTGTCCCTGATACCTGGGGAAGTAAGAAGAGTAAAGAGGGAATTGGTAGAGCGGGGAAGCAGATATTAAAATATTAAAGCAGAAAGGAGAAGCGACCTGAGAGGAGATGGAGAAAGGAATTTACTACAAGGACTCACGAAGATGGGCACGTCCCGGTCAGAGTACTGCTCAGTCTCTAACAACTGTGTGATGGCAAAGAGAGCAGCTTTAGCGTTCAGAGTGTCGAATATGGTCTCCACCATGAGGATATCCACTCCCCCGTCCAGCAGCCCCGTAGCTTGCTCCGTGTACGCTGCCACCAGATCGTCAAACACTGCCAGGAGGGGGTTAATAAGTGGAATAACATTCACATAACATAAGTCAATAATTCGGAGAAGAAATCCTGAACAAAATGCAGCGAGTTGCAACTAGGGCTCAAAAGCTCTCGAAAACGGCCATATGAAAGAATGAAGGCAACCAAATAGACCATGACGATTTTTGGATCCTACACTGCCGACTGACGTAGTTGCCTACTAACAATAGCTTCACGATTGATCAAAGTACACCACATCTGTACTGTGGTTTGTAGATAACAATACCTATTTTTTAATAGCATGTTTTAATACCTATTTTTGATAAAGAACTTAAGTAAGCTGTTTTTCATTTATGTTATTACTTCATCTTTTCCTTCAGAGATAACAGGACGGGGGAGGGAAATTAAGCGCCTGCATATGGGAACAACGGCCAACAAGATTTTAGCCGACACTTTGTCAACTCACGTATGTTCCTGAAGGCTGGGTTCTCCACACTGGGTGAGAGAGACAAGGTCCGGTTGGTGGGTCCCATGGCTCCAATCACATAGCGAGGCAGGCCTGTCTCAGCGGAGACCTCGTTAGCAGCCTCCACTGCAACCCGTGCTGCTCCCACGTTCAGCTGATACACCTGAGTGGGGAGTGGGGAGTGGGAAGTGAGAACGAGTGGTGAGTGGGAAGTGGGAACGAGTGGGGAGTGGGAAGTGGGAACGAGTGGGGAGTGGGAAGTGGGAACGAGTGGTGAGTGGGAAGTGGGAAGTGGGAACAAGTGGGGAGTGGGAAGTGGGATCGAGTGGGAAGTGGGATCGAGTGGTGAGTGGGAAGTGGGATCGAGTGGTGATTGGGAACTGGGAAGTGGGAACGAGTGGTGAGTGGGAACGAGTGGTGAGTGGGAAGTGGGAACAAGTGGGAAGTAGGAATGAGTGGTGAGTGGGAAATGGGAACGAGTGGTGATTGGGAAGAGGGAACAAGTGGTGAGTGGGAAGTGGGAACGAGTGGTGATTGGAACGTGGGAACGAGAGGTGAGTGGGAAGTGGGAACGAGTGGTGAGTTGGAAGTGGGAACGGGATCAAGTGGTGAGTTGGAAGTGGGCCAAATGGTATCAAGTGGTGAGTGGGAAATGAGATAGAGAGGCGAACGGTAACTGGGATCTAGTGGTGAGTGGGAAATGGGATCAAGTGGTGAATGGTGTCATAGTCGTTTAGATTTAAATGCATCTTTTCAAAGTTGCAAAGAACAGGTTTCAATACAGTTTGTGTTGGAGAACATGTGTTCACACACCCACATCGAATAGTGTTGATTATTAGTAGTTAGTAAGGGGTAATAAAGTACATTACACGTACTCTTTGTTTTTAAACATGTTTAATAAGCTGGTGAATATCATGTTAACCACGCATTCGAATTCATGCTTAAATGATTCTATGATGATATTTGATAGTGTGTTAGTTTAACGCTTTATACACAATATGAGTTAGTTATTAAATTCAATATTACAAACCCGCCAAAAATCATCAAAATTTGGCACCTCGAAATTTAAAAATCGAATATTTTCGGTAATCAAAAATCTACTCGACAAATCTCTTCATTTTAATCCCTTAAACATATCTGGAAAGTTTCAGGACGATTTTTGTAGGAGGAGATAGATTTTTAAGATCATTTTCGGCAAATCGCGATAGAAATTTGCGCGCGTACAGTAATTACTTAATTACAGGCAAATTCCGATTTTCAAAATCGCATAACTCAGGCTAGGAACAAGATTTTTTCATTCCGTAAAGTTTTCTGGTAGCTACGATGCTCCTCTATTATTTCTAGCCAAAAACTCCATTTCGGCCATCGGCACCCCGAAGACCCCCCCTACCCCCTTAATGGGTGTTAAATGGGGTGGTTTACCATGTTTTCCATCTGGTAGTCCGCCATCGCTATGCTGGTAGAGTTGAAGGTGTTGGTGGAGATAAAGTCAGCTCCTGCTATCAGGTTGTCCTGAAAGAAACCAGGTAACTCTACACCAGTTGACAGGTAATAATACACTTATCTTAAACACTAAACGTCCTGAAGATGAGAACACAGTAACCCGGTACAGATAGTATCAAGTCAGTTGCCACTGGGTGATAAGGCCACTGGGTGATAAGGCCACTGGGTGATAAGGCCACTGGGTGATAAGGCCACTGGGTGATAAGGCCACAGGGTGATAAGGCCAGTGTAAGGGCGATATCTACACTCATGATAATGTTATCTAAGTAGCTTTAACTAAAGAGGCCCACATACGGACCTTGTGTATCTGTTTGATGAGAGCTGGTTGTGTCAGTGACAGCAGGTCGTTGTTACCTGACACTGGACAGGGGTGCTCGGAGAACTGCTCACCTGAGGATTATATGACATGTGACACTTACTAGTCCTCAGTACCTGCAAGTTAAAACGAAACAAGACGCATTTTAATAGTGCCGGCTTGGTCACGTGACCAAAAACAGCAAAACTGTGGACTGACCGGGGGCAAAAACTGTTACTAGACACATTCCAGCTACCTACAGACTGAAATAACTTTATAAAACTTCCAGTTCGTGTAAGTGCGTCACGTATAATGAGTATAGAGTACCTATACTCTATAGACATGTAATCAGCATGATATTGCAGCAAACTTTAGAGCTTGACATCTTATTACGAGAGTGCACTAAACAGTAACATATCATAACGGGAAGTAACCTCTGAAATGCTGCTCAGTGAGGTTGTGACTCTGTATCATCGTACCCATCCCTCCGTCCATGTACATGATTCTCCGACTTAGCTCTCCCTTCAGCGTCTCTGTAAGAGGATGTTGGAAAGGCAGTATGGTAGGGTATGACGTCATCAAGTCATAGATTGTGATGCATAATGAAGGTGACAATTATATTTTGTACACCACACATTGTGCTAATCAGCAGGCAAATCACAATATGGAATATTGAACAGTGAGGAAGAATTGATCTTATTGGGGGGGACCTTATAAATCCCACAACATTAAGATGGGCTGTTTATAGCCCATCTTTTATAGCCCTGGGTGAATGGTGTTGAAAGTGGCATACCTAAGGTGCGAAAAGGTACAGCTCAAAAGTTCAAATTCATGAAGATCAGACCCCTTCTTACTTTCTTAAGTTCTTTCTAT
Organism: Beroe forskalii; assembly: GCA_011033025.1. Taxonomy (NCBI): domain Eukaryota; kingdom Metazoa; phylum Ctenophora; class Nuda; order Beroida; family Beroidae; genus Beroe; species Beroe forskalii. Next base: position 29,084 of record WFMF01000056.1, on the reverse strand, counting down.
AGATCACTCCCCAACCCCCTTACCCCTGAAGAAGTTACTTTCCAGGTTTTGTGTCTACTATAAAACGGCTGAAAATCTGCAAATTGCAAAATATTCCTGGAAAACAGAAAAATTTATGTCACAGAAAAAAAAGGCGGTGCGATTCAGTAAGCGCTGTGTTCATCATAAAATTAAAGATTAAAAGCTGATCCAATTGAGTCACAGTCAGACACCCTAGTAGAAGAGTGAAGCAGTGATTCAAATGTCACTTACATCTGCAAATATTGATAAGATTCTACCAAAGCTGAGTGTGATATGGCAGCTAACAATGGGTTCTACTACTAAACGGGGGATGGATCTACAAGAGATCCAAACAGAGTCCCCGGCACGGGACCTCCTGCTCGGAGGTCCCGGTTGCCAGGGCTACTGTGGATGGGAACGAGTCCCGTACCTCCCCAGGAAACAATGGGTTCAGCTAATCTGATTCTTCACTATTTCATACATTTCTCTGGTTCTCTGGGAGTGTCCTTCTTTTTAGGCATCCTGAGACTACATTCTCTAACTGAAACTCAAGTGATTGGCATAATATCTGCGTTAGGTTACAACTTATTACTATCTCACTACAGCTATCGCCTATCTTTACAATTTCAGTCAAAACAAATTTTCCATTCATAGCTTATTACTTTTAAATCATGAGCAAACGATTTCTTCTTATTTCAGTCAGCAATAGCTCAAAGGTTTTTGGTTTAAAATTGATGACAACCAACAGCAATGTGTTCTCAGTATACCACCATATCACCCAGCAATCGTGACATGTAAAAGTATCAAAAATTAGATAAACTATTAGATTTAATGTGGTGACCTTTGCTCGGGAACACTTTGTTCAAGGTGTATCTACAGTAGGCTGTCCTACTTTCCAACTCTGAATTCCAGATCCAGGCTCGGGTATATCCATAAATAGTTCCAGTCTGGGTACCAATAACTGCTTCCTTCCAGTCGTGCTGAAAATCTTTTTTGTAAAATCCTGTGGAATCAACTTCAGATGAGCATCGCCATTTGTTAGTTTCTGCTGTTGTCATGATGACTTTATAATTCTCCTCATCCCATAGCAATGCAAATATTCCTTTGGCAGCTTTCTTTGGATTACTGCTACACCTAGCTACAATTACAGTTCGTGTTTCCGGAGTAAATGTTACAGAATCAAGGAAAGCGTAGTGTCGTTTATTGGGAAGATATGTCTGTGGATGTCCATTGATGTAAAGTTTTAGCTCAGCATCACAGGTTATGTCGAGAGTGTAGTCGCCACTTGAACCTGTTTTGAGTGATTGATTGATTGTTGTAACTTGTCAAGATACCCATCATTAAACTATCATGTTACACGGCACTCTTCATTTCACGCTTGACGGATGAAAATGAATTTTTAACCGTTCTCACGCGGTGCTGTTCATTAATTATTCAAGATCTAAACGCAGCACAACTTAGCATGCCATATATAAACGAACTAATAAAAATAGAAAAATTATTTTCATTCAGTCATGCTCAAAGAGGCAGAAGAAAGAGCAAAAATCCGTTTCTAGCACCTATGGTTGTCTGTAATAAATTTTTTAAGGTCTGTGCGGGCATATTCACCAGACTCTAGTCTTAATACTGTTAACCCAGATAATATGCCAAAGGGGTGGAAAATAGACCCTCAAAGAATAAAGATGATGACGATTCTTATTAAAGCATATATTATTAAATGATTACTCCAGCATGTGCAACTCACCCTCATTGAACTGAAGTCCTGAGAGAAGGAACATCAGACAGACCCTGAAAGACCATTGCTGGCCTTTGTAGAACATGATATCTCACATAAGGTCTACAATCGCTTTGAGAAGTGAAGATAACCACTGAGTGAACAACGAAAGAATCCTCTTCAAACTTTAAATGGAAACTTTACATTAGCACTTCACAGCTTTAGAGTGCATTAACGGTGCACTTAGGGTGCATTTAGTATAGGGCGCACACTGATTTGAAGGGGTGCCCTTATGGGGCACGCCCGGGTAGTTAGGGGTGCATATAGGGTGCGCTTAGGGTGCATTTAGCTATCTAGGGTGCGCTTAGGGTGCAGGCATTTTAGGGTGCATCGGGCGACTGGTTATTGACCTTCAGTTCAGAAACTTAAAAAAGAATTTTTCTGATCAGCTTCGTCTCTAGTTACCCTATAGTCTTTACAGTATACAAGTATACAGCAATTAGATATCTGCCATTTATTGTTGCATTTTCAAGTTGGAACCACACATCAGCAATTATCAAGGAGCTGTGTTTGGAACTGCCAATGCAGTTCAAAAGTACTACCTAGAAATACTGAAATATTTATTCCATGGTTTCATACTGTAGAAAAATTTAAATTTTTCAAAAAGTTTCCAAATAAATATTCCTACGATTCCTATTCCAGGATGTTTTTGCTGTTCAATAATGATTGATTATTTAGAGTTGACTCGGCAACTATGAAATCTTCAAAACACGAAGAAAATTCTCACGTGGCTTTCACATTTCGATTATAAAAAACTAAAAACGATTTTTAAACAATTCTAATTTTATTCTATTTATAATCCACATACAAAAACCATTTCCCTAAAATGCACGTAACCACGATAGAGAATTCTGAGTATGATATAAGTATAATGTGAGTGGACTATACATCTTCACGACATGCCAAGTGACAAAAGTAACTAAAGGTGGGTAAGGGGACCATGTTACTCTACCAACACTGGGCCCGCGCCCCTAACTCACTCAAAATCCATGTCCCTCTAAGGCAGGACCGGTATTCGGTCATTTGGCCTAACTGGACATCTGGCCTAACACTGGTTAGGGTCAGGGGAGAGAGATAAATTCTTGAGTATTTCTTGAGTTTAAGGCGTTAGGCCAAATGTCCAGTTAGGCCAAATGACCTAGAACCCTTCAGGATGCCTGTTTAATGAACGGGTCCTTCAGGCATCCTGAAGCAACCCTAGACTGAGAAAGACTCAGCGTTTTATGGTGATGGGGGAGCAAACCCCACGCAATGCGAAATGAGTTAGGGAAATTAAAGGGAACGCTCCATCTCTCTGACCTCTCTGCCTCGGACATGAGGCGACGTTAGGGTGCCTCAAGAGGCACGGTTACTCCATTAGGACTTAGGACATGGTATAATGCTAATGGTTAAGTATTGTCAGGATTTAGATACTTAGATACTGGCGATTTCATCCAAACCCTGCTTTCCACACATGATTGTGAATAAGATTATCTATCTTCTAATTTCCCCAGTCTGGACCATAACAATTTCGTTATGAATCTCAGCTTTCAGATCAAATCCGAGTAGGAATAGGGAAAGGTCCGACCTTATAGTTCATTGTCATTTTAATATCTAAGGCCCCCTAAGCCTAATGACCTAAAACCGGCCTCCTTGCATGGAGAGAATCAGCTGGGGAGCTACTATTTGCATATTTGATTTCAATGATCAGCACGAGTTGGTGAATAAATCTATAAATCTATAAATCCATGGATCATTTCACCGGGAATAAATCAACTGAGTAACTTACCTAAAGCATTGCAGGCGAATCATAACACGGACACTCAATAAGGCACGGTGAACAGTCAAATTTTACGAATTAAGAGTGTCTCTTGGAAGGCGTCAGCTCCATCTTCATAAACTCAACATCACTTTATCGAACCCTTTCATTTGACAGCTTGAGAGACTATGGGAACTACTGAGCTGGAGGAAGAGTAGTTCTGTGTCACCAGATCAACATAATCAATGACTGTACTAATGGGCATCTTTCCAAACCACAAGGAAATATTTCCTACGATACAGCAGTATATATTATGTGTTTGGCTGATGCAGTGGAAACCTTGCCGGACGGCTCGTTAAACAGGCAACTGAAACTGCAGGGTTTTGTGCAGGCTTTGATCTACACCCACTAGTAGTTCTATGATTGTTGTACTGTATTCGCCCCTTGTATTATTACATCCACAGAGTGTAGCTGGGCCTTATTATCAGGTCCCCCCCCCGGGAATAGAACGTTAAGAGACCATCGTTAACTCAATAAAGGACCGCCGCAATATATCCGCCATTTTGGACCGGCCCCTCCATCCCCCTTGGCTGCAATCCCAAGACCCTCAATCCTCCCAGGCGTCGGCATCTTCACGAAGAATTATAAAAATTTGACTTCCTTGTGAAAACTGAAAATGCTATAGATTGATATTTCCGAAAAATGCGGACGTCTGTATTTGGCCAGACAATCCCCCCTCATACTTTCAATATTGACTTGACTGCCCCCTCATTGCGGATGTCTTTTATGGATATTTATTAACCGAATATCTCACCTGTAAGATTGTTGTCTCTCATTCTGTGGCTGCAGGGACCTGTAATTCACAGGGAGTTGAGACTTGAGACTTGGAGTCTTGAGAGTTGAGACTTCAGTGGAGACTTCGGAGAGACAGGTTAGCCTCCAGCTACCAGCTCAAATTTGATTGTTACTGCAGATTAAAGTAATTGTAGCTTTGTAGCGAAAACTTCGACACAAATCATTTAAAAGCGGTAACGTTAATGATTCATTGAGTTATCTATAATTGGATAATCGTAAATCATGGCACAGTGGAAATCAAGACGGGAAAAGGAAACAGTTGTGCAAAGAAGAATTAATGTAGGTATAATTTATTCCTAGGAATTTAATTTAATGTAGCATTGGAATCAGCGAACACGTACATGTGTACATCATAAGACTCAAGAGAATAAACAAACAGAATAATTAATCATTCTTTAAACATAAATAGGAAGTATTGTAATTTCTTAACTTGTAACGCCATCAAATTAGAATTCTTGCAAGTTTTGTAAGTTTATTAATTTGAATCTCAAAAAATATATTTAGTAAAGAAACGAAAACAAAGGAGAAAAATGCAGCATGTAAGATCATTACGAAACAGAAAACCGGTATAACAAGTTAGGAGAGATAGGCACACATTTTATAAGACAGAGAAATGAGATTTCCTAAAATAAGAAATGAAATTAGGACCCGCAGCCCGGAGATAAGAAAAACCTGTTCAGCAGGTCTTATTCAGTAACGTAGCTAGGGTTCAAGGCCAGGGTATGCAAAATGGTTCTAGGGTATGCATCAGGCAGTAAAATTAAGCCTAATTAGCTATGATTAGATGTTTTCGCAAAATTTGAGACTATGCAAGGGACATTTTCAGAGTATGCAATGCATAGTCTGCATACCCTCTGGCTACGTCACTGGTCTTATTGAATTATTGCTATCGGATTATTATTGCAAAGCGCATTTATTTCTTCTATATATGGTTTAGAAAGAATATTGTCGGCAGAGAATTAAATCAAGATTCCAGTGGGAAGTCAAATTTTCAATATTCGAGAGTTAAAACTCACCAATGCGCTGAAATTTTGAAAACTTTAGTTCCCACCGGACCGGTACAATACGTAATTTGTTGATATGATAATGAACAACAATAGATACTTAGGACCTTGAAAAGTCCGAAATAACTACAAATTACTAAATTACAATAATTCAAGACTCACTGGAGGCTTGCAAAAACGCCGCTATTATTAACGAGGCTGTATCCTATTTCACTCAGAGATAACTGGTTTAGCCGTGATTAATTAGATTAACGAAGTGGAGTCACGCACACGGGGCAGGCAGTAGGCACATTACGCGTTACTTCAGGCTGAGGAAGGTAATGCAGAGATATGAAGACAAGATATGAATTGATCAAATCACAGCTCCTCTGACATGCCATTACACACTTTTTCGAGCTAGGGGGGGCCGAGGCCCCCCCTAGATTTTTTCTAGGGGGGGCCTTTTGAAAACTACAGGGGGCCAAAATTTACATATACAAATTTTCATTTTCATAGCCATAATTTTCACTATTTTGCATAAAAAGTACTAAAATCATGTTTTATTCATTGATTTTACCCTGACAAAGGGTAAATTTCAGGAAAATTTCCGTCTTGATGAACTAAATTTTCACCTCCTTTCTATGGTCAAATTTTTGAGAAAATCTTAGGGTTAAGGCCCCCCTAAGATTTTTCTAGAGGGGCCTTTTGAAAACTAAGGGGGGCCGTGTAGTCCCATGTCCTCTGAACTGTGGTAGATTAAAATACAGCATACTGTGGTTTTTAGAAACAAATACTGTATCAGGAGATATACATCAGGAGATGCCAGATACGAAACATAGAATTTCAAGCAAGAAAGATTGATTGATAATATAACTCAGTTTTATCTTATTTGAGTCTAAACGTTTTCTTGATAAGCTGCACAATGAAATTTTTGTGTTTTATTTAAAAAAGTAAATAATAGGTATGGTTTTCATAATTGTTATACATATTATAAAGCACTAAAACAGCTTTTCAATCGAATCAATGTCACATCAATCATGCAAAGTGTTACAAAAGCAATCATTAAGGCTTACCAACATGATAAAACTAGGATCAATATTCAAAAATAAAAATTTGATTTCCTATCAATGTTTGAAAGATAAATCTAAAATTGAGCGAATCAAGGTAACTGACTGGTGCACTGGCAAAAATACCTCCATTCATCTGAAATTATGAAAGCATTGCAGCCCGATAAGCCTGTCACCAAAAAACCGAAACGTCTAAAACTTTTTGCAACGCAAAAAGCGATGTTACAAACAATCCTTCCAATTTCCATCCAATTCTCTGAATGATGTCTTAATGGCTACAGCAACCCAGCTCATGTGACAAACTATTGACATCCCATTTCTTGGATCTTAACTCACCATGCCCCATCCCTCTGTGCCACCCAAACATTCTACTTGGTAACAGCATGCATGGCACTTGCCAAATAATCCACATTTCTGGAGCTGACCCCGGCAATGGAGATCCTCCCATCCTTGGTCAGGTAAACACTGTACTCGCTTATCAGCTGCTCCACCTGACCAGGTGTCATGCCTGTGAAGCAGAACATCCCTATCTGGTTAGTCAGGTGATCCCAGTTGTGTGTGGATCCCTCCCTCTGTAGACCTGCTTTGAGCGCGTGTCGCATCCCGATGATCCTGTCTGCCATGCCTTTGACATCAGCAGACCACTGGGAGTGCAGGTCCGGGTCAGTCAGCACGGTAGTTACTAGTCGTGCAGCATGCAGGGCGGGGGAGGAGTACATGGGCCGGATTATTATCTTCAGCTGGGACTCCAAAGCAGCAGCGGACTCAGCATCAGCCCCCACTATGGAGAAGGCACCGCATCGCTGCCCGTACACCCCCATGTTCTTAGCGAAGGACTGCGAGAGGAGGATGCGGTGACCGTCCTCTGTAAACTTGCGGACTGCGTAGGCGTCCTTCTCAGGGTAACCGCTAGCGAAGCCTTGGTACGCCATGTCAATAAAGACAAGGAGATTGCGAGCTTTTATAGCCTGGAGGGGAGGGGCGCTGTTAATGGTGGGATACTTAACAAAACCACTTCATACAATCTCCTGTGAGCAATAAAGAAGAATGATACCTATGATATCTCGTTATTGTATTGTACTAAATCAGAGACCAATATTCAGGATGATAGCCTGATACCTGTGATATCTCGTTCCACTGCTCCTGAGAAGGGTCTACTCCAGTTGGGTTGTGCGCACAAGCATGCAGGAGAATAGTGGCCCCCTCCTCTATCCCACTAATGCTCTCCAGCATCCGCTCAAAGTCCAGAGACTTAGTGTCTTTCTTGTAGTAAGCATAGGATCTTATTTCCAATCCGCTGTCCCTGTATGATATAGGGCCACAATTAGCTTACAGTTACACAAAAGCACAAATACTATGAGCTTTTTTTGTTTTACAAGGGAGAAAATTGGGATCTATTCAATTAATAATTCAAAATAATCTAGCAGCTCTTTAAATAAATCAGTTGAGTAGGTACTGTAACAGCACTTGTTATCTCGAAGAGTCTAATCTCGTTCTTAGAGTCTACTTTCTAAGCAAAAGCTGAATCCCACTGTCCCTGAAGATGGGTGTGTGGTTTCCCCAGCTCGGCGTGGGAAGGTAGATAGCTTTAGAACTGTGGAACTTGTTGAGAAACTCACCACCAATCCTTAGAGAACCAGTTCCTGATTAAAGGGCAGCCGAGTTATGTGACAGTCATTCAAAAGTTGAACATAATCCCACTTGTGTACTCATGATACACCTGGTATCTTCTGATAGAGTGATAACTGATAGGGACTACCGATATGTTATGTGGGTCCAATGTTCCTGATATTGTTTGAGCGGATGCCACAAGGTTTTCCTTGATCGCAACACTATCTGCCCCAAAAGCGAGCACCTTTGCAGCTTGTCGGAGATTAGGGCACCCATGTGTGGGTAGGTATTCGTGGTTTAGGTTCTGCGCTAAGAGCTTTTCCTCTGCAGCCCGAACAGACGGCAACACGAAGGGTTTTCCTGAAGAATGAAATACAAATCGTGGAGCAGTGATGTAGTACTCTGTACAGACAGGATTTGAAATGATCCGATATGTGACATCTTTAAAAGATCAAAACTTAGCAGATAAAGTATCAAAGTAAAATATAAATGTCCTACCTGAATCGTCTCTGTACGCTCCCACACCCACATTCATCTTATTAGGGTTTGTGTCCCTGTTGAAAGCCTCAGTCACCCCAATAATTGGATCTGGAGGGCCCATGGGAACATGTGCCCAGAATGATCTGGTCATGAGGCTGGCCGTGCTTTTCAGTGCTGTACTTAACATCTTAGAGCAACCTACATAAAAATGAATTATTTTATAATCTTACTACTGAATAGATAAGCCAATAGATGACACAATAAGACACCACAAGTAGGGAAAACAGTTTAGGGTAAAAGTAAATATATTTAGAAAAAGGATATTTCTATTGGATCTTCAGAAAATTAGTTAGAATCAAAACCTTCAATCAAAAGAATATTGCTGATAGGCATGATTTTTCATTATGGATTCTTAGAAAGTTAGACAAAACAGGTATTTCAACAACCCATTGATGAGGTAATCTTTAATATAAAGTAAATTGAAATGTGAAAAATGTTTGTCTGTGCTTCCATCCACAATTAAATTTGAGCTTGCCATGATGATATCAAGAGAAAGGAAGGCACCATGCACATTGCACGTGTAGTTCTATGCGAGTGCTTTCTATTGCACTACTACTGCTAAAAGTTGTGCTTTAGTTTTTGAAAAATTTGACATTTTCTTTACAGTACTTCAAATTCAAGATAATATCAAAATAGAGAATACTGAATAGACTTGAATAACTTTAGGATATATTTTAGATGGATTGCTTTCATGAAACTGTGGCAGAGGTCGGTCGAATATCATTTTTTCCCTCCCCATTGGCCTTTTTGTGTATACAAAAAGGCAAATGAGAGGGTTGGCAGAGATCGTGGTCTGGGAGGGTGAGAAATAGGATATGTGCATAGCAGGTCCAGTTTTGCAATACAACTACTGTAATTTCTGGAAAGTGCCCTGATTGCTCCTTTATAATATCAGTCGCGAAAATGTCCCTCCGACCTTCCGTCCCTCCGTCCGTCCCCCCCCCCATATCACATACATCTTCAAAATAACGAATTTCTTAATTCATGGAGCTGTCGGTTGTCAAAAGTATAAATCTTATAGGTTGATCTGGCCCATCCGTGCCACATGCTCGAACTCCTAAATTATGATAAGTTCTAAATTTAATTAGACTGTTGAAGAATTCGTGTCTTAAAAAGTTAAAATCTTAGGTGTGAGTTGGGTGGTGGATTTGAGGAAAAGGCTTCGGTTTTGTACTAGGTTTAGTTCCAAACTGCATAACTATTAGACTTTCTGCTGGATTCGACTAAGTTTAGAAATACTATTCGCTGTGAAAGACGAATATTGCTTTTTGGAACAAGAGACAGCATTGAAACAGAAAACAAAAGCACGAAATTTGAAAATCATATAAAAAGTGATATCAACTTAGTATAAACATTCAAGAAAATACATCGCGTGAATAAACGGTGACACAATTTGATGTGAAACGTAAACCAATTCAACAAAATGGCGCGAAATCTACAACGAACTGAGTACAACAACGAACGCGAGAATTTTAGAAGAAATGGCACGTGCCAATTCGTATTCTCGGTGGTTGCTGCACCGCATCGGAACAAATACAATATTCATACTCAGAGTCTTACTCTTATTAATTTAAAACGACTGCGTTTTGTATTATCTTATTATGATGCTAAGGTTACATCAAGCACCGTGGGGGAGGGAAATTAAGCGCCTGCATACGGCCTACGGGAACTACAATAATTGTGTCGGTGCATGCGCAATTCTTGTTCATGTTCAACGGATTAAATTTATCAACTGCAGTACTCATTTTTAATGAAACCGGTTGTAATATTGAGACACAGTGAAATGTCAAAGGAGTAACAGTAATTTAATACAACAATCCAATAATGTTTCAGTGTTTATTCATACTAATTATTTATAAATTCAATAAATCCATTATATCCAATGTCCACATTTAAAATTCAAAAAGAATAGACAATTAATATTAACTAATTTATAATTAATTTAACCATACATAAGATAATATGAAATCCTATTGTAAAATATTAGATAAGGGATAGTTCACATATTACGAGACCTATTCCAAGGCATTATCAAAGAAATATAATAACACGAATTTATAAACACAATATATGTACATGTTATACCTTACCACATCAAAATGTAAAAAATACTCCATTCAATACAAAACAAATAATCTTAATAAAAAATCTTAATAAAAAAATCTTACTTTGACTTAAGGACCTCTAGTATTCAATATTGATCAGATTTCTCAAATTTATGGTAATTGTAGTTATAAAATTACAACATAACAGTGACATAACAGATTTGATTGAAAACACTGAAGGGGCATCACTACGGGTTTGAAACTTTATTACATAATCAATAGATAACCTTTTACTTGTTATAATACATAATTCTATACAAGGAAATATAATATAGTTATCTCACGACAGGTATAGAGCGATTTAAACGGTCAATGTATTAATTGTAGCAGGTGCAGTTTATAACATATGTTTGTTATGACATACAGTGTAATTTGATAATCATTTGATAGCAAAACTATGCATCCTTTTGATTTGCATCCTTGATGAAACTTTCAGGATATTTAGAGCTTGATAAAAGCAACAACTCAGTGAAGATTAGATTCATTTTTGAGTTCCAGAGGAAGAGTTATGATCTAAAAACAGTTTTTCAGTGATTAATTTAAAAGCTCGAAAATCAAAGATTTTCTCCTTCTGTTCGACAACTATAGTACTTTAGACACTCAAACTCACTGCAGAAATGATTCAGAGTGCTCGGCTTTGCCTAACCCTCTAAATCATTTAAATGTCTTCAGCTTCACTGTCGACATTTAAATCGTATAAACACCTGCTGTCGCAGGGCTTTCTAGTTTATATTTTCTGCGAGTTCATCATACTGATAAAGTACCCAGTCATTTAAAATATGAAGGTACTCAAATTGCATTTCAAAAAGGGTGTCACTATTATTAAATCTATTAATCAGAAGAAGATATCAATAGTTCATTTAGCATAATATATTTTATCTTTATATTCTTTATCTAGTGAATATTCAGCCTATTCATGTACGCAGGGCTGTAAATCGAAAAGAAAAATTGGAGGAGACATGGAAATTTCATAAAGCCATAAAGTGGCAGACATGCCCACCGCAGACTAAATTTAGAAAAAAATAGATTCTTTTATTGAATATTGACACTTGTCAAGCAATTCACCAAGAAAACTGAGGGGGGCATGTCCCCCCAGGAATTACAGGCCTGCATATATGAGTGTATGCACAACAAACCCTAAATATTGAAAGCTATTACTGAACTTTTGATCTTTTAATATTAAGGGCTTAATTTAAAAAATACTCTGGAGCATGATAAGATTCAATTAATAGGTACCTTATGCGCTTAAATTATCATTTGAGAGAATATTTAGATACCCTATTTAAGAAGAAAACCATACCAATAATTCTATTTACAATAATTGATTGAGGGTTGGTACTGAAGCTCTACTGTGATCATTTTTCTAATTTTCATTTGTTATTTATTATTCAAAAATAAAGCTTTCAGTCCATTCCATTCCATGATACACTTCTTTAGAGCATGATTTGGCAAAAGTTTTTTGTGCTGCAACTTGGTATTGTTCATTGGACTTCTGTCATTTAAAACTAGCCACTGTTCTATGAATGATCTTTCATAAGAGTGTCCATCAGCAGCAACCACTGGATCAGTCATCATCTGAAAGTTGAATCTTTACAATACCTACACATTTTTATTTATAGATATTTATAGATAATAACTATATGAAAATAATAATGAAAATAAATTTGTTGACAATTTAATAGGGCCAGGTCCGAGGTAAATTCCCGGTTTTTTGTTGTTTCTGATAGAGGATAACGCCAGCTAACAGTAGGTTTTTAGCCCATGTAAAAATATTGTTCCTAGCCGAAGTTATGAATTTTCCAATTCACAATTTCGCCTGTTATTACAGTGCCTGCCCAAACTAAAAACGCATTTTGCCAAAAATTAACTTTATTAAAATTCAAGATATGAAGTTTCCTGATTTCACGGATTGGGTCCTTGAATAAGGGTCGCATGATTACAATTGATGTGTAATTTATTTATTCTCTTTTTGACTCAATGATACAAATACAATTGTAAACGAAGTGGTTCTTGAATGACAATCAATTTCGTCGTTCTTCGACATCTTCAGGTCTCAGATTTGATTGTAATTACAAAATTAAAAACTGAACAACAAATCATTAAAAAAATTACTGATGCAAAATTCAATTAACTTTTTTGCTCAAAAAAGAAAAATTAATAAGAGAAAATAAAATTAACAATACAGAACAAAAAATTTTTAAAAACAAAAAGTTTTATTTTGGAAAATTCGAGTCCAAAATTGGGTTTTTAGGGGTTTAAAAAAATTAAAAAGGCCAAATTTAAAGGCATTTTTTTTGTTTATCAAACTGACTATAAAATTTCTGAAAAAAACTAGTAAGTTTAATAAGGGCCCCCCCCCTAGATATGATCAAAATCAGAAAATACTCTAAAATTGGGCTTTGGGGAAAATCTTTTAAAAGCATCATTATTTGGTTTATCCTCTTGAAGAGTCACAGGGAAAAAACATTTTTTTGTTATATTTGGGCCTGGGAAATTAAACAAAGAAGTCCATTTTAGGGGCCAAAATTTGGGTTTTGAATTTAAAATGTGAAAATGGGGAAATTAAAATTCTTGCCTTAACCAGGACCTGAGTTTTTCACGCACGTAGTGAGCAGCGCACGCGCACTCTGATTAGGTGAACTCTAATGTACAAACTGAGGTTTCTCATTGGTCAGTTAATTGACTATTGCTCACATGTAACGATCTTTTTTCATTTGCAGAGAATATTAGTCAGGAATTCTTGAAGAAAACGGATTGAACACGTTTTTTCGGAGTATGTTTTTCAAAGGGTCGTTGAGAAGGATTTAGCAGCAAAACCCCTCAATGTGTCTCCCCACCTGAATACTCTTGGTTTGACACAATGTGTCTCCCCACCTGAATGCTCTTTGTGTGATCGCTCTGCACCCTCTCGTACTGCTGACGTATGTCGCTCAGGAACTTGGTGTCCTGGTTCACCAGGGAGGTGGCAACGTTAACGGCCCGGGACGCGTCCGGTACGTAGATACACAGGTCCGGATAGGCGGGCCAGATCTTAACAGCCGTGTGTTTCCTGCGTGTAGAGTGATGTGCAGTGGGGAGAGAATCCACCCTGACCCTCACATTATGGGAATGTTACTCTCAGACTTCAGAGGTTGCCTGAATCCCTTCACATTGTATGAAGAACAAGGTGAAGCAACCTGATAACAGATTACGTGATAATGATATTATGAAAGCAGATTTTGGTTGTTACTTTGATCGAATGGAGCTGAATAGTGAACAGTAGGTGTGTTTCCTGCTGGTGGTAGCGCCCCCTATCAGAAGAGGCGTCCTCATTCCCCTGTTGTTCATCTCACTCGCTATGTTAACCATCTCTCTCAGGGAGGGCGTGATCAGTCCTGGATATATTGGTATTAAGGTGTTGTGGAGGGGGAAGCAAGGTAGTAAGTCCTGGATAAGTAGTGTTTATAATGATACTAATAAGCTGGATATATTGGTATTAATGAAGGTGTTGTGGAGGGTGGAAGTGAAGTAGTGAGTAAATAATAATAATATGTCAGTGTCAATTTCCAGGTTTCACAACACTTACATTACAATACTATTATAACTGCACCTTGTAGAATCTTCTGAAGTTTTCATAGGTGTCTAATGTCTATCATACATAGAAACGTGCCTGATCAGGTCCATATTGGTCTATACCCTCGCCCTATGGGCTGCGGATACATCCCTCAGGCCAACGCCCTCGGGAAGTATCCCTAAATGGAACAGGCGCGTGTGATTAAGTGATTTGCAGACTATCGGAGCTGCAGCGGTTAGCTTAGGGCCGGGGAGGTTAGATCTTAGGATCTTGTATGCGTTACACAATACACACGGATCTTAGGATCTTGCATGCGTACAGGGATCTTAGGATCTTACTAGGATCTTGTATGCATTACGTACTTACGTAGAGGAACAAAGGGACGGGGCTCGATTGTGCAGCATTTCACACAAAGGAGAATTTGCTAGTTTCAGGGATTGAAACATAGCGTACTATTTAAGTCTTTACCTGACACTCCAATAATGTCTGCATTTTCCTTCTCCGCTGTGGCAAGTATCTTCTCAAGAGGACACATGACTCCCAGATCAATAACCCTGGAAACATATACGATTTAAAAGGGTCGATACTGACGCGGGCTACTGCAGGTCTAATAATCTAATACAAACTAAAAGATATGGAAGGTTTGGTACGCTTCTTGTGGAGACTACACCTAAGTGGCACAAGACCTGCGGAAGACCAGGGCCAAACCAAAGTAGCGTACGGACCTTTGCCCTAACTAGAGTTTAATTTAATCTGTACAACTTCTTTCAACTAGAACGTATACCTGTAGTTGTTGCAGCCGAGCACCACACCCACTATGTTTTTACCAATGTCGTGAACATCTCCTTTTACAGTGGCCAGCACAATAGTACCTGCGCAGAAATACGGTATCAAATTCTTATGTTTTTATTAAGGCCTGCAACAGAAAACGAGTAAACTTACTCTTCGAGATAATAAATCTGATAATACCCCGGAGCTCTCAATCAAACTTCACAGCTCCCGTGTTCCAATGTAATAAGTAACTACATACCGCTGAGCAACCGGTGTCTGCACTGCTCTCACAGTGTCAATGTATTAATTTGCTAGGATACTCCTTGGAGAAAGAAGGTCCTATATGGAGCCTACCTTTATCACTTTGACCTTGCGTCTTGCCGGCTTCTATTAGCGGCGTCAAATAACCAACAGCTTTCTTCATAACTCTCGCGCTTTTTATTACCTGAAACAATGTATGTCTGAGAAAAGTCCTACTTCAACGGCATCAGCACTTTACAATGAGGATTTCCAACAGGATACGACACTAAAAACGTCCATATCAGCTTACCCACGCGCACGAGCAAAGCGTCACATTTATAGACGGTTACATTTAAACGGTTACATTTAGACGGTCTCCAGCTCTCTCCGAGAGTGCAAGAAATAGACGGGTAACGCTCGAGGTAGTATTCCCCAATATCAAATCATAAAATCATATATTTATCAAATTATCAATATGATAAGCTACCCTTCATACAAGTGTTAAGATTTCTTAACAAAGCACAAAGCAACTCAAACCTGAGGAAGGAACATCTTGCCGGACCCGAACAAGTCCCCGACAATCCCCATTGCTGCGAGCAAAGGTCCCTCAATAATCTGGATAGGTTCCAGGTTCGTCAGTTCGTGGAACTCCTTAACGTCCGCCACGATGTACTTGTCAATTCCGTTAACGATGGCGTCAGAGAGACGGGAGTCGAGGGGTTTAGCGAACCACTCGTTGTCAGATGTGTCACTCTTCTTGTTGTTCTGCCCCTTCACTTTCTGCGGGGGAGGAGGAGGTAAATTTCACGAAGGAGGAGGAGGAGGTTACTTTCTGAGAAGGAGGAGGAGGAGGAGGAAGAGGGGGTTATCTCTCAGGGAGGGGAGATTGCGAGATGAAATAACGGAATACCGCGAGAGAATGCGAGGGAAGATGGACACCATACCTACAAACAAATCACTTTCTCGGCGTACAGCAGGACTTTCTCCGTGGTTTCCTCTCCGTTCTTGTTCCAGATGAGGTCCTCACAGAGTTCTCTGAGAACAGGCTCAATGTCCTTAAGGAGAGGTAGGTTGCCCGCGTGCACAATGCCCATGTCTTGTCCCACCTAGGGAGGGAAGTGGGGGTTTGAGTGAGTGGGTGGGAGGGAGTGGGGGCGCTAAAGAGTGGGGGTGAGTGGGGGTGCTAAAGAGTGGGAGTGAGTGGGGGTGCTAAAGAGTGAGGGTGAGTGAGAGGGTGTGCTAAAGAGTGAGGGTGAGTGAGAGGGTATGCTAAAGAGTGAGGGTGAGTGAGAGGGTGTGCTAAAGAGTGGGAGTGAGTGGGAATGTTTGTCGTGAGGTGGGCGGTTTGGAGTGGAGTGGAGTGGATTGGAGTGGATTGGAGTGGATTGCAGTTGATTGGATTGGAGTGGATTGGATTGGATTGGATTGGAGTGTATATTAACCTGAGTGGCGTAGAAGAGGAAGACAGAGTGAAGGGCCTGCCTGATTATGTTGTTACCACGGAACGCAAAGGACAGGTTGGAGAGCCCTCCCGACACCAGAGCACCAGGGAGATTGTTCTGAAATGTGAAATAAAGGATGGTTTTGAAGATACTTTATTAGGTAGGTGGAATCATGTGAACCACTTTCTCCACATTTGGGAAGCGTAACGCTGCTAGGTGGATATATTGTTGGGAACCTCAGTTCATCCCAACTTTCCAAGGAACAATTAAAAATAAGTATAAAGACATTCCCTAATGAAGACAACATTTCCGCACCTTTATCCACTCCACAGTCCGGATGAAGTCCTTGCCGTAGTTCGCATGTTCCTCCAGACCCGTCCCTATCGTCAGCACGTTAGGATCGAATATGATGTCGGTAGGGTTGATCCCTGCCTCATGTACCAGCAAGTCGTAGGAGCGCTTACAGATCTCAATCTTCCGCTCGTACGAGTCTGCCTGAGGAGGATTCCATGCAGATCCTTCACCGGTACACCGGCAACTTTCACTGTCCCAAAGTGTACGTTACCCCTCCCACAATACAAAAACATGGAATAACTACAAACAATGCCACATGAAACATGCTGTTCGTGCAGCTTTGATAAAAAGACAGATATGTCTCCTTGTAGGCTTGTTGTACACAACAACAAATACGTCAAGATGTCAAGACGAACCTGTCCCTGTTCGTCAAAAGCCATAACAACAACTGCCGCCCCGTACCGCTTGATAAGCCTTGCTTTGGTCATGAAATCCTCCGTTCCTTCCTTCAAACTGATGCTGTTCACTATGCACTTCCCTTGAGAGCACTTCAACCCTGCCTCAATAACCTGCGAGAGGGATGGATTGTTAATTGATGGCATGTTGTCATGCTTCAAAGATGAAGAAGTGACGTAGCGGCAGTTTTAACCGCCGCGTTCTTTCTCATATCACGGCTTTTATAGTAAAGAACCACCACCAAATCCCATTTAGGTTTTGTAAAATTACATTAAATTTCCTTTTTTTTTGTTTGTTTTTTATTTATTTTGTATTTTCATGTTTGTTTCGTTTTTTGTACTTTTTGTTTTCGATGTTTTTTTTTCTTTAAAAAACTACATTGAAACTTAAAAAAACAAAAAAAAACCCTCCCCCTATCATACCATCATTAAGGCAAACACCATTAAATATTTTCACGCTACCTGGAAATCAGAGGAGTCGATGCAAAGCGGCACTTTCGACACATCAGGCTCGCACGTGATCAAATTGACGAAGTGGGTCATGGCTTTGACACCGTCGATCATACCATCGTCAAAGTTGAGGTCTAGCACTTGAGCCCCTTCTGAGATCTGCTTCTTAGCGATATCAACTGCAGCCTGAAAACATTATCAGTGAGTCTTAGCGATATCAACTGCAGCCTAAACACATTATCAGTGAGTCTTAGCGATATCAACTGCAGCCTGAACACATTATCAGTGAGTCTTAGCGATATCAACTGCAGCCTAAACACATTATCAGTGAGTCTTAGCGATATCAACTGCAGCCTAAACACATTATCAGTGAGTCTTAGCGATATCAACTGCAGCCTAAACACATTATCAGTGAGTCTTAGCGTTATCAACTGCAGCCTAAACACATTATCAGTGAGTCTTAGCGATATCAACTGCAGCCTAAACACATTTTCATGGAGTCTCAAGATGCTTAATTAAGATTCAAAACAGTGAACAGGAACACAGACTCTCCACAGTCGGTCAGCTATAGAGAGTTTGTACCTTGGTCCATTTTCCTGGAGTTGGACAACATTGGACAAAAAATGACAAACAATGGTACAGAAAGAACATGATGCCGGCCCCATATTTCAGTTCTTACCGTGAAGTTGTCGTTCATGATGTGTTTCTTAAAGAGAGTTGAGCCGGCCACATTGCACCGCTCACCAATGTTGATGAAGTTGGTGTTCTCGAACGCTAACATAGGCTCCAAACCTGGCGATGGGATGTGTTAGGAACTCTGGCTTTCCGACGGCAGCCCTGCACTGCCCCATGACTTGTTCTCTTCCGCCGGGCTTCGGCCCATCCTCCTCTACAGCTCTATAAGTAAAACATAGTGTGGGGTTACATAGCAGTAGCGGTATTGTTCAATGTTCATACTGCACCTTAACCTGGTTACTATCTCACAGGAAATATCTCGTAACACAAAATCAATCCATTAGCAGCATTAACAGTCTAAGAAAGTATAACGCATTAATCCAAGTGTATGAAACTCTTGCTTGGATAGTTATGAATCATCATGAACGGCTGTAACGGCTGTACACAGTGCGCTAAGGGTTCTCATGTGCGCTGCAGAAACAGGGGTAAAAGGTATCCCGTCTCTACGGAGGCGAAGTTTCAAATTATCACGGGGTGAAAAGTCAAAAGACTGAGGAAGTGGGAAAGAAGCCCTTGTTTCGACCGGCGTGATT
Organism: Beroe forskalii; assembly: GCA_011033025.1. NCBI lineage: Eukaryota > Metazoa > Ctenophora > Nuda > Beroida > Beroidae > Beroe > Beroe forskalii. The sequence continues at coordinate 9,938 of WFMF01000056.1, read as the reverse complement.
TCGAAACAGAAATCGAAGGCATCCGAGTGCATGGCCGGAACGCATTGTGATTGGCTGACAAAGAACCTGCCAAGCCGTCATTGGTGGAAAATTTTCTTCAGAATCAAACCGCGCGCAATGAACATCACAACATTTGTTAAGCGCGCTACGTACTTTACGAGCAAATATTGAAACTTTGGTACAAATATGGACACAATTTACAATTAATGAAGTGAATTAAGAATTTCCCGAAATCAGTACCTGTAACATTAGATTATTGCAAAACAATCCCTCATTCTGAAATACACATTATGTAAGACTGAATTGTAAACCCACCGCATAGCAATTCACCGGAACACCAACAAAAGACACCACTAAAAAGCACATTTAAAAGAGAGAAGGTATAATTAGCCCCTTACCGGATAGGGTGAGTTTGAATGTGCTGAGTTTGGAGTGGAGAGGTCGGGGCGGGTAACACCGGGTAGCCTCCACTATAGCCTTGATGTGAGCAGGGGTGGTGCCACAACACCCTCCTAACACGTTCACTAGACCTGACTCCGACCACTCCTAGAGGGGGATACAAGTACAGACGTCACGGGGGCGTTATTTGCATGGTTTATGTGGCAAATCGTGAACATCGTCAAGTAGTAATTGAATGAGATAATGCATTTAATTCGCACCTTCAATATGTCAGCCATTTGCTCCGGTGTGTCATCGTAGCCTCCGAAAGCGTTTGGGAGACCGGCATTAGGGTAGCAACTTACATAGGTGTCACTAAAGTCACCTGAAGTTGGTATTACAGTTGTCAAGTGTCACTAAAGTCACCTGAAGTTGATATTACATACTCAGGTGTCACTAAAGTCACCTGAAGTTGGTATTACAAGAGTTTGTGATCAAGCTGTAAATCAGGTCTTCAACTGTAAAGAGAGGAGGTCTATAGTTCGAAGTTCCGTCGTCAAACACGACGGAATTTCAAACTTCCGTCTATCGACCTTCAGAGTTCCGTCGCATTACCAAACAAAAAGCAATGTGATTTCAGTCGCTCGATTATTCATTTATCTAACGAAATAAAACACGCCAAAGAGTGAACATTGACCCCCTCCTAATCCTATTCATGAAATAACGAACCTAGTTCCCGGATAAACTGCCTCATTTCCTGGGCTCCCAGCGCACAGTTGAGTCCCATGCAGAGGGGTTTGAAATGCATCAGGGATATGACCATGGCTTCGACCGTCTGACCGGATAAGGTGCGTCCACTGAGGTCAACAACTGTACCTGATACCTGGGGGCGTAAGAAGAGTAAAGAAGAGGGAATTGGTAGAGCGGGGTAAGCAGATATCTTAGCAGAAGAGGGAATTGAGCGGGGAAGCAGATATTAAGATATCAAAGCAGAAAGGAGAAGTGAACTGAGAGGGATTGAGAAAGGAGTTTACTCACGAAGATTGGCACATCCCGGTCAGAGAACTGCTCAGTCTCTAACAACTGTGTGATGGCAAAGAGAGCAGCCTTAGCGTTCAGAGTGTCGAATATGGTCTCCACCATGAGGATGTCTACTCCCCCGTCCAGCAGCCCTGTGGCTTGCTCCGTGTAGGCGGCCACCAGATCGTCAAACACTGGGGGTGGAGGAAGCCTCATACGGTATACGTCAATAATGGTAGTGAGGAAATCCAGAACAAAATGCAGCGAGTTCTAGCTAGCGTTCTAGAACCCTTCAAAACGACCATATGAGAGTATGAAGGCGACCAAAGAGATGATGATGATCATGGGATCCTACTCTGCTGACATAAGTACCTACTGAGGTAGCTGTATACAGAGACAGAGTACAGCACACTGTGGTTTGTAGATAACAATACCTGTGATAATACAATACCTAGGGTAATAACACTCCGGCACTTTCTCAACTCACGTATGTTCCTGAAGGCTGGGTTCTCCACACTTTCTCAACTCACGTATGTTCCTGAAGGCTGGGTTCTCCACACTAGGTGAGAGAGACAAGGTCCGGTTGGTGGGCCCCATGGCTCCAATCACATACCGAGGCAGGCCTGTCTCTGCGGAGACCTCATTAGCTGCCTCTACTGCTACCCGTGCTGCTCCTACGTTCAGCTGATACACCTGAGTGGGGAGTGGTGAGTGGGAACGAGTGGGGAGTGGGAAGTGGGAACGAGTGCTGAGTGGGAAGTGGGAAGGAGTGGTGAGTGGGAAGTGGGAACGAGTGGTGAGTGGGAACAAGTGGTGAGTGGGAAGTGGGAACGAGTGGTGAGTGGGAACAAGTGGTGAGTGGGAAGTGGGAAGGAGTGGTGAGTGAGTGGAAAGTGGGAACGAGTGGGAAGTGGGAACGAGTGGTGAGTGGGAACTGGGAACGAGTGATGAGTGGGAAGTGGGAACTGGGAACGAGTGGTGAGTGGGAACGAGTGGGGAATGGGAACTGGGATCGAGAGGTGAGTAGGAAGTGGGAACGAGTGGTGAGTGGGAAATGGGAACGAGTGGTGAGTGGGAAGTGGGATCGAGAGGTGAGTGGGAAGTGGGAACGAGTGGTGAGTGGGAAATGGGAACGAGTGGTGAGTGGGAAGTGGGAACGAGTGGTGAGTGGGAAGTGGGAACGAGTGGTGAGTGGGAAATGGGAACGAGTGGTGAGTGGGAAGTGGGAACGAGTGGTGAGTGGGAAGTGGGAACGAGTGGTGAGTGGGAAATGGGAACGAGTGGTGAGTGGGAAGTGGGAACGAATGGTGAGTGGGAACAAGTGGTGAGTGGGAAGTGGGAACGAGTGGTGAGTGGGAACAAGTGGTGAGTGGGAAGTGGGAAGGAGTGGTGAGTGGAAAGTGGGGTCGAGTGGGAAGTGGGAACGAGTGGTGAGTGGGAAGTGGGAACGAGTGGTGAGTAGGAAGTGGGAACGAGTGGTGAGTGGGAACTGGGAACGAGTGGTGAGTGGGAACGAGTGGTGATTGGGAACGAGTGGGAAGTGGGAACGAGTGGTGAGTGGGGAGTGTGAACGAGTGGTGAGTAGGAAGTGGGATCGAGTGGTGATTGGGAAGTGGGATCGAGTGGTGAGTGGGAAATGGGATCAAGTGGGAAGTGGGAACGAATGGTGAGTGGGAAGTGGGAACGAGTGGTGAGTGGGAAATGGGATCAAGTGGGAAGTGGGAACGAGTGGTGAGTGGGGAATGGGATCAAGTAGTGAGCGGGAAATGGGATCAATTGGTGAGTGGGAAATGGGATCAGGTAGTGAGCGGGAAATGGGATCAATTGGTGAGTGGGAAATGGGATCAATTGGTGAGTGGGAAATAGGATCAAGTAGTGAGCGGGAAATGAGATCAAGTGGTGAGTGAGAAATGGGATCAAGTAGTGAGCGGGAAATGGGATCAATTGGTGAGTGGGAAATGGGATCAAGTAGTGAGCGGGAAATGGGATCAATTGGTGAGTGGGAAATGGGATCAAGTAGTGAGCGGGAAATGGGATCAATTGGTGAGTGGGAAATGGGATCGAGTGGTGAGTGGTAAATGGGATCAAGTAGTGAGCGGGAAATGGGATCAATTGGTGAGTGGGAAATGGGATCGGATGGTGAGTGGTAAAATGGTAAATGGGATCAAGTGGCGAGTGGGAAATGGGATCAAGTGGTGAGTGGGAAATGGGATCAAGTAGTAAGCGGGAAATGGGATCAAGTGGTGAGCGGGAAATGGGATCAAGTAGTGAGTGGGAAATAGGATAAAGTAGCGAGCGGGAAATGGGATCAAGTAGTGAGCGGGAAATGGGATCAAGTGGTGAGTGGGAAATGGGATCAAGCCGTGAGTGGTGAATGAGATAGAGAGACGAGTGGGAAATGGAATCAAGTGGTGAGTGGTAAATGGGATCAAGTGGCGAGTGGGAAATGGGATCAAGTGGTGAGTGGGAAATGGGATCAAGTAGTGAGCGGGAAATGGGATCAAGTGGTGAGCGGGAAATGGGATCAAGTAGTGAGTGGGAAATAGGATCAAGTAGCGAGCGGGAAATGGGATCAAGTAGTGAGTGGGAAATGGGATCAAGTGGTGAGTGGGAAATGGGATCAAGTGGTGAGTGGGAAATGGGATCAAGTAGTGAGCGGGAAATGGGATCAAGTGGTGAGTGGGAAATGGGATCAAGTCGTCAGTGGTGAATGAGATAGAGAGACGAGTGGGAAATGGAATCAAGTGGTGAATGGTGTCATAGTCGAGTAGATTTAAATGTACTTTAGCGAAAGACCAGGAATTAACATATCTCTATTACATACGAATGAAATGAGTATGTAATAGGATATAAATATTGAGTAGCTTGCTACGAAATATTTATATCTAATTTATCACGCGACACTCGAAGAGTGGAGCCGTGATAAATTTAGATATGTTATGAATGGCTTTCGCTAAAGTAATATAATAGTCGAACGTGTTTCGCATATTTGTAACACGTAGGTTATATGTAGCTGTGGTTTGGGGATGACTGTGAATAATATTCATCTTGGGGCTATAAATTACATGAGGATACAAAGAAGACGCATGATATCTTGGCATGTGAATTAGCAAAGATCTATTTTATATGATGATGATGTAAGAGAATATAACATTGATGCGGTGTCGGATTTATCAAATAGAGCTCATGTAATAGATGGGTTTTTTATTTAGCATCCTTATAAAGTGTATGTGAGAGACGCTAGATATCAAGGGATGTAATTCGCAGAGGAGCTATGTTAAATGTGCGTGAGACTATTATATGCATCTTTGTAAGGTTGCAAAGAACAGGTTTCATGGAAGATTGCAGTTTGTGTTGGAGAACATGTGTTCACATATCCCACATCGAATAGTGTTGACTATTAGTTAATAAGAGGTAATAAAGTACATTACACAATACACGTACTTTTTGTTTAAAACATTTAATAAGCGAGTTCGTCTTACGCCTCTAAAGTATTAATGGGTGTTAAATGGGGCATGGTTTACCATGTTTTCCATCTGGTAGTCCGCCATTGCTATGCTGGTAGAGTTGAAGGTGTTGGTGGAGATAAAGTCAGCTCCTGCTATCAGGTTGTCCTGAAAGACCCGGTAACTTTACACCAGTTGACAGCTAATAATGCACTTATCTTGAATACTAAACCCCTGAAGATAAGAACACAGTGACCCGGTACAGATGGTATCAAGTCAGTTGCCACTGGGTGATAAGGCCACTGGGTGATAAGGCCACTGGGTGATAAGACCACTGGGTGATAAGACCACTGGGTGATAAGGCCACTGGGTGATAAGACCACTGGGTGATAAGGCCACTGGGTGATAAGACCACTGGGTGATAAGGCCACTGGGTGATAAGGCCACTGGGTGATAAGACCACTGGGTGATAAGGCCACTGGGTGATAAGACCATTGGGTGATAAGGCCACTGGGTGATAATGCCACTGGGTGATAAGGCCAGTGGGTGATAAGGCCAGTGTAAGGGCGATATCTACACCCATGATAATGTTACCTAAGTAGTTTTAACTAAAGAGGCCCACATACGGACCTTGTGTATCTGTTTGATGAGAGCTGGTTGTGTCAGTGACAGCAGGTCGTTGTTACCTGACACTGGACAGGGGTGCTCGGAGAACTGCTCACCTGAGGATTATATGACATGTGACATCCACTAGTCCTCAGTACCTGCAAGTTGAAACGGACCTTGACGCATTTTAATAGTGCTGGCTTGGTCACATGACCAAAAACAGCAAAACTATGGACTGACCGGGGGCAAAAACTGTTACTAGACACCTACCAGCTACCTACAGACTGAGATAACTTTATAAAACTTCCAGTTCGTGACTTCGTGTAAGTGCGTCACGTATAATGAGTATAGAGTACCTATACTCTATAGACATGTAATTAGCATGATATTGCAGCAAACTTTAGAGCTTGACATCATAACGGGAAGTTCACCTCTGAAATGCTGCTCAGTGAGGTTGTGACTCTGTATCATCGTACCCATCCCTCCGTCCATGTACATGATTCTCCGACTTAGCTCCCCCTTCAGCGTCTCAGTAAGAGGATGTTGGAGAGGCAGAGTGGGAGGGTATGACGTCATCAAGTCATAGATTGTGAAGCATAATGAAGGTGACAATTATTCGTTCACCACACATTGTGCTAATCAACAGGCAAATCACAATATGGAATATTGAACAGTGAGGAAGAATTGATCTTATTTGGGGGGGGGGGACCTGATAAATCCCACAACATTAATAAGATGGGCTGTTTTATAGCCCATCTTTTATAGCCCTGGGTGGATGGTGTTGAAAGTGGCATACCTAAGGTGCGAAAAGGTACTGCTCGAAAGTTTAAATGAAGATCAGACCCCTTCTTAAGTTCTTTCTATAGATCACTCCCCGACCCCTTACCCCTGAAGAAGTTACTTTCCAGGATTTGTGTTTACTATAAACCGGCTGAAAATCTACAATTTGAAAAATATTCCTGGAAAACAGAAAAATTTATGTCACAGAAAAGAAAAGGCAGTGTGGTTCAGTAAGTGTCGTGCTCATCATAACATTAAAGATTAAAAGCTGATCCATTTGAGTCACAGTCAGACACCCCAATAGAAGAGTGAAGCAGTGATTCAAATGTCAATTACATTCTACCAAAGCTGAGTGTGATATGGCAGCTAACAGAGGGTTCAGCTAATCTGATTCTTCACTATTTCATACATTTCTCTGGGAGTGTCCTTCTTTTTAGGCATCTTGAGACTACATTCTCTAACTGAAACCCAAGTGATTGGCATAATATCTGCGTTAGGTTACAACTTATTACTATCTCACTACAGCTATCTTTACAATTTCAGTCAAAACAAATTTTCCATTCATAGCTTATTACTTTTAAATCATGAGCGGAAGATTTCCTCGTATCTCAGTCAGCAATAGCTCATAGGGTTTTGACCCTTTGACCCAGTAATCGTGACATGTTAAAGTATAATATCAAAAATTATATAAAACTATTAGATTTGATGTGGTGGTGACCTTTATTCGGGAACACTTTGTTCAAGGTGTATCTACAGTAGGCTGTCCTACTTTCCAACTCTGAATTCCAGATCCAGGCTCGGGTATATCCATAAATAGTTCCAGTCTGGGTACCAATAACTGCTTCCTTCCAGTCGTGCTGAAAATCTTTTTTGTAAAATCCTGTGGAATCAACTTCAGATGAGCATCGCCATTTGTTAGTTTCTGCTGTTGTCATGATGACTTTATAATTCTCATCATCACTTAGCAATGCAAATAATCCTTTGGTAGCTTTCTTTGGATTACTGCGACACCTAGCTACAATTACAGTACGTGTTTCCGGAGTAAATGTTACAGAATCAGGGAAAGCGTAGTCTCGTTGTTTGGGAAGATATGTCAGTGGATGTCCATGGATGTAAAGTTTTAGCTCAGCATCACAGGTTATATCGAGAGTGTAGTCGCCACTTGAACCTGTTTTGAGTTATTGATTGATTGTTGTAACTTGTCAAGATACCCATCATTAAACTATCATGTTACACGGCACTCCTCATTTCACGCTTGACGGATGTAAATGAATTTTTAACCGTTCTCACGCGGTGCTGTTCATTAATTATTCAAGATCTAAACGCAGCACAACTTAGCATGCCATATAAACGAACTAATAAAAATAGAAAAATTTTCATTCAGTCATGCTCAAAGAGGCAGAAGATAGAGCAAAAATCCGTTTCTAGCACCTATGGTTGTCTGTAATAAAAATTTTTAAGGTCTGTGCGGGCATATTCACCAGACTCTAGTCTTAATTCTGTTAACCCAGATATGCCAAAGGGGTGGAAAATAGACCCTCAAAGAATAACTTAGAGAGCAAGTTAAAACGTTTAAATGATACGATAAACTTTAAATCAGGAGCTTTCGAAAATCATGTGATTATCGTCGTCAGCTGTCAAAGAATAAAGATGATGATGATCCTTATCAAAGCATGTACTATTAGATGAGTACTCCAGCATGTGCAACTTACCCTCACTGAACTGAAACCCTGTGAGAAGGAACATCAGACAGATCCTGGGAGACCATGGCTGGCCTTTGTAGAACATGATATCTCACATCAGGTCTACAATTGCTTTGAGAAGTGAAGATAACCACTGAGTGAACAACGAAAGAATCCTCTTCAAACTTTAAATGGAAACTTTACATTAGCACTTTACAGCTTTTGGGTGCATTTAGGGTGCATTTAGGGTGCATTTAGGGTGCATTTAGTATAGGGTGCACACTGATTTGAAGGGGTGCACTTAGGGTGCGCTTATGGGGCACGCCCGGGTAGTTAGGGGTGCATTTAGGGTGCACTTAGGGTGCATCTAGCTATCTAGGGTGCGCTTAGGGTGCAGGCATTTTAGGGTGCATCGGGCGACTGGTTACTTACTTGTTACTTGCGTCTGTTTCGTAGAACTTCTACTGGGTCATCACATGTGTCCGCGACTGCCCTAGCAGATTCGCCTCTGCTTTGTTCCTGCACCAATCCAACAGCGAATTATTATTCACTGTTGTGTAGTCTCCCGTTGGCGGGTTGTCTGGGAATGTAAGCAAAAAATTTGTCAATTTTTGCTTAAACTGCTCCAGGTCTGCTATTTGTGGCAAGCTGCTAGGGAGGCAGTTCCATAATTTTGGGCCGATCACAGCGAAGAAAGAATCATACAGGGACTGATTATGCTGACTGCTGTTCCTCGAAAGACTAGGGATCTTAGCCTTGATGCCATTACGGGATGGTGCTGAGAACTGTACTTTAACATCATTTTGACAGAGGCCATGGAGTATTTTCCACATTTGGATTATGATGTATCGCTCACGTCTGCGTTGAAGTGACATGAGACCAAGACATTTAAGCCGCTGCCAGTAATTGAGATGTTGAACACCGTTGATCTTAGAGGTGAATGATCGCTGTACCCCTTCAATGAGCTTTATGTCTTGGATTGCTGACGGATGCCAAAGAGGACAGCAGTATTCTAAGTGGCAGCGGACAAGAGACTTGTAGAGCGTTACCATTGTTGTTGAATCCCTAACTCTAAAAGCACTAAGGACCCAAGATGCAACAGAGCGAGCTCGCTGGACAATACTACTCAGGTGAGGGCGCCAAGAGAGGGATGCTGAAACAATAACACCTAGGTCTTTGAGTTGTTCAACTGGTGTGATGGTTTCCCCAGTGGAGACATTGTATGACATGACTTCTGGCATGAATGGTAACTCATAGATAGCTGATTTAGGCTTATTTTTATGGATTATGAGTTCAAATTTGTCTTCATGGAGCATCATATTGTTGGATTTCGACCAGTCAATGACATAGTCTAGATCCTCTTTGAAGCAGATGGACATCCTGTTCAGAAGATATCTGCTTGATACACGTGTGTCATCAGCAAAGAAACTGATTTTGGAGTGTATGATGCCATTCTCCATATCATTTATGAAAATGATGAAAAGGATAGGGCTAAGACGGTTCCCTGGGGAACACCACTTATGATGATGGCTAAGAACGAATGGACTCCATTTAGAACTACACCTGAGGCCGGTTGGAGAGGAATGACTTGATCCATTCAATGAATTGCTGGCTGAAACCATACCGTTTCAGCTTTTCAAGTAGCAGCCGGTGATCCACTTTGTCAAATGCTTTTGCATAGTCCAAGTAGATTGCATCAGTGTCCTTACTAAGGGTAAGACCTTCAATGATCTCATCGAGTGGCTTAACATCTGCGTGAGACAGCTTTACCAGACCGGAACCCATGTTGCTTGCTACTTAGGATGTTATTTTCTTCAAGGTAATCCACGACTACTTTGTGTAGGATACGCTCAAATATCTTCACAACATGTGAAGTGAGAGTCACTGGCCTGTAGTTGACTCTGACTCTGTCACCCTCTTAAAATAAGGTGTCACATACATTGTAGTACTAGGGACAATGCCTAGCCTATAGGACTCGACCAAATATTTGTGATGGGCTCAGAAAGTTCTGCAGCACAATTTTTGG